>PVHT021183527.1:804649-983720 GCA_004024745.2 Catagonus wagneri | reverse complement strand
CCCCCCCCCAAAAAAAGGGAAAAGAAAACCACTGAACAGTAGTGGTTAAAGCTCTAGAGTCAGAGCCAGGAGGCGAGCTGCTGCTGCATCTCGAAAAAGTTCTCTAACGTCTAGGTCTAGCTCATCATTAGATGACAGCTGAATAAGAGCAGTCCGAACCGTCCCTTCTGCTCTCCAAGAACCTAACACGTGAACTCATTAAATAGTGAAGGAGATGGGGAGAAGTGGCCGGGATGTCTCACTCTACCAGTTAAAACACCCCAAAAAGTCTGGAGGCCCCCAACTAGGTGTCATTCCTCTCTCTCTCTCTGGTCCCCTCATCCACAACAGGAGGCGAAGTGAAGCGAGGTTGGACCTGCCTGAGAGTCAAGAGGGAGAAACGCAAAAGAAGCTTGCAAGAGAGCTGGGGCAAGAAGCTTTCAGAAAGGGTACTTTGAAAGCAGGAGTTTTTGAAAGCAGGAGTTTACTCGTCCTCCTCGTCCTCGTCGTTCTGGTCCTGGTAGCGAATGTAGACGACCAGCATGACAAAGCCCGTGAGGATGCAGAGGGAGCCGACCACTAGGTAGGCGATGCCCAGGAAGGGGTTCTTGCCGCCCATCCACGAGATGCTGCTGAAGATGATGAGCTTGTGGCCGCCGAAGGCGCGCACCGGGTAGTTGTAGGTGATGTTGACGCGGTAGGCGCCCCGCGGCAGCCCGGCGGAGTAGTTGCCCTGGCGGATGCGCGCGTACAGCTTGCGGAAGGTGGGCAGAGCCGCCGTGCGCATCCACACCACGAAGTCCTGGTTGATGAAGCCGGTGTTGTTGGGGTCGGGGCTGAGCTCGTAGACCGGCCGGTCCCAGTTGGGCGGGGGCGCGGTGCCCTGGAAGGCCAACGCCAGGCTTCCGTTCACCAGCGGCGGGTTGCGGAACTTGATGTGGTAGTCGGTCCACCAGGCGATGCCCGTGCGGTCGAGCGGCACCTCGACGTAGGGCCCGCCGGGCTGGCGCTGGTGCCACAGCGAGAAGGAGTCGTTGAAGAGGCTGTTGGCGATGGCGCCGCAGGGCGCGATGGGCAGGCCGGCCGCGCTGAGCTGGTAGGGGGCGCACTCGTTGACCGGGTGCCGCAGGGCGCTCGGCAGCCCGCTCAGCTGCGCGTCGTCGCGGGACACGCCGTAGCGCCGGTTGTTCTGGTAGAAATTGGTCAGCTCGTAGTAGAGGTACACGGGGCCGTGGAAGAGCTCGGGCAGCGAGAAGTACCAGGCGCACGAGCAGCGGGGCGGCGGCGCGCGGCCCTGGCCGGCCGCGGCGCACACCGAGCAGTTGCTGAGGCCCGAGCCGCCGGTATAGTCGTACTCGAGCTCCTTGATGCTGTTAGAGGAGTAGTACAGGCCCAGGCCCAGCCCGATGAAGGCGAGGCCGGCGCAGAAGAAGAGCGGCAGCGCGATGCCGGCTGACAGCAGCGGCTGCCAGGCGGGGAGGCGCTGTTGCGTGAACGCGGTGTTGTCGGGCTGGTGCGCGCCCCGGGCCGTGGCGCTCCAGGTCATGGCTGCCGCGAGGACCGACGCCGAGGCCTACGGATGGGGCAGCCCGGGAGCTTCTCCCCGCTCCGCGCTAGGCGAGCCCAGGGCCAGCCCCGAGCAGGTCGCCGCCGGCTCAGGTGAATTCTGGCCCCGCCTCCGGCCCCCGCACAGGTGAGGCTCGGTGCTGGGTCCTCCGACCCCTCAGTTCCGCTTTGGCGCAGGTGCTTGGCCGGCTCCGCCCCTGTGAGTGATCGGGGGCCGCGCCCCGCCTCTTCGGAGGTGAGCCGGGCGGGCGTTCCTTACCTCACCTGGCGGGCTCAGGCTGCTTTTCCTCCCCGCCCGGGTGGCTCCGGACGCCAGCTCCTCCTCCCCGAGGTGAGTGGCGGCCCTAGGCTGCGTCTGAGCGACTCATACCCTGTTCAGGTACTTCTTTCCCTTCCGTCTTCTGAGTGACAGGAGTGCCGGGGCCAGTCTTGCCTGAAATCGTAGGAGCCGCAGTTCCCAGAGCCAAGTTCCACTGAGGGATTGGATTGCACCGTGCTTTCTGGAGACTCGAAAATTTCAGGTAATTAAACCTCTTTTATCTGAAAGGAAATAGCGTCTCTAGGCCCTCTTGTAGGTTAACTTATGGACCCCCTTTAAGTCAACTTTAGCCACAAATTGTAATGCCCTGGGATTGCACTCTGCTAAATGTTTCAAATTCAAAGCCTGCATTCAAATTCTAGCATTTTTTTTTTAAAGGAGAAATGATTTTCCGGCCAGGTGACCCGATTAGGTGGTGTATAACTAAGAAAAGTGGAAAGTTCTGTGAAAATAATATGACTCCAAAAAGAAAATCAAAGACAGCAAGATGTTCAGAGCCTTTAAATATCTCTCGAGTTAGTGGACAAGCCATACAAGGAGAAAAAATGCACTGGACTACATGTGATTTTTTTTTTCTTTTCTTTTCAGAGTATTTGCCTGACTGGAAAAAGGCCTCATCCAAGGTCCCAAAAGACCTAGATGCTATCCACAGGCAAAGGAGGCTGGGGCTGTTTGGCCTAAGAATTGACCTTCGAGGATTTATAGGACTTACTGGAAGAAAACCCAAATTAGCTCTGAACGTTGCTCGGGATTCTGGCTTTTATATTTACGTTGGTACAGTATACACAAGGGATTATCTGGCCATTTAAGCTTTGTTCTAAATCCTCCTTATGTACTGAAGTCTTCCTGCCTCTCTTCTAGCTCATAAAATGCTTGAAATTTTCTGATATTCAAATAGCTTGGATATTTTCTGAATTATACTCTGCACCTAGAATAATACATTGCATTCGGGAATCATTCAAAATCCATGGAAATTTGAAAAGTTAAAATTCTTGCTAAATTGAGCAACAGGGTTTTGGTCTTATGTTTTAATTTTGTTTTGTTTTGTTTTGTTTTTAGCATCTTTCAAGTATTAACCCTATGCGAAGCAATGTAGAAGACAAGAAAATTAGACTGAAAAAGACCCTGGATCTCAAGACATTTGCAGTCTAACAGGGGACATATTACTTAGGCGTAAGAAAGAGTCAAAATAGCCAACAGACAACATATACTCAAGTACCAAATGGTGCTTTATAAGAATGATACTGAAAATTAACAGTAGCATCATTTTAACAATGGAAAATTCATTCCATCTTGTTGAATAGAATGCATACAAGTTGGAAGCTTTAGCTGTTAGCAAATACCTAGCAAGATCCCGATGACTTGATTTTCACTTCCCTTACTTCTAATCATACCCCAAAGGAGGAAATCCCCAGAATTGTGAACAAGTTCCTATAGTGTGGTCCGGTCTGCACTACACCCTTTTCCCAGTAAGATAAATGAATAAACAGTTCTCTGTATCATTTTGGTGGCTTCCACCCACCCCTGTATCATCGAGTCATCAGTTGGCTTGACACAGAGTCCACAAAACTAGTCTCTGGGAAAGAATTCAGTTCCCCAAACTTAATCTAGTGGAATTTTAACCATTACTCTGAGATGTGAGTCCTCCTCTAGAGCTGAGAGCGTTGACAGCCTTCCCCTGAGGCATCCTATATTTTATTAATTATTTTCATTTTATTTTTTACTTCATTGTTTATTTTCATTTTATTTTTTATTCATGTTATTATTATTATTATTTGTCTTCTTAGGGCCGCACCCTCGGCATATGGAGGTTCCCAGGCTAGCGGTCGAATTGGAGCTGTAGCACAGCCACAGCAACATCAGATCCAAGCAGCATCTGCAACCTACACCACAGCAATGCCAGATCCTTAACACTCTGAGAGAAGCCAGGGATCGAACCTGCAACCTCATGGTTCCTAGTCGGATCTGTTTCCGCTGTGCCACCATGGGAACGCCCATATTATTTTTTCTTTTATTTATTCATTTTGTTCATAGTTTCTTCATTTCCATAACTAAGTTAACGCCAGGGTGCTCCAGGAGCCAAAAGAAGAAACTATTTCAAGACAGGGGCTAGTCAACAGAGTGAAATGCAGAGGAGGATTCAAGTGACATAAGAAATGAAAAGGTGCCATTGGATCCAACTTCTGTGGAAACGAGTTGGGTGGTGGGGTGGGAGGAGTCGGGCTATCTCAGGTAAGGGAAAGAGGACATGGGGACAGCCAAAGTAGGACAACTCTTTTGGAGGAATGTGGGAGCGTGGAGGAGAAAGGCAAGTGATTATCACTTAGAAGAGTGTGCATCCTAAGGGAATGGCTTCTTTATAGATGGCAGTTAGGGTTTATTGTGAGGCAAACAGGAGTTCAGATAAGGCTGAAGAGAAGGGCAACAGTCTAATGCAATGAGCCGGGGCAGGCAGGAGGTGCTGGGTCCACAGAGCAGGTGCAGGGTCAGCTCAGCTCTGAAACTAGAGGCAGGGAGTAAGGATGGATGCAGAATGCAACTGTGATTTGGGGTCAGCTCTAGGGGAGAATTTCTTTCTGTGTAGTAAGAGGCATTGGGTGGGGGTCGGAGGGAAGGGAAAACATGGAACTAGGGAAGCCTGTGAGGAGCCGGAGAGGGACAGTGAGAAAGGATGCTGGGTGGCTTTGTCTAGGCGAGTCCTGCATCCCAGGCTGGGAGAAGGCAAGTGAAAGAACACATCTAGCGCAGGGGTGCTTTCAGCACAGGTGAATTAGAAACGAAAGTTTAAGATATTGTAGTTATCGTGGACAAGATGGCTAAAGAGATAGGACTTAGTATTTAAGCAGAATAGCAAAGAAAATGAAATAGAGCTGGGGATCAAAAGAAAGTGTAGGGACCAGCTGACTGGCAGCCCTAATGATGTTAATGAGCAGGTGGCATAAAAGCTGGGAGGAGAAAAGCCCTGGTATGAGATGGATGTTAAAGATTTTGTAGGTGGAGCAGTGCCGAGATCAATGGGTATGTCATATTATCTCCTCCAGCTTGTCAGTTCTGAGAGGCAGGGACCTGGTGTGCGTGGCTTTGTCCCTCAGAGTTCAGTGTATAAGGAGGGCCCTGACCTCATGTCTTTCATTTGGTTACATGTTATCATGATGCATGAAAGGACACGAGGATCATGTAAATTCTTCCCAGTCCCAATAAAGAAGTGAGTTCATTCTGGAGTTCCTGCTGTGGTGCAGTGGGTTAAGAATCCAACCGCAGTGGCTCCAGTCCTCTGCATGGTGTAGTGGGTAAAGGGTTCAGTGTTTCCACAGATGTGGTGCAGGTCGCAGCTGCAGCTTGGATTCAACCCCTAGCTGCAGAACTTCCATGTGCCGTGGATGCGGCCATTAAAAAAGAAGAAAGAAATGAGTTCACTCTGAACAATTCTTCGGTGTATCTGTTTCTTATGAAGAGAACTCAAAGGAAGAAGGTATAACCAGTCTCAATACTCCTCAAATCACTTAATTTTTCCATTTTATTTTCTGGATGTCATCGTGTTGTTATTTACTTTTAATTGTTACAATTTTTAAAAATGCATTTATTGTCATCTGTTAAATTATCCTTTTAATGAAATGAGATGAAGTATAAAATATTTTCTGTTTCTCGGTGGTCTTCATAATTTTTTAAGTGGTTCCAAAATTCACGAGTCTGTTATATTTAACTACTCCCCTATTGTTGGGTGTATAGATTATTTCCAGTTTTTCAGTTATACAAAGAATATTGTAGTAGATATCTTTTTGCATATTATTTTTCATTTTATATTATTTCCTTAGGATAAATTTCTAAAAGTAGTAAAGGGGCTTAAAGTCAAACCTGTTAAAGATCCACACTGGTAGAGTCTTTGACATTGCCACAACAGTGTATACCTGGCTATATTCACCAAAATTTGCCAACAAAACCAATTGTGAACCACAGAATTTATTCAGTCTGTGCTAATAAACTATCAGATCCTAGGAGAAGCAGTATAGGATGGGGAAAGACAGTTGCCTGACGTTAAGGAAGTCCAAGTTCTGCTCTAAAGTTCATCAAGGAATAGCTGTGTGACCTTTGTCAAATTACTTAACCTTTCTGGTCTCCTGATAGCTTATCTATATGAATGTGTTTGCCAAAATGATAGCAAATATCTCTTTCAATGTAAAGATATCTGTTCCTAGTCATCCTAGGAGGTCTTCCTTGCACTGACTCACTGAGTAAATGGTTAATATTTTTTGAGGACCTACTGTGGGCCAGCCATTCGGCAGGCACTTTATATGCAGTATCTCATCTAATTCATACCACAGACCTAGGTGGTAGGTACTTTTATTATGGCCATTGAACTGATGCAGAGCCAAGATTGAGGATAAGGAAATGAAAGCTGGTCAAGCTCTTATAGAAGTTAAGTAGAGGATTTGAGTCTACAGGACAGTAAATTCCAGTGTCTTGCATTTGCAGTCACCACAGTGCAATGTCTGAGCAGACTTCTTCTTAATAAAACCCAAAAGACTTGAACGAATTTTTGGTGTTGCAGATCTTTTGTACCCCAAAGATAAGAGAATTCTGTTCCATTTATGCCAAATCCCAGAACATCTGAGTTGCCTTATTTTTGTTTAACAAAAGCTTTTGTTTTGAAGCCAACTTTTGTTCAGCATGTCTGTTTCTCTTGCTAAAGCAAAAATAACTTCACTGGTCTGGCTGTACTCAGTTTTTGCATTTACTTCATTTAGTTCATGACTATTTATCTTACCATAATAGAGCCAAGGGTTTTTAATTGGCATTCTCTTATATAAGTTTATACTGCTCAGGATCGTTGCCTATTACTCTGCCCACGGGGCAGCTTTTATTTAAAAGGAATCAAATTAAATTGCTTCATAAAATTACAGCATGTGTTCAGAAAAGTTTGAAAAAAAAATCCACTGTGCCTGGACTTAATTTTTCATTAAGAACTGTATTCAGCAGACTTCCTGTTTCAAAAAATTATGGAGTGATACCCCCTAGTGGAAGATGCAGAGAAACTTCAGTGGAGTCTTGTATGAACTGGAGGCAGAAAAGAGACGGGAATTCTTTCCATTCCTTGATGCAGTGTGTTTGTTTTTTTGGTCATTAACTTACTGAAAAACAGCAGAGGTCAATTGTGAACAGAACTGGGTGAGTTGAGCAAGGAGCAATATAAAACACATAGTGGGATTGAGAGAGGCAACAATGGGTCTTGGTGCTGGCAGCACTTGGTAAGGGGTGGACAGATTAAAAGACTGGGCACAGCAGCAGGGGTGGGACTGGACTTGAATTGTGTGTGTAGATTTTGTTTATAGGAATTGAGCTTGTTGAGTTGGTAGGAGAGAGACCCCAGATGTCAGGAGGACAAGTTTAGTGACAGAATTGAGATAAAGGGGAAGGGAGAGCTTTGTAACTAGAAATAGGAAAGAGCTAGGACTTTCATTGCATTTTGAGGGTGGATTAAGGGTCTGACCTTGTCACTGCTGTGGCTCGGGGTAAGACTGTGGTATAAATTCAACTCCTGGCCCAGGAACTAATGCAAGCTGCGGATGCAGCCAAAAAAAAAAAAAAAAGTTAACTCAAAACTGCATTGGGCTATCCAGTGTGAAGTTTGAGCAGAACATATGGTGTGGACAGGAAGAGGGAGGGGACACCTGCAGAGCAGTGTCGAAGGAACCAGCTCTCTGTTGAGGCTAGAGGCCTCCCTCCCCTGTCAACCCCCATCCCTGCAGGAGTGAAACTCAGGGGATGGCCTCACTGAGGGGCATGATACACCCA
The DNA here is from genome assembly GCA_004024745.2 of Catagonus wagneri. NCBI lineage: Eukaryota > Metazoa > Chordata > Mammalia > Artiodactyla > Tayassuidae > Catagonus > Catagonus wagneri. The sequence goes on along the minus strand of PVHT021183527.1, from coordinate 976,063 downwards.
CTGGCTTTCCCTTTCACACGGTGACAATATCTATCTGAGATTTAGGAATTCCTCACTATTTATCAGGGGTGAATAGGTCCATATACTTTTTTTAGGATTAATGAATTATATTACAATTATAGGTGTATAAAAATCATCACAACTCAATTTGATAGCATTTGTGTCCCAAACCCTCAGTACATCCCCCCACACCCCCCAGATTGTCTTATTTGGAAACCAAAGATTTTCCAAAGTCTGTGAGTCATTGTCTGTTCTGCAAAGAAGTTCACTCTGTCTTTTTAGTTTCCACATGTAAGCGGTAGCATTGGATGTTGGTGTCTAATTGTCTGACTGGTTTCACTTCACATGATAATTTCTAGGTCCATCCATGTTGCTATAAATGTTATTTCATTCCTTTTAATGGCCGAGTAATATTCCATTGTGTGTATGTACCATATCTTCTCTATCCACTCCGCTGTTGATGGGCATTTAGGTTGTTTCCATAACCTGGCTATGGCATAGAGTCCATGGAATGAACACTGGAGTACATGTGTCTTTTCGACTCATTGTTTCCTCTGGCTAGATGCCCAGGAGTGGGATTGCTGGATCAAATGGTAATTCTATTTTGAGTTTTCTGAGGAATCTCCATACTGTTTTCCACAGTGGCTGCACCAGTTTGCATTCCCACCAACAGTGTGACAGGGATCCTTTTTCTTCACACCCTCTCCAGCACTTACTGTTTGTAGACTTTTTGATGATGGCCATTCTGGCTGGTGTAAGGTGGTACCTCGTAGTGGTTTTGATTTGCATTTCTCTAATGAGAAGCGATGTTGAGCATCTTTTCATGTGTTTATTTGCCATCTGCATGTCTTCTTTGGAGAATTGTCTGCCTAGATCCTCCGCCTATTTTTTGATGGGTTGTTTGTTTCTTTGGTATTGAGCTGTAGGAGGTGTTTGTAAATTTTGGAGATTAATCCCTTGTCAGTTGAATCATTTGCAAATATTTTCTCCCATTCTGTGGGTTGTCTTTTCATTTTGTTTAGGGTTTCCTTTGCTATGCAGAAACTTTGAAATTTAATTCAGTCCCATTTGTTTATTTCTTTTTTTATTGTCCTAACTCTGACAGATGGATCTGAGAAGATGTTGCTATCATTTATGTCAGAGAGTGTTGGGCCTATGTTTTCCTCTAAGAGTTTTATAGTATCTGGTCTTATATCTAGATCTTTAATCCATTTTGAGTTTATTTTTGTGCATGGTGTTAGAAAGTGTTCTGGTTTCATTCTTTTACATGTGGCTGTCCAGTTTTCCCAGCACCACTTATTGAAGAGGCTGTCTTTTGTCCAATGCATATTCTTGCCTCCTTTGTCATAGATTAGTTGACTATAGATGCGTGGGTTTAATTCTGGGCTTTCTATCCTGTTCCACTGATCTATATTTCTGTCTCTGTGCCAGTACCATATGGTTTTGATGACTGTAGCTTTGTAATACAGTCTGAAGTCATGGAGCCCGATTCCTCCAGCTCCCTTTTTTTTTTTTTCAGGATGTCTTTGGCTATTCTGGGTTTTTTGTGTTTCCAAACAAACTTTAAAATATTTTGTTCTAGTTCTGTGAAAAACGTCCTTGGTAATTTGATAGGGATTGCATTGAATGTGTAGATTGCCTTGGGTAGTATAGTCATTTTGATAATATTGACTCTTCCAATCCAAGAGCATGGTATGTCTTTCCATCTGTTCATGTCATCCTTGATTTCTTTCATTGGCGTCTTATAGTTTTCAGAGTACAGGTCTTTTGTCTCTTTAGGTAGGTTTAATCCTAAGTATTTGATTCTTTTTGATGCAATGGTAAACGTGATTGCTTCCCTAATTTCTCTTTCTGATCTTTCATTGTTAGTATATAGAAATGCAGTTGATTTCTGTGTATTAATTTTGTATCCTGCAACTTTGCCAAATTCATTGATGAGCTCTAACAGTTTTCTGGTAGAGTCTTTAGGATTCTCTAGGTATAGTATCATGTTGTCTGCAAATAGTGAGAGTTTTACTTCTTCCTTTCCAATTTGGATTCCTTTTATTTCTTTTACTTCTCTGATTGCTGTGGCTAGGACTTCCAAAACTATGTTGAGTAGTAGTGGTGAGAGTGGACATCCCTGTGTTGTTCCTGATCTCAGCGGGAATTCTTTCAGCTTTTCACCATTGAGAATGATGTGAGGTCTGGGTTTGTCATAGATGGCCTTTATTATGTTGAGGTAGGTTCCCTGTATGCCCACTTTCTGAGGGGTTTTTATCAGAAATGAGTGTTGGATTTTGTCAAAGGCTTTTTCTGCATCTGTTGAGAGGATCATATGGTTTTTATTCTTCAGTTTGTCAACGTGGTGCATCACACTGATTGATTTGCGAATATTGAAGAATCCTTGCATCCCTGGGATAAATCCCACTTGATCGTGATGTACAATCCTTTTAATGTATTGTTGGATTCGGTTGGCTAGTATTTTGTTGAGGATTTTTGCATCTATGTTCATCAGTGAGATTGGCCTGTAATTTTCTTTTTTGTGGTATCTTTGTCTCGTTTTGGTATCAAGGTAATTGTTGCCTCATAGAATGAGTTTGGGAGTGTCCCTTCCTCTGCAATTTTTTGGAAGAGTTTCAGAAGAATAGGTGTGAGCTCTTCTCTAAATGTTTGATAGAATTCACCTGTGAAGCCATCTGGTCCTGGACTTTTGTTTGTTGGAAGTTTTTTAATCACAGTTTCAATTTCAGAACTTGTGATTGGTCTATTCATATTTTCTCTTTCATCTTGGTTTAGTCTTGGGAAATTGTACTTTTCTAAGAATGTGTCCATTTCTTCTAGGTTTTCCATTTTATTGCCATGTAGTTGCATATAGTAGTCTCTTATGATCCTTTGTATTTCTGTGATGTCTGTTCTTACTTCTCCTTTTTCATTTCTAATTTTATTGATTTGTGTCCTCTCTTTTTCTTGATAAGTCTGGCTAAGGGTTTATCAATTTTGTTGATCTTTTCCAAGAACCAGCTTTTAGTTTCATTGATCTTTTCTATGGTTTTCTTCGTTTCTATTTCATTGATTTCTGCTCTGATCTTGATGATTTCTTTTCTTCTACTAACTTTAGGTCTTGTCTGTTCTTCCCTCTCTAGCTGCTTTAGATGTAAAGTTAGGTTGTTTATTTGAGCTTTTTCTTGTTTCCTGAGGTAGGCTTGTATTACTCTAAACTTTCCTCTTAGAACTGCTTTTGCTGCATCCCAGAGGTTTTGGAGTTTGGTATCTTTGTTGTCATTTGCTTCTAGATATATTTTTTTTGTCTTTTTCCTTTATGCAGAGCCGCACCAGCGGCATGTGGAGGTTCCCAGGCTAGGGGTCTAACAGGAGCTATAGCTGCCGGCCTTTGCCACAACCACAGCAATGCAGGATCCGAGCTGCGTCTGCAACCTTCACCACAGCTCACGGCAATGCCAGATCCTTAACCTACTGAGCAAGGCCAGGGATCGAACCCACAACCTCGTGGTTCTTAGTCGGATTCATTAACCATGGAGCCATGGAGGGAACTCCGCTTCTAGGTATTTTTTTAATTTCCTCTTTTATTTCTTCAGTGATCCATTGGTTGTTTAGTAGCATGTTGTTTAGGCTCCACGTGTTTGTGTTTTTTGCCATTTTTTTCTTGTCGTTGATATCCAGTTGTATAGCATTGTGGTCAGAAAAGATGCTTGATATTTCAATTTTCTTAAAGTTACCGAGGCTTGATTTGTAGCCCAGGATGTGATCAATCTTAGAGAATGTTCCGTGTGCACTTGAGAAGAATGTATTCTGTTGCTTTTGGATGGAATGTCTTATAAATATCTATTACGTCCATCTGATGTAATGCTTCATTTAGGTCCCGTGTTTCCTTATTGATTTTCTGTCTGGATGACCTGTCCATTGCTGTAAGTTGGGTGTTAAAGTCCCCCACTATGATGGTGTTATTGTTGATTTGTCCTTTTAAGGTTGTTGGCAGTTGCCTTATATATTGTGGTGATCCTGTGTTGGGTGAATAGATATTTAAAAGTGTTATATCTTCTTCTTGGATTGATCCTTTGATCACTATGTAGTGCCTTTCCTTGTCTCTTCAAATGTACTTCATTTTAAGGTCTATTTTGTCTGATATGAGTATTGCTACTCTGGCTTTCTCTTGATTCCCGTTTGCATGGAATATTTTCTTCCATCCTCTCACTTTCAATGTGTATGTGTCCCTAGAAGTGAAATGGCTCTCTTGAAGACAGCATCTATATGAGTCTTGTTTTTGTATCCATTCTGCTAGTCTATGTCTTTTGGTTGGGGTATTCAGTCCATTAACATTTAAGGTAATTATTGATATATATGTTCTTATTGCCACTGTATTAACTGTTTTGGGTTTTTGTTGCTCTTTTTTCTTTCCTTATTCTCTTGTTGTCTCCTCTCACAAGATGACTATCTAATGTTGTATTTGAGTTGAGTTTTCTTATTTATTTGTGTATCAATTTTAGATTTTTGGTTTGCAGTTACCCTGAAGTTTTGATATAGGAGTCTATATATAACTGAGATTGTTTTAAGTTGGTTTCTTAATTGCACGTGCATCTCCAGTGACCTGCATTTGTGCTCTCTTCTTTTATTTCAGTTCTGATTTTGGTAGCATAATTGTGCATGGATGATTTAGTACCTTTACTGTATATATGCCTTTATGGTGAGCCTTGTCATTTGTGGTGTTTTTGTTTCTGGTTGTGGCCTTTTCTTTTCTGCTTAGAGAAGTTCCTTTAGGATTTGTTGTAAAGCTGGTTTAGTGTTGCAGAACTCTCTTAGCTTTTGCTTATCTGTAAAGGTTTTGATCTCTCTTTCAAATCTGAATGAGAGCCTTTCTGGATAAAGTAATCTTGGTTGGAAGTTTTTCCCTTTCTTCACGTTAAGTATATCATGCCACTCCCTTCTGGCCTGTAGAGTTTCAGCTGAAAAATCTGCTGATAACCTTATCGGGGTTCCCTTGTATGTCATTTGTTTCTTTTCCCTAGCTGCTTTCAAAATTTTCTCTTTGTCTTTAATTTTGGTCATTTTGATTAATATGGGTCTTGGGGTGTTCCTCCTTGGGTTTATATTATATGGTACTCATTGCGTTTCCTGGATTTGACTGAGTGGTTCCTTTCCCATATTAGTGAAGTTTTCAGCTATTATCTCTTCGAATATTTTTTCTGTCTCCTTCTCTCTCTCTTCTCCCTCTGGCACCCCTATAATGCAGATGTTGGATTATCCCAGAGTTCTCTGAGACTCTGCTCATTTCCTTTCAATCTTTTATCTCTTTTCTCTTCTGCATTAGTGATTTCCACTAATCTGTCCTCCACCTCACTGATTCATTCTTCTGCCTCCTGTATTCTACTGTTGGCTGCTTCTAATGAATTTTTTATTTCAGTTCTTGTCTTTTGCATCTCTTGTTGTTTAATTTTTACATCTTGTATTTCTTTGCTCAGTGTTTCCTGTAAATTATCAATCTTTGCCTCCAGTTTATTTCCAATGCCTTGCATCATCTTCAGCATCAACAGTCTAAAGTCTTTCTGGCAGGCTGAAAATCTCCTCATCACTGAGCTGTTTTTCTGGGCTTTTTTCTTTCTCCCTTATCTGAGCTATAGTTTTCTGTCTTTTCATTTTTATAGGTTTTTGGTGTGGTGACCTTTTTGCCAACAATAGAGTTGTAGCCTCTCTTAGTTCTGGTGTTTGCCTCCCCTGTGGCTAAAGTTGGTATGGAGGGGGCTTGCTGTAGGCTTCCTGATGGGAGGGATTGGCGCCTGCCCACTGGTATGTGGGGTTGATTCCTATCCCTTTGGTGGGTGGGGCTTTGTCTCTGGATGAATTAGAGGCTGGCTGTGTGCCTGAGGGGTCTTTAGGCAGCCTGTTTACTGATGGGTGGGGCTGTGATCCCACCTGGATTATTGTTTGGCCTGGGGCTTCTCAGCACTGATGGGAGAGACCGGATTTTCCCAGAAATGGCCACCTCCAGAGAAATGCAGGCTGATGAATGTGCCCGAGAGCTTCACCTCCAATGCACTTCCCCTACCACAAGCCACAGTCACCCCTGTTTTCCCAGGAGATCCTCCAAGATCCTTCCCAGGAGATCCTCCAAGATCTCCTTCCCAGGAGATCCTCCAAGAATTGCAGTCAGTTTCCACCCGGATTCCTGTGGAGACTTTGCTTTGCCCTGGGACCCAGTGCACATGGAAGTCTGTGTGTGCCTTTCAAGAATGGGGTCTCTGTTTCCCCCAGTCCTGTGGAGCTCCTGCACAGAAGCCCCGCTGGCCTTCAACGCCAGATGCTCCGGGGGCTCTTTCTCCCTGTGCCAGATCCCCAGGCATGGGGATTTGATGTGGGGCTCAGAACTCTCAGTCCTGTAGCTGAATCTCTGTGGGGTTTCCTGCCTGGGAGGTATGGGGTTGCTTCTATTGCGTAATTGTTCCTTCTGCCTCTTGATGTGTTCTCCTCTTTGTCTTCTGGAGTAGAATATCTTTTTTGGAAGTTTACAGTTCATTTGGTTGAAGGTGCATTTGGTTGTAGATTTTTGGGAGAGAAGTTGAGCTCCAGTCCTTCTATTCCGCCATCTTAATCCAATCTCCTAGGTCCATATTTAAAAGTTTTCAAAAAGTTCTCACATTGTGAAATTGAATCAAGTGGATGTCTGTGGCCATGTGAGGGCAAAGCCTAGTGTTCTAACATTCCTAATCTGGGGAGGGAGGGCTGGCATTTTAGGAAAACCAAAGTGCCAGAGAACAGTGTGCTTAGATGCTTGTTCTTGTTTGACAGCATTAATAAACTGAGTAAACATACTTTTAATTCCATTATCTAGGTCACTGGTTCAAATGTTTAAACACCTCGGCCTAGAACCTGGGAACCTGTACTTATCATGTGTGCTGATCAATAGGACTTGTTAATATTCAATCTGGAGATTGTATTACCCTGGAGGATTGCAGGGGCCCCTGACCATTCTCTCTGAGGTGAATTTGAAGTGAGTGTGTTGAAAATTTTAGTTTTCTTTCTGCAGGAAGGATACCATGAGGATAGCTGCATTGTATCAACTTCTAAACCAAACTCTGGGCATCTTAGAGGGACCAAGACCCTATATGATACTTTATCCAGTGGTTCCCAAACTGGCCAAGTAGCAAGATCATTGGCCGGGCTAGGGGGGAGGGGGGCTGTTTAAAGATACACGTTTCTTTTCCATCATTAAAGCACTAGTTATCCCCATTCCCTCCCACCCCCTCCCCCTCCTGTATTGCCCAGGGAACTATATCTAATCACATGTGACGAATCCATATATGTACATGTAACCGGGTCACCATGTGGTACAGTTGGAAAATCTGACAGAAATCTGTAAACCAGCTATAATGCAAAAAAATAAAAATATAAAAAAAAAGATACACATTTCTCAGAGTCTGTATCACAGTCTCCAGGGGCCGGCACCCAGGAAGCTCACTCAGTGCGATGTAATGATTGCCCAGTTCCTGGGCCACTAACCTTCCCCAGCCTCATAAGCCATGCAAGGAGCAGCTTCAGTAACAGCGAACTGTTGTTCAGAGATGAGGAATGTCACAGAAGCAAGGAACTGAGGGATATAGACAGACCTGGCTCTCCGAGGAAGAGCAAGACAACAGGCTTCTCCCCCAACTCTGTACACTTTCTTGTCCCTGCTTCTCCCTGCACCTCCACAGTCCACCTTCTCCAGCACGGTTCTTCATCTGCTTCTCTGGATCTTGGACCTTGCCTCCTTCAGGTTGTCACAGCTCTGACATGGACCTCTGTGCTGGATCATTTTTCAGTTCTGCCAGACTCTGGCTGTTTTATTCTTTAGTTCAAGAGAGGCGCCAGCTTGGGTCATGGGTCCAGCACTCGTCCAATCTGTTGTGGCAGGGGTGGGAAAGTTCCCATGGCAGATACATGGCTGCCTATGTCCACATTTTCAGTGAAAGTTGAAGGGACTCTTTCAAGGATGTCTCCCACATCTGTGACTTCCCAACTGGGGAGCATTTGGGTTCCACATAAATACTTTCTGTAACAAAGAACTCATGGATTTGTGAGGTCTCTTCCTTGTCCAGTGCTAAGATTTGACAACTTTTGGGTAATGACTAATGGATTCCAGGTTCTTTCTCTGGTAGAATAATAAGGAGTAAAACTTACTCCTTGCCCTGTAAGAACTCTGAAGATGGCTGCCATGTTTGCCTCAGATTTTTATTTCCAGAACATACTTGCTTAGTTCTCTTTTTGGGTGTAGGGACTCATCATTCTGGTCTCCTTGCTTTGCATGTGGCTTGAGTTGGCAGATGTTCTTAATAAGAATTTGCTTACTTGTATACAGTAATGCTTTTAAAAGGACTGAGGTAGGAGCTCCCGTCATGGTTCAGGGGAAACAAATCTGACTAGCATCCATGAGGACACAGGTTCGATCCCTGGCCTCTCTCAGTGAGTTAAGGATCTGGGGTTGCCATGAGCTGTGGTGTAGTTTGCAGATGTGGCTTGGATCCTGCATTACCGTGGCTGTGGTGTAGGCCAGTGGCTACAGCTCCGATTTGACCCCTAGCCTGGGAACCTCCATATGCTGAGGGTGTGGCCCTAAAAAGACAAAAAAACAAAACAAAAAAACCCACTGAGGTGGCTTTAAAATATGCAGTAGAGCAACATACAAAAAAATACTTCAAAGCAAAAGAATGAAGGCAAAGGTAATACATTTTGTAAAACAAGGTGGAACTGAGCAAGCAGTTGATTCCTGAAGCGCCTGCCGTGAAATCCTCTGGGCAGTCTGCAGGCTTGCTTCTTGAGCTCTCTAGTGACCAGTCCCAGGAGGGAAGGATCAATCATCGCATCCAGAGGAGGAAACGAACCTTTAGCTCAGAGGAATTTAGGTAATTTCCAGTGTAAAGAATAGGAAACATTTTTCTCCTTGGGGTCCTCCCAGAGAAGGTGCTATGAAACCAGGTAAATAACACACTGAACAACAGCCTTGCTGGAAATATTGCAGTCATTTCCTAGAGCTGTTTCATACAATGTCTGCCAGAGGGAGCTCAAATGGCCCAAAGCACAATTCAGTGGAGCCGTTCTAGGGAGCCTCCCCCTCCCTCCTTAGAGTCTGCAGGTGCCAATCCGTGCTTCTCTGCCCCACTATGGATGGGCATTAGAGGACCTATCAGTGGTTCTCACACTGGGCTCTTGGGGGCCCATTAGTGTGGAACCCCAAGCTCCCCATCTCTTCCTTGCATCCCATTCTGTGACCTGGAGCTTCTAAGAAAGACATGATTAGAGCAAGGATTCTGTGGGTAAAAAAGTTTGAAAACTACTGATCTAAAAGAACAGGTGCATTGCTGTCCTTTACATGATCTTCCATAAAGACTGTTCATTTCCCAAAGTTTCCAGTAGTTAAGGAGCTGCTGTGCATTCAAAGATTAAACATCCCAGTAAGTTTGTAGACCACAGAGCTTCCATGTTGCCGATTAAACTCAGAGTCATATGTTTTAATAATCAAGCCTGCTAGGGAGGGATTGACAACTTCTTATTAAATCCGAGGTATGTAACAAGGACATATGGTGGACAGAAGGCCACTGTACTTCCACTTGGAGATGGGTAAGAAGGGACCATCTGTCAGTGCCCAGATTCTCCTTAAGAAATAATTTGGCATTTGCTCTAACAAGGTGATACACAAAGTATATCGTCAATGATTTTCGCTTGAAAAAAATTATATCTCCTATAGCCAAACACCCATTCTATCCACAAGCCAACCTCAGTAAATCATTTATAGGTTATTGAGCTTTTATATTGAGAAGGGCCTATATACGTGTTTTTTTTTGTTTGTTTGTTTGTTTGTTTTGCTTTTGCTTTTTAGGGCCGCACCCACGGTATATGGAGGTTCCCAGGGGTTGAATCAGAGCTACAGGTACCAGCCTGCGCCACAGCTCACGGCAACGCGGGGTCACTAACCCACAGAGTGAGGCCAGGGATCGAATCCACAACCTCATGGTTCCTAGTCGGATTCGTTAACGGGAACTCCAAGAAGGGTCTATATATGTTTAAAAAGATATATGTAAAACTAGGAAGTTGTTGGTTTTGGATGTAGAGCAACTGGATTTCCTTTGTGATAATAAAAGATGGGATGTTAATATAAGCTGGCTTTTAATCCTTTCTGGTTCTTGATACTAAAACCATGGTGTTTTAAGCATCAAGATGTTTTAAGACCATCTTTCTCTTCCTTGTACTGGGAGTAAACACAGAATCTGAGGCATTGATGGACTGTTATTCCTGACCTTGAAACACAGTGGTATTAAGTGCTGGTTCCTTATAAGCCTTTCAAGTGAGGGTGAGAATGGGTCTGGAGAATCAATATTGAGTTTGTATGTCTTGGTCCACAACTGATTTCAGCCCTCAGAGTCAAAGATTATTGAGAGAGAGATACAAGCAGCAAACACTCTTAGGTTTCTCTTGTTAGACTCCTCCACAAAGTTGACAATGAGTTGACTAATGATCAGTGGTGGAACAGCTGTGTCTATAGCTCACTTTGGGTAGATCATTGGCCCAGGAGTCCTAGAACTTAAAATCTATCAAACAGGAAAGTGGCATACATTTTGGATTGACCACCTAATAAATTAGGAGAAGGGGAAATGACTGCCTGTAGGGAAAATGTGATAGTCTTAGCTGTGGTCCAGACAGCAAGGAGAAACACCACCACGGGTTTTCCCTATCTATTCACAAAACCATGTGATAACCTTTTATAAAAGAGATCTGTGAGAATGATGTATACGTGTGAGGATCCCTATGTATTTAGTTGCCAATGATTGGAGAATGATCGTGGGAAGTTGCAAATTTATCAAATGTAAGCTCATCTTTATTAATCTCTCGAGTTAGCAATAAGAACCTGTTAGGGCGAAACCCTAAAATGCCTGATTGCCACAGCTTCATGGACAGATAGACCTCCCCCTTTTTTAGAGGACCTGCCAGCTGTGACTGAAACAGAAGCATCTGGCTACCCATAGGCCCTTTTTACCTCATCTCAAATGACCACATCAGTGACAGAGCCCCAAAGCCTTGCAAGCCAGGGAGCAAGGATGACATTGACAAAGAAAAGGCTTGTGAAGGACTGGTCCCAGGTCTTCCTACCAGAAGCAGGGGTAAGACACCCCATTGAGCCCTCCTCTGTAGGTTCACAGCACCCCCCGCCCCGGCCCTCCTAACATCCAACTGGGAGCATGACATCCCATCCCAAAGCTGAATGTCTGCCCAGCTTGTACACACATCCATGTCAGACACCAAATCACTCGGTTCTCCAAACACCTGAAAATAAAACCATTTTTTTAGCAAGTAAGTTCTCTAAGGTCGGAGCTCTCTATTAGAAATGATCTGTGGGTGATCAATTGCCTCTAAGAGTTTTATTTAGCTCGATTTTTAAAAATGTGCTAAGTGGTAAGAGAGAGTCTTGCTAGATCCTAGTCTCTGTCTGCAAACTGAGAGCTGTCAGTCTTCTGTGAAAAGTTAGAGTACCTCTTCCCCACCCCCTGCCGCAGGTCCTGGCAGAACCCATGATCTGAACTTCTGAACTTTTTCCAGGCACATCTTACCAGGGAAATGGCTGCGGAACCTGCTTATCCATAGAGTGGATGACCCAAGCTCTTCTGAGCTAATGATACATTTACATTGAAATTTACATGACCATTCATAATTCTCATCCCCTGTGTTGCACCATTAATCTTGCTATACTTTGTTGATACCTGATTCGGGTGGATGGTCGATTTGCCTGCCCTGCTTTCACCCCCTTCCTAGAGACAGTATGCTCCCCACTCCCCAAAATAATGGGGTTTGAACAAAGAGATACTAGATGGACACTGTTCTATATTTGTTACTAAGTTTTATGTCAATTTAGGGTCATAATTCTCATTGATTGAGATCATTTACCTCTGATTCTTTAAATCTAGTATAGTAGCCGTCTTGGACAGCTAAGTGTCATTGAAATATTTGGCCAACATACTCCTTTGTCCAAGTCACTAATAAAAATGTTGACTAGATTTGACTCATCATTGACTTGTTGACTAGGTGATGGATTATAAGATGAGCTTCAATGTGTTGTTGCAGATCTGTTTATTGTCGGAAGTTCCCATTGTGGTGCAGTGTAAATGAATCCGACTAGCATCCATGAGGATGTGTGTTTGATCCCTGGCCTTGCTCAGTGGGTTAAGATTCCTGTATTACCATGAGCTGTGGTGTAGGCTGAAGATGCAGCTTGGATCTTGCTTTGCTACTGCTGTGGCATAGGCTGGTAGCTGCAGCTCCAATTTGATCCGTAACCTGGGAATTTCCATGTGCCTTGGGTGAGGACCTAAAAAAGCAAAAAAAAAAAAAAAAAAAAAGAGAGGTCTATTTATTGTCATGGAAAGATGTCCACAGCACATTGGAAACTGGAAAAAATCATCAACTATTATGTGGTTTTGATTCCCATTGTTGTTGAAATATGTTTGGGTATATATAAATATGGAAAAGGGCCTAGAGAGAGATGCTTCCCCCAAAAAGTCAGTGTACATTTCTGAGTGGCCAGGCTACTAGTGATTTTTTATTTTCTTTTTAATGGTTGTGTGCATATTCTGGAGAATTACTGGAGTTTTCTGCTGGGTTAAGGATCCAGTATTGCCACTGCTGTGGTGTGAATCAGTTTCCTGGCCTGGGAACTTCTGCATGCTGTGGTCTCATTCAAAAAAATAAAGAAGATTATTTAATGGGCGTGGCTTACTTTTATAAATAGAGGAAAGAATTTTATGGTTTAAGAAAATTCAAAGGAAATAATGAGATCAAAGAGATCTCTATGGCATATCTCTAAAGACCTTTCTCAAGGTCTGAGAAAGGAGTTCTCAGAGTGTTATGCCAAACAGAATTATTGGAAAAGATTTTTAAAGGTATCTTTCCTGGAGTTCCCACTGTGGCAGGCTCAGTGGAAATGAATTGGACTAGCAACCATGAGGTTGTTGGTTTGATACCTGGCCTCACTCAGTGGGTTAAGGATCTGGCATTGCTGTGAGCTGTGGTATAGGTCACAGATGTGGCTCAGATTCCATGTTGCTGTGGCTCTGGGGTAGGCTGGCAGCTACAGCTCTGACTGGACCCCTAGCCTGGGAACCTCCATATGTTGGGGGTAAGGCCATCAAAAGCAAAAACAAACAAACAAACAAACAAAAAAACCCTCCCCTGGGAGATGAAACTGCTTTGCCAGTCCCCGGACCAGGTAGTGAATGGAGCCACTCAGTTAACTATGAATATACCTAACTTCTCTGACTTTTCCAGGTGGGGGACCCCAGGTAACTAACCTAAGCTTCAAAACCTTTTTATTATTATTTTTTTCTGATCTTCAAAAGGGGATATTAACATCTATCTTGAAGGATGGTAGTGAAGCTTACCTGGAGTAATGCACATATGATCCAGTGCCTGGCACATGGTAAATCCTGGTAAGTGGATGTTGGTCTCAATGGCATCCAGCCCATAGTTCTCAAACTTATCCTTAAGTCATTCCTTACTACGTCTCTTCCCTCTACTTCCTTTCCAACACGTTTTAGGATCTTAACTGAGCCTGAGAAGAAAGCGAAGAAAGCGAATGCTTAGTATTGAGGCCAGTTTGTAAATATCATCATTTCTAATGATCTCCCTATAAAGTAATAAACAGTCCACAAATAACTAAGGCTTTAACTTTTTCCGTTTAGATCCTTTGCTTCTTTTTTTGGTGGCTTTTGCATTTAGGAAATCAGCCTTGCATTCTGGTAAGCCCGGAATTTAATTCAGGAAACATTCGCGATTGTGCATAAAGCAATGTGTGGTCTTCATTCCCCAAAGAACTTAAAGGCAGGTGGCAAGGACTACACAGTAAAATATCTGTTTTCTGCATCATAATATTTTAATGGAATTTTTGTCATTGTTGAATATCTTATGTAATAAGTGATGAGTAAAATAGCATATTTTATTTCTTTAATCCCTTCCCAATTAGAGCAAGATTTTAAGAAATGTTTTTTTTTTTTTTTTATGGTTTGTATGTCAGCTCTGATCTTTTTTCTCTGTCTCATTCATTTACGGCTTATGGCCATTAGGTGACGCTGTGCATTTCAATATGAAAAACACGTGAAATTCCTGTGCAGAGGAGAGAAACGTGTTAGTTAACATCTTCACATTCTTGTTTCAGAGGGCAGATATTTTCTATTTTTCACATAAAAACTTCAAGCATATAATTTATCAAACAACAATCCAGAGCATAATCCTGTAGTCTCATATAAAACTTTCCTTGCAGAAAGAAAGTGTTCCTTCCTATGCGACATAAAAGCAATGCCTCAGATGGTGTGGGACTTCTTAATCAAATGAGATATTCTAACTCTTTCGCCTCCCCTCTGGAGCATTGTGCTCCGGATTTTCTAATAGTGTTGATGAATTTGTATTAGTGTAGCCATAGTCTTTCTTTTGGAGGTCCTTATTGTGCAAAACATTTACTTGCAGATATGATGCAACTTTGTTTACACATTATCTGAAATGCTAGCTTTAACTCTGGAAAAGAATAAAATTAACTAGCTTTCTTAGGGATCAATCCCAGGAGATAGCTCCATTACTGGAAAAAAATCGCTGTTAACCAGCGAAGGGAAGATGTTACTCAAGTTTCATCCCCAGATAGAATACACACAGCCCCTGCTGTACCAACAGGCTCCTTGTTCCCTTTCTTTCCAGCCTTCCCTCCCACTGTATACCCCGGTCACTCCAGAGCTCCCCAGAGGCCCTTGTCCTCTCTCCCACAGTTCCCCGGAGCAGTCTTACCTTTTGGGATTGATGTTTCCCAGTGTGTATCTTCAGCTCGTGTACCCACTTTTTCCACTTAGAGGTCTTCCGGCACTTTTAAATTTAACTAATCGGAAATGGAACTCACCACGTTCAACTCCAAACTAGCGTGCCTGCTCTGGGGCAGTGCCACCTTCATCCGTGCCATTCATTGCCCATGAGGAGATCTGAGGGTCAGGCTCGGTCCTCTTTCCCCTGTATTCCCCATGTCCTTTCACACCTTCAGCTTGCGTAAGTTCCCAGACCTGGGATCAAACCCTCACCACAGCAATGACAGTGCCTGATCCTTAACCCAGCGAGCTGCCAGGGAACTCCTTCCCCCACATCCTGTCCTTAATGTGCACTCTGCCACTACCCTGGACATAGGCTGGGTCATCTCTCAGTCGGATGATGATTGTTACCTTCTCCTAGTCTTGGTCCCTCTGAACCCATTTTTTTCATTTTAGCCAGACCGATCCTCATATAATGAGATGTCACCATGTTTGGATCCTTCTGGAAACCCTCAATAGCCTCTCATCTCTCTCAAGACAGATCCAAACTCAACATGACCATGAGGCCCTGGGCTCTTCCCACCTCTCTGGCTCAAATTCCGTACTCTGTCCTTAGACACACCTGTCAGCGTATCAGGCTTCCATCTCTGCAGCACTGTCCCCTCTGCAGTCCCGTGCTCTCCACCCCTCTCTCCTGCATAATTACCAGCTTAGATGCCTCTGCCTCTGGGAAGGGAACCCTCCCCTTGCTTCTGCATATCGAATGAGCTCCCCGCCTACCACAGCCCTTACACTGTAGGTAATCATCTGTTAGTCCACCCTCAGACTGTATAGTCAGCTCTACTTTCCTCTCCATCCTATCTCTACCATCCAGCACAGTTCTTAGAACATAGTATATCCTCAGTAATTATCTTGGGAATGAATGAATGAAGACCTGGTCCACACAGCTCACTTCCATTCACTCTTTATAACCCAGGTCCGTTGTCTTCCCAGCTCACTCAGGCAGGAGTGAGTTCCCTCTGCCAACAACCAACCATGGCACTGACACAAACCTCAGTCGGAGTGCTGTGTTGTGTGGAAGTCACACAAAGCCGTCTTCACTAAACTGCACTTTTCAGTTCGGGTCAGCATCCTTGTCAGGGATTCTGTGGAGTCTGGAAGGAACAGATTTGCCTGCTTCCAAAATCATGCAGCAAAATTTGGTGAAGACAGAGTAAGTTTTGGGGGTTTAGGCCTGGTTTTGTTTTTATGGCTATTACCTTCAATTTTAGTTTTTTTTTTTTTTTTTTTTTTTCTCAGAACTCTGAGGTTTAAAACCACAAACCCTTGCTTGGAGAAAACTACTCATGCACTCATTTAAGGGTGTTAGGTCCCACGATGTCTGAGTGAGGCTGTTAGAGTTTCCAGTGTGTGTGAGGCACGTGTGTGTGTTCACTCCTGTTTCTCTCCGCCAGCCACCCTGTGTGCTCACTTCCTTCAGAGGAAGGGAGCTGATGATCCGTTCCATAGTCATGCCACGTGGTGATATTGCTCAAGTGTGTACTATGTGGCAGACACTCTTGTAAGCATTTTACATGCACTAACTCAATCCTTGAAAGAAGCCTTTGAGACAGGTGCCATCACGTGTTGTTCCCATTTTAGAGATAAAGAAACTAAGGTACTGGAGTTGCCGTCGTGGCACAGTGGTTAACGAATCCGACTAGGAACCATGAGGTTGTGGGTTCGATCCCTGGCCTTGCTCAGTGGGTTAAGGATCCGGCGTTGCCGTGAGCTGTGGTGTAGGTTGCAGATGCAGCTCGGATCTGGCATTGCTGTGGCTGTGGAGAAGGCCGGCGGCTACAGCTCCAATTAGACCCCTAGCCTGAGAACCTCCATATGCCACGAATGTGGCCCTAGAAAAGACCAAAAAAAAAAAAAAGAAACTAAGGTACTGAGAGGGTCGGTAACTTATCCAGGGGTGAGTGGAGGAGCCAGGATTTAGACCTAGGCAGTTTGGCTCCAATCATGACCTCTTATCTACTATAGTACAGAGACAACTGGACAGGAAACACATTTTGATTATTTTAATTAGGGACACTAGCCGACATTTGAAATTTATTAAAACCATGTCATGTGAGTCTGTTTCAGTATGCAAATATCTCTGAGTAAACGGGCAGTTTGTTATCCAAACCTCCCATCTCCTTTGCTTCAGACCAGAGCATTCCCAGCCCCAAACCTGGCAGAAGCCTTGTCACCCCTTTGCCCTTCAGGTATTCAGTCTTACTTTCTCATCTCCCTGACAGCTTTTCTTGAGATCAGCAAAGACTTGCTCAGTTCTCTGCAAACAGAGAGCCTTCTTTCTTGCTTTTCCTTTGTCTTTTCTATTTTTAATTCAATCTTGAACTGCAGCATTTTTGAGCATTTCATTCACTATCTAATATTTTTGTTTTGCGGAATGTTTTCTTTTTCCTAGGGATGCTGGAATACTCTTGTGGAATATGTTTCCTAAGATAACACGTAACAACAGGAAGGGAATCCTATTTGGAAGGAAAATGTTTAAATGCTTTTTTTCAAGGCCAATAGCATATTTGGGCTCAAAGAACCTCTATATGAATATCAATCATTTGTTCAGTCAATACTTATTGAGCAGTTACTAAGCCTGGCAACATTCCAGGCACTGGGGAAATAAGATAAAAGTACAATCTCATCTTCAATGAATTCGTAGTGTAGGGTAGGAGAGAATAATGAGACACTCAGAGTACAGTATGTAGATGCTGTAAGGCAAGTATACACTGGAAGGCAAAGGAACAGAAGGAGAGCTTATATCTTCTTGGTGATTCCAAAAATATTATGCTGGGAAAATGTCTCAAGCTGACTCTGGAAGTCTGGATTAGCCCAGTTATTATTGCAGAAAGAAATGCGGTTGGGTTTGAACTTTAGAATGTTAATTCAGAAGGAAAAGAAAGAAGCATTTTCCAGTTAAGGCTATAGGATCATCTTGGCATTATACTAGCTAACATATCTTATGGAACTTTTTGTTTTGCTTTTTAGGGCCACACTAGAGGCATATGGAGGTTCCCAGGCTAGGGGTTCAATTGAAGCTACAGCTGCCGGCCTATGCCACAGCCAAAGCAACATCAATCAGATCGGAGCGGCATCTGTGACCTATGCCACAGCTCACAGGAACACGGGATCCTTAACACACTGAGCAAGGCCAGGGATCGAACCTGCAACCTCATGGTTCCTGGTCAGATTCGTTTCCACTATGCTATGATGGGAACTCCTCTAATGGAACTTTTGATTTCAATTATCTAAAAAATTTTAAATTTTTTTAAAATTTCAGAATGTTTCAACTTTTGTATGTTTTTTGCTATAGTTTGGAGGAGGGAGGCAACCTATTTATTTTTAATTGAAGTGAAATGTCCATACAGTGAAATGTACTCATCTTTATGGGTGTGCTAATATCCATCCTTGTAACCAACACAAAAAGTTTACTATATAGAACTTTTCCATCATTCCAGAGAGTTCTCTCAAGACTTCATCCCAGTGCTGTCCTACATAAGCAACCACTGATCTGGTTTCTAGCACCAGAATTTTGCCTGTTCTATTTCTTTAACAGACATAGGACTCTTCAGATTTTCTATTGCATCAGTTTCTTCTCGTGTCAATTTTTATATGCTCTGTTCTTCCAAGAAATTTTTTCATTCAAGTCGAATTTATTGGTACAATGTTTTTACATGATATTCCCTTATTCTATTAATATCTGTATGATTTGTGATGAGGTCCTTTTTTCATTCCTAATATTGGTAACTTGTGTGGTTTTTTTTTCTTGATCAGTCGTGCTAGAGGATTAAAGAGTTAATCCTTCAAAGAATCAACTTTTGACTTTGCTCATTTTCTCTATTTGTTTTCTATTTTATTGGTTTCTGCTTTCAAGCATTTTCTTTCTGCTACTTACTGTGAGTTTAATTTGCTCAGCCCCACCCCAGCTTTTAAAAACTTTCTTGTTCTCCAATAAAAATATAAATAATGAAAATTCCTTCTAAGAACTGATTTAGCTGTATGCCACAAATTTTGACTTTTTTTGTTTTTATTACAATTCAGGCGAAAGTATTTTCTAAATTCCCTGTGATTTCTTTTTTGACTTGTAAGATATTTAGAATATTGGAGTGTCTGTGCGGGTGTTTCTGGAAGAGATTAACATTTGGATTGGTGAACTGAGTAAAGCACATGCCCCTCTCTAATGTGGGTGGGCATCATCCAATCCCTTGAGGGCTTGAATAGAACAAAAAGGATATTTGAATTCCAGGCTCTCTGTCTGACCACTTGGGTTGGGATATTGATCTTCTCCTGTCCTTGATGCTCCTGGTTATCAGGCATTCAGACTTGGGCTGGAATCTACATTGGTCTCTGGCTTTCAGTGCTTTGAAAGACACCACCGGTTTTCCTGGGGCTCCATGTCACAGACAGCAAATATGGGACTTCTTGGCCTCCAAACTCATATGGACCAATATCTTAAATATCTATCTATCTATCTATCTATCTATCTATCTATCTCTCTATCTATCTATCATCTATCATCTATCATCTATCTGTCTACCCACTTACCTATCCTATTGGTCCTGTTTCTTTGGAGAACTTTGATTAATAAAGTGACTATTCCACATGAACTTGAAAATAATGTCTATTCTGCTGATATCCCATAAATGTCAGATCAAGTTGGCTCATAATATGGTTCAATCATTTATATCCTTTTTCTTTTTTTTGTCTAGTTCTTCTATCAGTTACAGAGAAAGGTGTTAGTCTTCAACTATCAATTTGAATATCCGTGCTTTAAAATCTCATTTTTGCTTCTTGTACTTAAAGCTTTTTTAGTCCCACAGATAATTAGAATTTTTATATCTTCATAATGACATGACCATTTATCATTAAGAAATTTTACTCAACTCTGATAATTTTCCCTGACTTGAAGTTTATTTTGTATAATAATATCATCACCATCTTTCTTAGATTTGTTTGATCTGTCTTTTTGCCTCCTTTTACATTCAGCTTCTTTGGGTCATCAAAATGCATCTTATGCAAAGAGCATATGGTTGAATCTTGTTTTATGTTCATCCTTGCAATCTCTTCCTTTTCACTGGATTATTCAATTCTTTACATTTACTGTAATTACTGATATGATTAGATTGAGGTCTGTTATCTTACTATTTTTTCTATCTTTGTTTTGTTTAATAAAAATTTCTAATATTCTATTCTTTTTAGAGTTGGAAGACCTCATACATTTATTTATTTAACTAATAATTGTAGAATTTCTTCTATGTTCCTGGCACTGAGTCTTGTTGATACAACAATGAAGAAAATGAAGATTTCTGCATCCGCTGAGTTTATAGGATAGCAGATCTAAGATGATTAGTCCTCTATTTTAATTTAATTCCTCTACTGGTTTTAAGTTATATATCTGTATGTTTTTTTTTTTCCCAGTGTGCTTACATTCTCTAACTAAACTTAATTCAAATGATGAAAATATCCCATATGTATTTCCAATATAGGAGCTTAATATGTGGCCATTAAAACCTTGAAATATATTGGGAGTTCCCGTCGTGGCGCAGTGGTTAACGAATCCGACTAGGAACCATGAGGTTGTGGGTTTGGTCCCTGGCCTTGCTCAGTGGGTTAACAATCCGGCGTTGCCGTGAGCAGTGGTGTAGGTCGCAGACGCGGCTCGGATCCTGCATTGCTGTGGCTGCGGTGTAGGCCAGTGGCTACAGCTCCGATAAGACCCCTAGACTGGGAACCTCCACATGCCGCAGGTGCGGCCCTAAAATGACAAAAAGGCAAAAAAAAAAAAAAACTTGAAGTATAGCTAATGCAACTGAGAAACTGAATTTTAAATTATAATTTTAATTGAGTTTAAATTTAGTCACTTGTGGTTAGTGACTACTGTTTTAGACCACACATCCTTGTCAGTCTTCTTAGAGTTAATATTGCATCACTTCATGTAAAATACAAGAACTTTATGATAATGTTATACTATTAATTCTTTATCCTTTTATTATTATTGGCCTATATATTTACTTCTGCATGAGTTAGAACCCATATAAGATGTGTATCTTTTAACAGTCTTTGCCTTTTAAATAAACTATGAGAAGGAGAAAAAAAGACAGTCCTTCATATTTACACACCTATTTGCTGTTTCCCATGTCTTCTTGCTGCAGTATTCCTGTATTTTGGCATTTCCCTCCTCTAGTGCAGATTTCCCCTTGCTCTCATTTCCCATTCTCAGAAACTCTTCTGTTGCTATTTCTTATAGTTCACAATAAATTATCCTAGCATTCATTTATCTGAAAATGTCTTTTTTTGTTTTCATTTGTGAAGGCTAGTATTACTGCACATATAATACTGGATTGACCACCCCTTTTAGCATGTTGATGATGACATTCCATCTCTTCCGGCTTCCATGATTTCTAATGAGAAGTCAGTCCTCATTCACAGCATTGTTCCCCTGCACGTAATTGACTTTTTTCTCTGTTTTCAGCATTTACTCTTTCTCTTTGGTTTTCAGTCCTTTGACTATGACATATCTAGGTGTGGTTTTTATATTTATTCTGGTTAGATTTTGTTGATTCTACAATCTGTAGACTGATGTTTTCACCCAAACTAGAAAAATTTTTAGCCATTGCTTCTACAAATTTTATTCTACTCCATTCTCTTTCCAGGACTCAAATTATATTTGTATCAATTTCAGATATGTACTTTTTATTTCTAATATATCCGGGTAGTTTATTTCTTTCCTGATACTCCCCATCTGTTTTCTCAATATATTAATCTTATCCTGTGCATCCTTAAATATATTTGTAATAGCTGTCTTAAGGACCTCATCTACTAATTCCAATATTTAGGTCCTCTTGGACTGGGGTTCTATTGACTATTTCTTTTCTCAATTCTGGGTCACTTTTTTCTGCTTCACATGTTTGATATTTTAAATATTATTTTTGAATATTGTTATAAGGGAGTTATAGAGAGTCTGGATTATTTTATATTCCTTTAAAGGGTGTTGAGGTTTCTTCTATCAGGGTGTTAACTTATTGGCCAATCTTCTTGATCATCTTGCTAGGCTTTTTTTTTAAATTATTTGTTAGGACAGTTCTAGTTCAGTGCTGTCCTTTGTCCCGGGGCATGGTGCTTACTCCTAATGTGTGGCCTTTTTGGAATTTCAGTTGCTTGCTTTAGGTACTTAGTAAGGCCTTTTCATGTTGGCTGAACCAATATTCTCATGTTCCCAGAGCTGCACAGCCTATGATATCTTGGCCCAGGTTTCTTACTTGCAAATCCATTCTCTCTTAGGCCTCATAATATCTCATCCTGCACATGGCTATAGGGGAATAGTCATGAAGTCTTCTTTGTCCCTCTCCTCTGTACAGCTCCTTCCTTTCTACCCAGCTGTCTCCTCCTTCCTCCCTCCCCCCCTGTTCTTCTTTTTTTCTTTCTTCCTTTCTTTTCCTTCCTTCCTTCCTTCCTTCCTTCCCTTCCTTCCTTTTTTCCCTTCCTTCCTTCCTTCCTCCCTTCTTTTCCTCTTTCTCTCTTCCTTCCCTTTCTTTCTTGCCAGCCTGCTTGCTTGCTTGCTTTCTTCCTTCCTTACTTCCTTTCTTTCACCACACCTGTAGCATATGGAATTTTCCAGGCCAGGGACTGAATCCAAGCTACAGCTGTCACCTACACCACTGCTGCAGGTCCTTATCCAACTGTCTGGGCCAGAGATCAAACCCACACCTGTGTAGTGACCCAAGCTGCTGTAGTCAGATTCTTAACCCACTGAGCCACAGCAGGAACTTCCTTTCTAATATCCTGCCTTACAAATCCCAGGGACCACAGACATTTTAAACTCTACCAAACCTCTTCTGCTCAGCAGGACATCCATATCCCAATGGATTCCACTTCCTTATAGTTCAGAGGGCCTCCCCAGGCAGAGATCTGAAGGCCTGGTGCTCTCTGTGTGTTTCCTTTCTCCTAAGCATCACAGTACTACAATGTTTGTTGCCAAATACAGTGGGAGGTCCAGGCCAGTACCAGGTCGGAAGTGAATGTCCTTTTCTGTATGTTTTAGTGTGGTATGCTCACCTTAAGAAAGTACTAAAACCAAAAAATAATTTTCTTTTTTTTAACTTAAAAGATCTTTTTTTTTTAACTTAACAGATCTTTAACTTAAAAGATCTGTTTTGTTTCTGTGTCACTGTACTGTTCTTGATGATTACTATGTATCCTTAATCTAACTTCAATAATTTTTAGTTTGTTGAAGTTCATTTAAGTTGTTATAGTTAACATTTCTAAATCACAATGATTAATAAATTACATCTGTGAGACTCATTGCATTGTTTAGCAAACATTGAAAAGCCGTGTTTCAAGACTTTAATGCAAAATTTTGGCAGAAAAGAGTGTTTTCTAATATCCTTCCATTTAAGTGGGGTAAGACAAAATTATGAGACCATAACTTGATCTATGCAAACCTTGTTGTTCACTGGCACAAAATTCGATTTGTAACTTTCTTGGAAACAACATAAATAACTTTTTTCACTGGTTATAATTTAATCGGTACATCCAAGGAAAATGCTGGAAACAAATTTTCCTGACACTGTATTTTGAAGAAACTGATATAAATAATTGACGGTACCATAATTTGTGTGTTTTATGTTATTGCTTAACAAAATCTATCCAAGTGATATAAATGACAGTCCTGTTTATATAAATCAATTAGACATAAGATGTGTTGAGTCTGTAGTTTCCTTGAGACTAGAGCCTGCTTTGAGGAGCTCTGGCCCTACATTCTGAAGATTGGGGAAATGTGAATGCGTAATAAACCACATGAGTTTTTAGACCTTTGTCTTTCAGATCAAAGGACTCATCCTTTTGTGTTCTCTCTTTTTTTTTTTTTTTTTTTTTTTTGTCTTTTTAGGGCCACACCTGCGGCATATGGAAGTTCCCAGGCTAGGGGCTGAATCTGAGCTGTAGCTGCCAGCCTGCACTACAGGCACAGCAATGCAGGATCAGAGCCGCTTCTGTGACCTACACCACAGCTCACGGCAATGCCAGATCCTTAACCTACTGAGCAAGGCCAGGGATTGCGTCCATGTACTCATGGATACTAGTCGGGTTCATTACTGCTGAGCCATCATGGGAAATCCTTGTGTTCTTATTTTTACTTTCCCACCCATCATCTTACCACAATACTATATTTTTGTTTTTTACCTTAAAACCGTCATTCCATACATTTATTTTCATCTCAAAGTAATGACGGTCACATTTGGGGTGGTTGTAACATTCATTTTATAATTATAAATGGGAATAAAAACACACACATGGCGATGTGCCAGGTAATGTTACAACAAAAAGATAAAAATAATTACTCCATCAATATCACGCATTGAGATTCTGATTGCTACGACAAAAATGGACCCAAACTAAGCGAAGTAACTTGTGCATTTACATGGAAATATAGGCTCTGGAATGATATCACTGCCTGCCATCAGTTATCTCAAACCGAGTCCAAGTTTTTAAAGTCATTTCCTCACTAATGTTAACAAGCACAGGTGTTTCCTGATTTCAGTTGCTCGGACTCTCAAAAAAAAAATGAGTAAGTCAGGGAAATGTGTAAAATTCCTTTGTTGGCTTCCTCTCTCCTCTTTTGAGCATGAGTTTCATCTTAGTACTATATGTGGTTTTTGTGTTTCCATGCCCATGAGCTTATTTTTCTCCCTGTTTATTCACCAGAGGTCTCTTTGTTTCTCTTGTTACTGCTGTTATTTTTTTTTTCAAGTTTTCCTCCACATTTCGAATCTCAATTTGCATGATGGTATTTGAACTGAGAGAATGTGTCAAAAATTCTGCCTCTGACTTGGAGAGTCTCTGTGCATGTTGGGGTTGAGCCCCTGCATGGCCGTGGGGCTGCGCCTGGTCTTGAACACAGGCTCCTCGGCTTGGAGGGACACACGGCACAGAGTGTGAAGCAGCAAGATTGAGATGGGGGAAGGGTAAGTGAGAAGTAGGGTGAGGCAGAACTAATAATATTCATATAAGGCTGTAGGACTTTGCAGTGCGCTTTCAAGTTGGTTTCTCATTTAATTCTGTGCAATTGCGTGACTTCTGGAAGGTCAACTAGCGATTATAGAGGATGAAAACCTAAGTCTTTGGATGTTATTGTCTCTTGTGCCTGGGCTTCTTGAACTTAACCACAAAAGAATCGCCTGAACTTGTCAAAAGTGCCAATTCCTGGGCCATCCAACTCTACCCCAAAAATCATTGGTCAGAAGGTCTGAATTGTCCTTCTCTAAGTTACGGGATTTGAGAGCTATGTATGTTGCCTATATATGCTGACTATATAGTGACATATATGCTGACTATATGAATGCTGACTATATAAGTTGACTATATATGTGTTGAGTGTGTTGGCTGTATAGTGGCTACAGATGTTGACTATACAGTAGGACTTTATCAAATTATTAGAAAACAAACAGTACCTTGATTTACTACAAAATATCTACCAACTTTGCCCTTCTAGTACCTACAATAAACATTTGCTAACTTCCTGTGTTCTAAATAAATGCCTCAATTCAGAGTTCTAAAAAGGGATTTAGGGCGTTTTAGTATGGGGCCATGGATCAGTTTTGCAGAGAGTTAAACTTCTCTCCTTGCATGAGAAAGATGATTGAGGTTGATGTGAAAATTTTACACGTCATTACCGAGACTTCAAGGATGGAAAGTCTTTTTTTATACCTCCTTATTATGAACTCTGAGCTCTTGGGAACAGGGGCCAGACTGCTTTTTCATTTCCAAGAATCAGAAGACGTTCAAGTTTTAGCAGGAAGATGACAGGAAACGATTATCATTTGAAAGAGTTAAGGTCCACCTATCTGTGATTTTGGTATGCAATTTATAAATATTACCTTAAAAAAAGTAAGTTGCTGAAATTTTCATTAGAGAAAAAAATAGAAAAATTACAAAATGCAGGTAAATCAAAGGAAGAAAAAGCTACCTATAATGATAAACATTTATGAAGTGGCTTACTATGTACCTGGCACAGTTTCAAGGGCTTTACAAACAGCTTCTATAGAATTCTTAGTAATCCACTTTACAGATGAGAAAACTAACGTACAGTATGGATAGGGAGAGCCTAAAGTCACACAGTATAGGGGATAGAATCTGGGTGGAGGCAGAGATAGGAACTGGGTGGAGGCAATCTGGCTCCAGAGTCTCTCTCTCTCTCTCTCTCTCTTGCTCTCGCTCTCGCTCTCGCTCTCGCTCTTTTTTTTTTTTTTTTGTCTTTTTAGGGCCGCACCCATGGCATATGGAAGTCCCCAGGCTAGGGGTCTAACAGGATCTGCAGTCACCTGCCCACGCCACAACAACTCGGGATCCAAGCCGCGTCTGCAACTTACACCACAGGTCATGGCAACGCCAGATCCTTAAGCCACTGTGCAAGGCCAGGGATTGAACCTGTGTCCTTACGGATACTAGTCGGGTTTGTTAACCGCTGAGCTACCACGGGAACTCCCAGAATCTCTGTTTTCAGCCTCTGCAGGAGCCAGCCTTTCTCCATAATTGATGACTTGCAATGATCATTGTTCACTCTTAGGGGTCTGCCCTTTCAAATTTACACACGCATACACACACACACACACCATGCACATGCACACTTTATACCAGAGAGGATCCTGCTGAATTATAGTTTGATAGCCTGCTTTTTTCACTAACAATATATTGTGAACATCTGTAATGGCTACTATTGCAAATAATAATGGCTACATTCTGGTAAAATATGCTATTTAAAGTGAAGCCTTTCCACTCTCCCTTTGTCCAACGATGAAAAGGCGTAGCCAAGAAGGCCCAGTGATCTTTCTGTTAAGATTATTTGAACTGACAAAAGCAATGTTATGTACTAAGTTGCATCACTATCTCCTCTTCAATTCCAAGGCTGAAAGAATGTGTAGAGAGTGTTACAAATGGCTTAAAGGCAAATCCAGAGGATTTTGCAAAGTCCGAGTATGATACCTGATGACCAGAATGGAATTACTGATTAGTTGGCCACTGAGTAAACCCGAGAATGACATCAATGAGATGCGGAGAAAAACCCAGCAAGGGTGAGGGAAAGATGCTATTACAGCAAAAGAATCATTTTCCTCTCACAGGTTTCTTACACAAGCTATAAAATCTAATTCCTTGGTTGCTGCTTGTAGTTAATAACCACTCGGCTTGTTAATGGACTAGAACCAAATGGTAAAAGTTAATGGAACAACCTGACCATTAGCTATATTAATAATAGGTTTAGAGAAAATTATTACTATTTTAAAACCATATCACTTGGTTCTATCACCAGTGCTTTTTATAAGTATTAAAATCTTCAGAAACATACTAAAATAAGGAGTGACAGTAAGTTATGCATTTAGAATTAAGGAATTCTAAATTAGCTGCAAAAGGTATTTTTGCCTCATTTGGTGACATGCTACTCTAGGTTGTAATTATAGAAGCAGATACAAAGAAACCTTAGAGGTGACTAAATGCAAATCAGTGTTGTTCCCCCGAAAATGTTTATCTCATTGTATATAAGGTATATCATTTTTTTAATCAAAAAACTCATTCAGGCTGAGACTTTTATGAATCTGTGTCTTAATAGAATTTCTGTAAGGTTTTTCAGGGTTCTGTACGACTATTAAGAAAGGCACTTAGGTGATATAAAAGATTTCAAATGAAAATATTCTAGCACGGGTTGACTCAAGTAGGTGAGTTTTGTCAAAGAGCAGAACAGCCATGGGAGAGATGTGTGTTTGTTGTCTTTACACACAGAAACTGCTTAACTTCACTGGAGTTTCCTGTTAGAAAACAATGGCAGGAATGTTTTATGGAGCTGCCCCTGATCACCAGGCTGTGTCTAGGCACAGGCAGTTGTCGGGACAAAGTGTTCTCCCACCTTGACTGCTTTTTAGGAGATGGTACTTTCAGTTGGCTCCTCTGTTCTGATCTCAGTCCCTGGAATCTGTCTTACTTAAAGCTTCTGAGGCCCTTCTTTGAGGAAGGCTGGGAAAGGGTGAGAAGCTCTTTAAGGCTGTCCCTCAGCCTGCCTTTCCCGCTCTCATCATGAGCCGTTACGTCCACTGACGTGCAGTCTGACCGTTGGGTCAGACCCTGTGTCAGGCTCACCAAGGACCGCACCGCTCCCATCTCATCCGACTCCTCTGCCATCACCCAACCTCCCGATTTTGCCTTTGGCTCTGTTTCTTCCTCCAAGTCATTGAAGATCTTCCTTTTATCCAGGTTCAGAAGCTTCACAGTGATACGTTTAAGTGTGGGCTTTTTTTTTTTTTTTTATCATTCTGCCTAATACACTGTGTTATGATCTTTTCAATGTGAGACTAGTGTCTTCCTTCCATTCCAAGAAATGTCACTAGACCCGTGAAATATCTTCTTTTGGGAACACCACTAAGGACATGGCAGCTTACTTTCGCCACAGTATATGTACCTTTATACCCTATGCCGTTACACATTCGTACCTCTGCATAGTTAGAAATGGATAAGGCGCAGCACGGCTATAACCTCTGCCTTGTGTACCGCTCTCTCCTGCCTGCTGAGAATCAGCTTCTTCCTCTTTGCTCTCAGTGTGTATAATAGCTTTCATTCCTACTACGCGTTAAAGCCACCTTGGATGGGGGTGAGGCATGCATTTTTTTGAAAAATGGGCCAAATCTTAGCTCTTTCATGTATTAACAATGTGATCCAATTCACTTAACCATTCTGGCCCTCAGTTTTCCTATGCGTAAAATAGAGATAATAACACTTCTGTGGTTGTCATGAGGCTCAAATGAAATGTTTGTCAAGTGCCTGGTTGCAATACAGGTGGATACTTAATAAATGTTGGTAGCTACTTAATAAATACTTACTAAACATAACATGGCCACCAGGGTAACAGCTGAAATGTACCCTGTGCTTTGGCAATGTACCACATGCTTTGTGTAAATTATTTTATCTTCAGAGCCCTTGTAGATAAGTACACTTATTTTGTGTTCATAAGTCCAACATACTAAGAACGGTTTTCATTTATCTGTGTTATATTCCAATCTTTGACATATTTTATGAACTCCATAGCATATTTATATTTCTTTCTTACTCTAGAGTTTTAAAATGTTATTTACTGTCATTTTTTCCTGTTATAATCTATCATTCTAATAACTACATAATAGTCCATTGATTTGTTATTCTGTAGTTTACTTGGCCGTTTTACTATTGCTGGACTTCTTCAGGCAAAGAAGTCATTTCTTACTCTGATGTATGGAGTCAAACTGCCCTCCAAAGGCTGTGTCATTTATAGTAACATTTAGAGTAACCAGTTTTTTATCTAGTTGAATTTTACTCTTTAAACTCTCAAATTCTATTTTAAAGTAGAATGGGGGTTGTGCGAAGCGTTCCTTAAGAAATGAGAAAATTAGCAGTGATTTAGTCATCAAGCAATTAAAAAAGCATTTAGATAATGTACTAGGAATTGCGTATAAAGAAGTCCAAAGTTATAGTATGACTAAGACAAGAAAAAGTAATAGTGATAAGGGAAGAAAGCACAAACCTCTAGTCTATGAAAGAACCTATAATACACATTTGAAAGCAATCTGGACAGATATGCAAGTTGCTGTATTGCATTATATACAAGCTACTTATGAACAGGACCAGCTCTGGACAACAGCTGTTATGTAGGTGAGGTTTATATTGGCAGATAGTCCTTTCCCACAGAGACTTTGTGCTATATGCTGTCTACTACCTGTCTAGTGTCCCCTGGGAGTCACCTAATGACACATGACATAGGCTGGAGACAATCAGAGTCTTCCCCAAGATCGACTTAAGGATGCTATTACATAAAACCCTCGTTCTGCTGGGACTGTTAAACTGGAAATCCTGGAAGTTGGGGCTGCTGGAGGCCATTTCCTGGCTGTAGGCAGGTGATTTGAGACAGCAGGCTAAGAGTCACAAGCATAGCTGTTTCTTTTTAACTGAGGCCTATTCCTTCCTCTGTGTCTTAGACGACATTCCTTCTTAGTCTCTCAAAGCTGTGCAATTGCTCTTGCCTGTGTGATTTCTCTCTTTGTCTGTGTGATCTCTCTCCTTGCCTGCAATGCTCCCTTTACTTAAGAAGCCCTCTGTCTGGGGATCCCACCTTCCTCCCCAGCTCTCTCCTCTTGAAAGGGTGTCTTCATTCACTCTCTCCACCCCACCCCCTTTTGTTTCTTTTTTATAGCAGCACCTGCAGCATATGGCAGTTCCCGGGTTAGGGGTCAAATCTGAGCTGAGGTTTACATCACAGCCATGGCAACATAGGATCTGAGCTACATCTGTGACCTATGCTGCAGCTTGTGGCAGGTCGGGATCCTTAACCCACTGAGCAAGGCCAGGGATCAAACCCGCATCGTCACAGAGACTACATCGAGTCCTTAACCCACTGAGCCACACTGGGAACTCCACTCTCTCCACTTATTTCTCACCTCAATCTACTCCACACAGGCTTCCACCTCTACCTTTCTACTGAATCAGCTCAAAGATTCCTCAAGACCTATCCCTTGCCGACTCCACAGGCCTTCTTTAGTCTTAGTTACTTAACCTTAGCATCTGCTAGCCTAGCTGACCTTTCCTTCCTGCATGAGAACTTTTGGGTTGCTTTCTACAATAACTGGACACCACGTTCTCCGGGTTTTTCTCTCATTCCCACCTGCCACCTCTTAGTAGCCCCTGCCTGCCTCTCCTTCACCTAGAGATGTCGGAGTTTCTGGAAGGCTCTCCTAAGCCCCTTCTTTTCTCTAGCTACACTCTCTTCTATCTTTTCCTCAAAGGGAGATCTTATCCACTCTTCTAGTTTCACCCCCCGCTCCACAAATCTGCTTATCTCCTAGAGTTTCCTAATCACTAATGGCTCCGTAATTCACAGAGTTGCTGAAGCTGATTTCCTGCGAGTCCTCCTTAACACTTTCCTCTTCCTCATTCCCTCCATTCAATTCATCACTTCTCAATTCTACCACCTAAACACTTCTCAGTTCCATGGACTCATCTTCATCTTCATCACACCACTTGAGTCCAGCCTCCATCACCTCCACTCTGGACATCAGCAACCGCCTCCTCACTGCTCTCCCCACCTGTTCTTGCTCCTTCCAACCCATTCTTTTTTCTTTTTAGGGCCTCACCTGCGGCATATGGAAGTTCCCGAGCTAGGGGTCAAATCAGAGCTGCAGCTGCCAGCCTACACCCCAGCCACAGCCACACCAGATCTGAGCCGCATCTGTGACCAGTGTCACAGCTTGCAGCAACGCCGGGTCCTTAACCCACTGAGTGAGGCCAGGGATCGAACCTGCACCCTCGTGGAGACTGTTGTGTTTTTAACCTGATGAGCCACAATGCATTATGCACACAGCCCCAGAGAGAACATTTAAAACCCCATTCTCATCCTGTCTTGGCCCAGAGGCTTCCAGCTGTTCATAGTTAATGTCCAAAGACCTACCAGTCTGGTCAGTCTTGAATCCTGACCCACCTTTTCTGGCTCATTTAGCCACTTACCCCTCCAGCCACGTGGAATCTTCCCTACTCCCCAAACAGGTCGAACTGTCCCTTTTCTCGGGAACCCTGAAGATCCCGAGCCTTCTGCTGTGAAATTCTTTTGGGGACCCTTCCCTAACCACCCCCACTCCAGGTTACAGTCTCCCTTGGCGCCCTGGCCGGTTCGTCCACTGCACCATTTGTTGCTTTTGCTCCCTTGTGGGGCTGTAATCCCAGGAGGGCAGACACCGCGGCTGTCCTGCTCACTGCTCTGTCCGCACGGCCCACATCCCTGCTGCCAACTGACAGGGCAAAAACGGAGTGTCTGCTGTCCCTCATCTCCCAAGCCCAGGTTGGCTGGGTCACCGCCCACCATTTGGGACCATCTTATCTCATTGCTAAAGCCCAACAGCAGCACATCCTTTAGCGGTTCTTAAAGCTAGAGTCTCACTCTTTGGAGGAGGATGACCCAAACGGTCCCCTTGACCTCTTCCCCTGGAGCACGAGGGCCGTCTTGGAGCTCCCTGGATGCCGGAGAGCTTGCTTTACAAGCCGTGTCTAAAGCTAAGGTGTCATTAGGGTGATGTGCTGCATTCCTGCCCTGCTCTCCTAAGGAAGTTTAGCTGCTTTTAAGACAGGCCCTCCCCACCATGCCATCGTTCTTACTTGTTTTCATTCTGTAATGTGCCTGGGTAAAATGGGAACTTAGGTTTGAGAGACCCCCAAATTTGGCACCGGGGGTGAGGCACTGGAAAAACTGACCCGCTCCCAGGAGACCTAGACTCGCCAGAGAGAATGTAATTATCTTAAAAATGGTCTAGGTTTGAGAGGAGACAAATTGGTTGACCTGGTCCCCAGGAAGTAAGATTCTCCGGAGAGAAGATTAAAGGGAAAGGAGCTCCCAGGGGACAGAACCACAGGAGCCATGAGTGAAAAACAAAAAAACCTGAAAGCAGTCCCCTCTGCAGTCCCCTCTAAACAGAGGAACAGCCCAGAGTGTTCCTAGAAGAGACGATTACTTTGGCACACATGTGCCAGGAACTGTGTGTGTGTGTGTGTGTGTGTGTGTGTGTGAACATTCTTCTGCCCTTGTTGTGTAGGGCTGGGTGGACCAGGAACCACTCCGCACAGGAAGAAATTTATTACGTCTTAGCCATGTCTGTCTTCAGAACCCACCTTTCCTGCTCTTTGTGCAACAAGACACACCTCTCCGAGGAAGGAGGCAGACAGGATTTCCATCATTACTACTATCCCATTAAAACACACACACGCACACACACAACAACCGTGTAATTACTCTCTGCAGGAAAGGCGCACAAACAGGATGGGCCCGAGCTGAACCTGGGATGAGCCATCCCTGTAAAGATTAGCAAAAGGAACCTCCCCGCCATGCACCCGCCTCCGGCCAGGGCCTCTCCCAGAGGGCCCGGCTGGGTCGCCAGCCCACCTCCTACGGTGGGAGGGAGGGCGCGGGCGACTCCCAACCGCGCGGGTTCCCTGCTCCTCCTCCCGTCTTCCAGCCCTCCCCGGAGCTGTCTCCCGCGGCTCAGGTGTTTGCTCGGGCTGGGCCTCCAGCCCAACCCTTTCTGGCCTGCACCTGGGATAGCCTCCAGCCCAGAGCGCCCAGCCAGACCTGGTGGCAAGGAGCGCGCGCAGAGCTGTGCGAGCCGGCCGCGCGGGGCTCCCCGGGTGGCGTGCGCCCCGCTACCCACCGACAGCAGGGCCAGGCCCTCGGCCGCGCGCCACGCCCCCGGGTTTCGGAAGGCGCGCGAGCCCGCGCGGGGTTGCTGTGAACTTGGAGCCTGGCGGCGCGAGGCTCTCGCTGAGGATGCGGCGGCAGCTGCTTCCTGGTTTGAAGCCGGCCGAGTGGGGGAGAGCGTGAGCCCGCGGAGGCGGGGGCAGGAGCAGAAGCGGGAGAGGCGGGGGCAGGAGACGCTTGAGGCTTGAGCTAACCGGACGGGTCGCTCCGGCTCTCCCGCGAGAGGCGCTTCCCGGCCCTGGAGAAGGGGCGAGACCTGTGCGAGCCCACGGGAGGCGCGGCGCGCTCGAGAGGGACGATCGGGCGACCCCGGCCAGCTGAGGGCTCGGCGCCCGGCTCCCCTCCTTTCCACCTCGCGAGGGAGGGAGGGAGGGAAGGAGGGGAGGGAAGGTCCAGCGGAGGAGGCAGAATGGCCGGTCGCGGGGGGCTTGGGCGCTGCTTTTCCCGGGAGCTGCCTCCACTCCTGCGGCCCCCGAGAGGGCTGGCCTGAGCGAGGGCTCCCCGCTCTCCCGCTGTGAGCCCGCGCGGTCCCCGGGGCCGGGGCAGCGGCGCCGGCATGTCGTCTGGCACCATGAAGTTCAACGGCTACTTGAGGGTCCGCATTGGCGAGGCGGTGGGGCTTCAGCCCACCCGCTGGTCCCTGCGCCACTCACTCTTCAAAAAGGGCTATCAGCTGCTGGACCCCTACCTGACAGTGAGCGTGGACCAAGTACGCGTGGGCCAGACCAGCACCAAGCAGAAGACCAACAAACCCACGTACAATGAGGAGTTCTGCGCCAACGTCACCGACGGTGGCTACCTCGAGCTGGCTGTCTTCCACGAGACGCCCCTGGGCTACGACCACTTTGTGGCCAACTGCACCTTGCAATTCCAGGAGCTGCTGCGTACGGCCGGCGCCTCGGACACCTTCGAGGGCTGGGTGAGTACCCGTGAACCCTTCCCTTTGGGGCCATCCCGCACCCTCTTCCTCCTTCACTTTTCAAAATTCGCCGATCTCCCGCTTTCCCGTCATCTTCCCAAGTACCGCGGCGCAGGGACTTCCCTCCAGACTTTGGTTCTTGCCCAGGTGGCCGCCGCACCGATGACGCGACCGCGGTGGGTGTGTGAGGGCGCAGGTGTGTCTCTGGAAAGCCATCCTGGACAGGGCCCCCTTTCGGGATGGCAGCTTGAGTTAACGGGGGAATTCGGGGTAGGGGCTCTCACCCTCTTCCGCCCAGACTGTGGGTAAGGTGCCCCAAGTCTCTGCACGCGGGTAATACTCTGGAGAGGCAAGGAAGGGAAAGTGGATGATTTGGGTAAAGTTCTTCAAGCGCTCCTTAGGAGAAAGCCATACATTCTCGCAAGTATTATTCATAATGTTTATGGATACGCGTTGGTTCAGCCGCTCAGACGTGCACACGTGTTTCGGCATGCACATCCATTACATCCCACTGGCAGGGATAAGAGTGCCTGGGTCTGCAGTTGGCAAAGTTTTGTTTAGCAGTTTTCCAAGGAGATGAGGTTTACATGTGTTTGCAAGTAACTTCAGTTTCAACTTGAGAGGTGTGTATCTTGCAGTCAGTGTTTCTGCTGTTACTGGTCTTGAGGGCTCCTCAGCGGTTTGTGCACACCCCCACCCCCCTCCCCCTCCCCCACCCTCACTTCTCACCTCACCTGCTGGTGTTTCTGTTTATTGATAAGTAGTTAGGCGCAACCTCCTACTTTCCTGTGCTTTTCACATAGTTCCCATGAGGCATATTTTCTGCTGCAACTAAATTATGATTTCTAGAGCACTCTACACGGTGCTAAAATGCTTTTGCTTCTTGGTCTTCATACTGTCTTTGTGAGGCAGGTGTTATCCTTCTCACTTTGAGGTGATGAAATGATAATTATAATGAAATGAAATGGTCTACTTTGGCAAAATGGAGTAAGCTGTTGGAAGGCTCTCAGGAGTTTTGATTTAAATCCTGGAGGATGTTAGTTTTGAACCCAGTACGTGAATCAGTATTGAAGACCTGTTTGAAACTAACAAGTGGGGAAATCAGATGCATAAGGGAAGACTCATTTAAATATTTATTTTATGCTTTGAGGAACTGATTATTTTTATCATGTATTCTACAAAATTGCAGCTAGCTTGTGGAGTAGTCTCTTAAAAAGGAGTAAAAATACGTAATGGCTGTTTAACTGTATCGTCAAATTATACTGAGTTAATTTCCCTTCAGTTCAGTTTACTTTATGGAATTTAGAAGAGGAAGGGCCATAATAGAGATGGACATTTTATCCTGTGAATTGTGGGAGGGTAGATGGAGGTGAGCCTAGGAATCCGAATGGAATTATCAGTATCTGGTTAGGAGTTAGGCAAAGCTCTAGAAGTACTAGGTTCTAAAGCACGGTGGTTAGGACCGACCAATGGCCCTCAGAAGCATGTTTTCCCAGAGAGATTCTCCACTGGTTCACTTTACCCCCAGTCTGCACATTTGCATCACATTTTAAAATCCCCACTTCTAAAGACTCTAGGTAGGAATCTCAGGCTGTGAGACCCCCAGTATCAGTGCATTTTGGCTCTCCAGGTGATTCTAATGTGCAGACTAATTTGAGAAGGGGTAGCCTAACTGAAGACCATAAGCTAAGGACTGGAAGGAAGAAGCTTGAATGTAGCAAGATTCAGGTTATCAGACAGAGCGGGGTTATTTAGAGCTGCTCGTTTTCCCACTGGATTACCAGATTGAAATGTAAATTAAATTTCTTTATCTGTAATTGTCTGAATTAATTATATTTAGTTGTTTAATATAACCCACTGGTGGTGTTCTGGAAAACATGAGTTTTGGGTAAGATAGGTCAGCATTTAAATGACCTTGAAACTAATGATTTGTCAGATACTTTTATTCAGTTAGGTGGCAAGAGTATTTTGAAACTGTGATGATGGGGTAGGTAAAATGGGTGGTGTGTTTCCTTTTAAATTTTTGTTTAGAGAGTAATCTTGTTAAGAATATATTTGGAAATATATGGAATGCTTGTTTTAAAAATGATCCTTATAGGTTGAAAGGTAGTTTTGAAATTTAGAATTACAGAAGTACTTATTTATCTTTAGTATATTAAATTGAAAAGTCTAGTTTATTTAGAAAGTTACAAATGCAGTAATTTATCCCACCAAAAGTTTGTTGGTTGCAATTGGAATTACAAATTGCTAAACTTTAAAAAACCTAGCAGTTTAGTTTTTGCTAGATCATGAGAAGGGACAAGAACAGAAGGTGTCTTTATTATTAGAATAAAACAAAGTTGTTGTTGATGTTCTGCTTAACATGCTTTCTAAATATTAAGAATATAATCATTAACATTGATTTTGTGCCAATTTTGTCAATATAAAGACTATAATTGTTAACAATATTTTGTACCAATTTTGTCAGTATTCTCTTCTAAGCTTGATGAGCAAGAGGGTTAGAGCTATTTTATGCAGTATATTCTTAGTACCAAGCACAATGCCTGACATGGATGAGGCAATAACCTATTTCTTATCTAACTATATATATTTCATTTAACTTACGTTATAGCCAAGAAGGTAGTGGATACAGCTAAAGAAGTTCTTAAACGGAAATTCACAGCATTAAATGCTTAAATTAGAAAAGATTTCAAAGACCTGAGTTTCCACCTGAAACCGGAAAAGAAGGGCAAATTAAATCCCAAGTAAGCAGAGAGGAGGAAATATAGATGCCAATGAAGTAGAAAACAGAAACAATAGAGAAAAGTCAATGAAACGAAAAGCTGGTTCTTTGAAAAACAAAACAAAACAATAAAATTGGTAAACCTCAAGGCAGAGTGAACCAGAAAAAAAAAACACACAAATTACCAATATTAGGAATGACAGAACATCGCTGTAGATCCTATGGACACTTTTAAAAAATAAGAGAATATTACGAATAACTTTATGTCAGTAAATTCCACAGTTTAGATGAAATGAATGAAATCCTTTAAAGATACCAGTGACCAAAACTCATCTTAACTCACTCCGATAACCTGAATAGCCTTTTGTCTATTAAGACAATTGAGTTTGTAATTAAAAACTTTCCACAAAGCAAACTCAAGTTCCCAGATACCTTTGCTGGTGAGTACTAGTGAACATTTAAAGAAGAAACATTGCCAACTACACAAACTATTTCAGAAAATGGATGAGAAGGAAACACATCCCATGTCATTTCATGAGGCCAACATTACCTTTATACTAAAACTTGATGAAACCCCCTCCCCCAGGAGTTCCTGTTGTGGTGCAGCGGAAACAAATCTGACTAGGAACCAAGAGGTCGTGGGTTCGATCTCTGGGCTTGCTCAGTGGGTTAAGGATCCGGCGTTGCCATGAGCTGTGGTGTAGGTCGCAGACGCGGCTCGGATCCTGTGTTGCTGTGGCTGTGGCGAAGGCCGGCAGCTACAGCTCCTGTTAGACCCCTAGCCTGGGAACCTACATATGCCGCGGTGTGGCCATAAAAGGACAAAAAAACAAAAACAAAAACTCCCCCCCAGAAAAAACCCAAACTGCAGACCAATCCCCCTCATGAATATGGACATAAAAGATCTTAAATTTTAGCAAATCAAACCCAACAATATAGCAAATGATCAGATGAGGTTATAAGCAGGACTACAAGATTGATTAAACATTTAAAATTAGTCAGTGCATTTTTTCATGTTGACAGAATAAAACAGGAGACTCAAATGATCATCTCAAGAGATAGAGAAAAAAGGTATTTGACAAAATTCCATATCCGTTCATAATAAAAACTCACAACAAATTAGTAATTGAAGGGAACTTCAACCTGATCGAGGACAACTGTGAAAAACTTACAGGTAACATGTTAATGGTGATAAACTGGATGATTTCCTTAAGATCAGGAGTGGTAAGAATATCTCCTCTTACCAGTTCTGTTCAACAGTATATTGGAAGTCTCAGTCAGTTCAAAGGCAATTAAAAAAATAAAATACATGGGAAGGAAGAAGGAAAATTGTCTTTGTTTACAGACAAATGATTGTAGAAAATTCTAAGACATCTACAAAAGGGCTACTAGAACCACCAAGCCAGGCTGAACTAGGTCACCGCAGTTTCCATACCAATATACACAAGTTGATTGTTTCTATATACTCTCAGTGGACAATTAAAAATGAAATAGAAAAATGCCATTTAAGGAACATCAAGATATGAAACTGGATAAACTTGATAGCACATATGCAAGACTTGCTCGCCGAAAGTGACAAACCATTGCTGAAATAAGTTAAAAATCTAAATAAGTGGAGAGATATACTGTGTGCATAGATGGGAAGATTTACTATTGTTAAGACCTCGATTCTTCCCATATTGTTCAGTAGATTTAATGCAGTCCTAGTCAAAACATCGTCGAGCTTTGTTGTAGAAGGTAACAGATTGATTCTAAGATTTACGTGATATATGCAGGACCCAGACTCATATAAGAATAATTTTGTAAAAGAATGTGTTGGTGGATTTGAACTATTTGATTTCAAGACTTATTATAACACTACCATAGTCAAAGTAATGTGATGTTGGAGCAAAGAGCATCGTATTGATCAGTGGAATAGAAGAGAGTCTAGAAATAGATCTACACATGTATGATCAGTTGATTTTTTGTCTTTTTGGACAAAGATGTCAAGGTATTTCAATGGGGAAATGATAATTTTTTCAACAGGTGTTGCTTGAACAATTGGACAGCTATGTACAGAAACTTGAGCTTTACCTTTACCTCCCATCATACACAAAAATTAATTCAAAATGGTTCGTAGACCTGAAAATAGGATTTTAAGTCTAAAATTTTTTATAAGAAAACATAGAGGAGAATCTTAGTGACCTTGAGTTCAGCAGATATTTAAAAAAGTAGGACATAAAAAAGCACATACTATAATAAAATAAAATCAGATGATCAAAATTAACTTGTTTTTTTTGCAAGACACTTAAGAAAAGGAAAACATAAGCAACTAACTGGGAAAAATTATTTGAACGTGTAATTCAGATAAAGAACTTTTAATGGGAATATATGAAAACTCTTAAAACTCAATGAGAAAAATACTCAGTTTTATAGTGGGGTGAGGATGTGAATAGGCACCTTTGTGGAAAATAGCACATTAACAGATGCTCAGAATCATTAGTCAAGTAAATGTAAATTAAAACCAAAACCCACGGAAAGGCTTAAAGAGACTGATCATACCAAGTGGTGGTGAGGAAGTGGAGCAACTGAAACTCTTACACTACTGTGAGGAGCATAAAATGATAGAGCCACACTGGAAAACATTTTGACAGTTTCTTGAAGTGTTAGACATGTGCTTACTAAGGTACCTAGCTACTCTTCAGTATTTATCAGAAGCAATGAAACCATTTATATAAAGACTTGTACATGAATATTCATAGCCACTTTGTCATAGCTCCCGAACAGGAAACAACTAAAATGTCAGTCAACAGGTGAATATTTAAACAAATTGTGTATCTATACAATGGAATACTATCCAGTAATAAAAAGTGGTGAGCTGTTGATACATGCAACAATATGAATGAATTTCAAAACGTGTAATTTACACTGATTGAAAGAAGCCAGACCCCCCCCCAAAAAGAGTACATACTGTATGATTGCATTTATGCAAAATTATAGGAAATGTAATCTGGTTGTAGTGACAGGAAGTGGTAGTTGCCTGGGAATGAGGGCATGAAGGTGACAGAGGGATGGATTACAGAGAAGGCACGAAGAAACTTTTGAGGGAAATGAATGTGTGCATTATTTTTATTGAGGTGATGTTTTACAGCTATATGCTTATGTCCAAGCACAGGAGATAGGTCACTGTTAAGTATGCCTGTGTTACTGTATGACAACTGTACTCCATAAATCTGTAGGGAAAAAACTAAGGATTTATTATCCTTACTTTACCAAAGAAGATGTTAAGTGCTTTAACTAGATTTGTGCCAAGGCGAACTCTTGAAAAGTACATTTCCTCTTTAGTGCAGGAAATTTTATCAGAGAAGGAGCATTAAGAAAAAAACTCATTAAATACAGTTTGTGACTTTTCACAGTCTCATTTTCTCAAGGATCACTGTCAACCTTTTTTTTTTTTTCTTTTTCCCGTTTCTTCTAGAACTGGTGTATTTTGTGTAATTCCTTGGGCTTCGAAAACCTTATTTCCTTCTTTCCCATATTTGCTCTTTATTCACTGCCTTTCCAAATGGGGAGCGGCACCTAATAACTTAACGCAGGGCATGGGGCCATGGGAGGAGGCGGGGGTGGGGGCGGGGGGCTGGAGACTGCGTCATGGAAAGACCTTGGCATCTCCTCAGGAAGGAAGGACCTGCTTGGCGGGATCCCAGGCTGTTTTCCTGGTTCGGCCCTCCTGAAGACATTCTGTTCCCTGCAGCATTGGAGGGCCACTTTGTCTTCGCTTCTCAGGGAGCTTACCTGTTTGGTAGTCTTGTCAGGGTAAGCGGTCAGGTTATTGCTTTTGATTGCTGGATCCAGGTGCATGAATTTCTAGCATCAGATTGAATCTTCTAGCTTCATTATCCAGTGGTTCCTTCCCTTTTTTTTTTGTACTCGGTAGTGCAGCTATGCATTGTCACAGTTGTTTTTTTCTTTGCAGAGTCAATTGGCGAAGACTGTTTAGGGGAGAAACGTGTTTTAGCATCTCTCTAGGGAGGTTTATTCCAGTGTACGTGAAATGTAGTGGATCTATCATGTCTTTAGTTTTACGACGCGAATTCTGCTGCAGTGGGGCTGGCTGGTTCTCATCACGGTTAAGTGGTGGCTCAGATGTTTCCCCCTCAGAGAGCATTTTCCAGACCCCATTATTATCTGTCACCCTTCATTGCACTCATCACTTTCTGAGATCATTTTGTTAATTTGTTCGCTTATCACACCTTCTTCCATTAGGGTAAAAATGCCTTGAAAGTAGGGAATCCATCACTCTTACTCACTATTCTAAGTCCAGCACCTTAAGCTGGACTTGGTGTCTAGTATCTAGTAGGCACTAAATATTTGTCAAAATGTCGGGTGTTCCCATTGTGGCACAGAGGAAACGAATCCGACTAGGAACCATGAGGTTGCAGGTTCGATCCTTGGCCTTGCTCAGCAGGTTAACTATCTGGCGTTGCCGTGAGCTGTGGTGTAGGTCGCAGATGCAGCTTGGATCTGGCATTGCTGTGGCTGTGGCGAAGGCTGGCAGCTACAGCTTCTGTTAGACCCCTAGCCTGGGAACCTCCACATGCAGCAGGTGCGGCCCTCAAAAGACAAAAAGACAAAAAAAAAAAAAAAAGGTCAAAATATGACTTGGGAGCAAGTAAAATGTAAGCATTTGGGGAAGATTCTGACTTAAACATTTTATTTATCTTTCTAAAAAAAAAGAAAGAAATGAGAGTAGTTGGGGGAGTGACCAGTTATTATAGTGATCCCAGTGTCCCTTTTTAATAATTGATTAATTATATACCAACTTGTGCTTGAAAGACTGGGCCCGATTTTCATGGCCTTTGAATATGGTCATGGATTGAAAACTGTGTTTGGAAAATTCCTTGCTTTCGCTTCATTCGAAAAGACTACGATTTCTAAACCTGTGAATATGGGGTGACTTTGTTCACTGGTAATTTGTGAACTCGACATGTTAAATGCGGTTGTGCTCAACCTTGTAGAGCTAATGAGGTTGGTAGGCAGAGTGAATCATTTTCTCTTATGCAACTGTTAGTACAGTTTGGGTATCTAGCAAGTATTTTGAGTGCTGACTAGTTGTGATGGCACATTTTTATGAGATGGGTAGCATTTAAGCAGAAGCAGAGTGGGGCCTTGGATTTTCCGTAGTCTTCTGTTTTATAAGACAACTGGCTCATTTTACAAAACAGATCAAGTGCTCCATTTGTATGGGCTGCTTGCTCCATTTTATTAGAATCTGATAAAGATGAGGCCTGAAATGCAACGCTTGACCACTTTTTTCCATTCTTGTCATTGCTGTCCCCCAAATGATCTTC
This sequence comes from Catagonus wagneri, assembly GCA_004024745.2. Lineage (NCBI taxonomy): Eukaryota > Metazoa > Chordata > Mammalia > Artiodactyla > Tayassuidae > Catagonus > Catagonus wagneri. The sequence goes on along the minus strand of PVHT021183527.1, from coordinate 933,996 downwards.
CTCGATGGCCAAGCTGATAGTCCTCCCTTCACTGAAAACGCCTCAGGGGCGCTCCACTGCCTGTAACTAAAGCACAACTCTTTAAAATGGTATAGAATGTTCTCCATGATCTGGGCCCTGATTTTTTTCTTTAGCCCTGTAGCTCACACTCTGTGCTCCAGCCACCACGAGCGGCTTCCATTTCCTGAAGCGCCACCTGGCTGATCCCTCTCTGCAGATGTCACTTACCCAGGAAACTTTCTCTGACATGCCAAGTCTGGGTTTGGTCCTCCTCTCATCTTCTTAGCGTGCCCTCAGCATCCTAAGATCACCGCTGCCTACCTCCCCTCTATCCTGAAAGAATGGAGGTGTGAGTTGACCAGGCGCTCATGCAGATGTATGATATCGCTCAGAGGAGTTCAGGGTTAAGAACTCTGGGTGATTGACTAAGATTCATCCCCTCTCTCTCGAGGGGCAGCTGCCCTAACACTATTTCTCTGTGAAATAGTGAAATACCAGTCCCTAGCAGAGCTTTTAGCCACTGTTGAGCACGTCCTATGTGCCAGACCCTGTGCTGGAGCCTGGAGAGGCAGGTGGGCAAAACAGACATAGCTCCTTCCTTCTTAGGCCTCGTTGTTCCAAGGGGGAGCGGGATCTGGGAGGTGGGGGGACGACTGCCGGGAAATGACACAACAGAGGTAAGGACTAAGGTGCTGGTCAGTGCCTGGTCTGGGGAGAAATGTGTTCCCAGAGAAAAACATGTTCCTAGAGAAAAAGAGCAAATTTTTAAGGCTCTAGCATAAGAGGCATGGCCATAGGCCTGCTTCAGTGAAAGGACTGTGAGCACTCATTCCTCAAAAGAAGAAAAGGAGCTTCTGTACTGATAATGCTTTCCCAGGGAGACGACATAGATACCTTTGGAAAGGCAAATCTTCCTGACCTATAGGAATCTTTCGATCTTTGGAAAGTTTGAGAGGGACTGAGTTTTGTTGTCTGTGTAGAGGACTCAAAAGGACATTGAACTCCCCAAGGCAGAAAACAGCTAACACCCTTTAGAACCATCAAATACCTTGTGTTTTGTTCAGACCATAAAAGAATCGTAGACGTTGAAGCAGGACGGTCATCTAGTTTAGAATAACAACAAAAAGCCTGATGGCTCTTAGGCCCGTGGATGGGCAGAGGTGATTCTGAAGGCATTTATTTCTGTGCTGTACTAGTTTGCCACAGACCCCACTACTCCCTAATACTCTCCCCACTTGACTCATTACATGATTGGTCCTGGGACGTTTTTGAGTTTTCGAACTTACTGTAGCTCAAGCCTTTGTTTTCTGAATGTGGGAACCAAACCTCTAGCCAGAGCATCACTGTTGCCATAGCTCCTGTGACGTGTGACACACACACACACACACACACACACACACACCTACATATCTGTGAAGATATTCTTGTTTAAATTTATTTAGATATGTGTTTATAAACATATTAAATTAGGTATTCATTCATTTAGATATTTCCTAACATATGTATATATAGTAAAGTCCTAAAATTTTAGTGCTACCTGGCTTCTTAGTAAATATATGGGGAGTTAACTTTAACTGCAAATTGGTGTAGTATTAACTACTCAGTTAAAAAACCCTTTTTGTGTTTTATTGTACAGCTTCTAGCAACATATAAATGCTGTGCTGTGAAAGTCGGGAGAGCTGGGTTCCGGGTGTGGCTTTGCCATCTGGCAGCTGTGACCTTGGGCAAACCTCTGTGTGTCAGGGTCTTGGCTCCCTGGCTTAGATCAGGAGGGGGCTTCACTAGAATCTCTCTAAGGGCCCTTCCATCTTTCAAGCTTCTCCCTCCATATGCTAGGCAATTACATCATTTCTCTGCTTTTGGAGTAATTGGTTTGGTTTTAAGCAGTCAGAATGAATTACGTCTTATCAATGTTATTAACTCCTAAGAATTAAATTGGTCCAACTCTAAATTGCCCAGGCTTGAAGAGGATTTAGTTCATGTCTAAATGACTCTTAGCTTTGGTGGTGAGGTTGGTGTTACCTCCTGGGCTTAGAATCAGCCTTAAGGAATTACGGTGGGCCTTCACTTTGAGCCATGACATTATATTTCTTGATTTACGCTAATGGGCTCCTTCTGTGGGATGGTTGTAAGTTATGTCCATGTTTTCTTGCATCAGAGAGAGACTGAGAATCCCACTGTTTGAGCTTTTGCTAGAAGCCATTCTCACTAGCATGGTAATTAATGCTTTGTTGTCATGAAGCGTCTGTAGCCACCAGTCTGTATATCCACCGTAGGTGACGACAAATGCTGTAAATCACTTGTCGAACAGACATTTTAATTAGATGGAGGAATGAGCCCAAGGGTATTGGCTATCATAGTCTTTAAGTGCTACACTGAAGGATTTTATGAGATGGGACGTTTTTGTGAGAATTGTGGTTACCATCCAGAGAGATTTATCAAGACAACCATGTGAGTTTGTTTCTGTAGAGTCAGTAAATTAGAGCAGTGATTGGCAAAGCACATAGGATGTTTTAGTAGAATGATCAAACCAATGGTGCTTTTAGTATGCACTGCCTTCTGGAAACTTCCTTAGACTTACCTAAGTTTCACCTTGCACAATCTTGGCCTTCCAGGGAGAGAAATGCCTAAAAGGTAACCAAAGATATTTAGTTTGTGCTGTGGTTAAAAAAAAGAAGAAGAAGAGGAAAAGAAAAAGTTAAGAAATTTCCCAGAGGATATAGAACCATGGCTCACATGAGCCCCTCGTAATTACGCTAATGAAATAAGTCATGTGGGGCCAGTGTGAGCATGTTCTCAGCCTAGTGCCTGTGCTCCGAGTGCTTAAACCAAAACCACAAAGCTGCATTTTTATTTGTAAGCCAAATATATCACTTGCACTTGCTCAGCGCCGTTCCTGCATCTCTCGCAGCAGTTGCATCTGAAGTGCCCGTGTCCTCACACCGGGCCCCGGTGTTCTTGCCTGCGGTGGCAGGGGCCTGGGCAGCCTACACCCCGTGGCCTCTTCCACTGCCAGAATTATGTGGTTCTAGTCACGGTTCCTTTGGACGATACAGATTCTGCTTCCTTCTGAAAGATCTTCTGGAGACTGTTCTGCTGATACTCAGATTTGTTCCAGGCTCTGCAATTATTTTTGGAAGAGTATACAAAAACCATATTAGCATAATTTCCCAAGCAGAATGCCTTGATTAATTAGTGAGCTCTGGGCCTCTTAAGTGCTTTATTATATATTACTGTTGTTCCGTCACAATAAGGAAGAGTTCAGAACAGATTTTTAGCATTAGCAGTGCTTCTGAAACTGTCTTTGAACCTTGGACCCTTTTAATGATGATAAAAGCTTTGGGAGTTCCCATCGTGGCTCAGTGGTAATGAACCTGATTAGGATGCATGAGGACCCAGGTTCGATCCCTGGCCTTGCTCAGTGGGTTAAGGATCCGGTGTTGTTTAAATTTATTTAGATATGTGTTAGTTTATAAATAAATTATATTGGATGCGGCTTGGATCCTGCGTGGCTGTGGTGTAGGCTGGTAGCTGAAGCTCCGACTTGACCACTAGCCTGGGAACTAAAATATGCCACAGGTGCGGCCTTAAAAAGCAAAACAAACAAAAACCCCAAAAACCCACTTGGGACCCTGTTTCTAGAAAAATGCACATATGTGCATATTGACAATATGCTGGGAGCAGTGTCATCAGATTCAGGTCAGGACACAGGGCCTCAGATTAAGAAATTCCAGTTGGAAGGTGTCAAAAATGAGGTTTTAGTTACTTCTTAATTCGTAGGCCCTGACGCTCATTTTCCCTTGTTTGAGGACATTTTCACTTCGACTACTTTTAGGAAGCAGTTAGCTAGTAGAAAAGAGGAGCTAGAAATTTTAGAGAAAAAGATGTATTTAAAATGTGTTCTCACTTACCTCTGGCTTCTGGTGAAATATGCTAGATGATGACCCATTTTAGGACCTCTTGGGTTGTGTTATGTAGGTATTTTCAAAAGCCTCTACTGTTGAAGGGGTTTCTTTGAGGTTTGCAGCCAATGAAAAGTTAAAAAAAAAAAAAACCAAAACAAAAAACTAGGACAGTTTGAGCGACCTTGGCTTGGTGGCTTTTGTTAATATACACTCTCCCCCTGTACAAAGAGATAGGATTTATCTGTATACATAAAACATTTAGTCTCTTTTTGAGCTGCACAGGGCCTGTGGTGGACCACTGTGTTAGTCCCAGACAGAATGATGAGACCTCTGGTGCTTGCCTACAACTCTTACCTTGTGACCCCTGGTCTCCTATGGTCCGGGTCCCTCTGACCCACCAAGATTTTCTGATCTAGTCTTGAGTTGCAATTCACCTTGTGGACCCCTTGGAAAATAACCTGATGATGGTAGAAATTGAGCTGAATGGAGGTCGTCCAAAGCACAGCCCCCTAGCTCGTTAGAGATGAAGCTTGAACCTGGCTCTCTGGATTTCAAGATTCTTGCCGAATGCCACCTTAGGGAGTGGTGGAGGCAGCAGGAAAGCCATTCAGTCATTTGTAGATCTTTATTGAGCGCCTGCTCGGTGCCCGTCTCCATTCCAGGTGTTACAGGTGAGACAGAGAACACAACACCCAGAGTCTTGGCTCTCACGGGGCTCCACCCTTGCACGGAGAAGCCGATAATAAGCAAGCAAACAGGTTATTACAAAAATAGCAAACCGTGGCTAGTGCCAAGGAGAGAATTAAAACAGGGTGATGTGAGGGGAGTGTAACAAGGTGACTGCTTTACCTGGAGTCGACAGAGGATTCCCAGAGAGGGTGACATATTGACTGAGACCTAAGCGGCAGGAAGCAGCCAGCCATGTGAAGATTAAAGAGCGTCGCAGGCAGAGGGGACCACTAAAGCAAAGGCCCGAAGCTGACAACGAGCTGGACATCTGGAGGAAGGAGGAGAAGGTATTAGAAAGAGGATTGACCTGGCATTAGCGGGTGCAGTGCATTTCCGCAGCTCCACAATGAGCCAGTTCCTTCATCTCTCACTCTTTTCTGGGAAACGGTGCTGAAGTTAACTACCTCACGGGGTTGGTGTGAAGATTAGATTTAATGCATCCAACATGCTCAGCACAAAACAGGCCCTCGAGAAATGGTAGCTTCAGTTGCTACCACTGACAGTCTCCCAAGGAAATGAATATTTTGACAAGGCTTCTGAAAGTGATCAAATTGGCTAAGGAAATATACTCAGATGCTTGCCTTTTGGATGGTGGGGGTGACACTGTAAACTTGTCCCGGGATGGCATAGGGTGTGGCCTTGTGAGTGTCCCTCAAATAACATAGAAGCATCTGCTCGCTCGCTGCCTCTTGTGGTGCCATATTTTCCAAATAGAAAATAGGGCCCAGGAAATACATACGCTAGAGTTTCTTCCAGGTTCTTGAATTTCTGAGTGATGTATTTATTTTCTAGGGAGTCATAAGTATTAATGGAAGAGAATAGTTGTATTGCAGTGATGTAATTGATAGGATCCCGGGTGTTTTTTATTTTTTACAAAGTTACATACGTATGGATAAGAATGAATAGACATGGTACCAGTAATCATAAAGAAAATAAAACTTCAAAAATTATGAATAAGTTGATTCTTAACTGACTACTGAAAGCTCCTTGACTTTATTTGACTGTAATTTTGTGAATTAACAGATGCCTGTTTTGGCATCTCCCTGATCTCCAGCATATTTCTGACCTTCCCTCAATATCCATTTGGTCTGTGTTTAATGTCAAAAGCCACAACAGCATTTGTTTAAGGCACATAGATCAGGATGCAGGATCTACAATTACAGAGTCATAGCACACAAATACAGGCTTTGAGGAATATTTATTGGACAACTGCCATAATTATCAGTGCATCATAGTGTGAGGGCTGGGTGTCAGCCAGATTGGGGTTCAACTATTAGTTCTGCCTCTTATTAGCAGAGGTCACTTAACCTCTGCAAGGCCAAGCTTTCTCATCACAACATAGTACGACCTCACAGGGTTATGTGACAATATAGTGAAGGCTTATATAAACTGTGTAGCACAGTGCACGACACATACCCCTGCAGAAAGATGATCGACATCCCTGTCACCACGGCCACCACCACCACTCTACCCCACTGCTTAAATATGAAGTCAGGGGCCCAGTCCTTTCTGAAATTAACTGAAATCAGCTAGATATTTGTTTACATAGAATTTGGAAGTTTGATTTTAGGCAATTTAGAGCCTTTGGAATTTTAGAAGGGGAATTTTGAGTCCAGCCTTCTTACGGTGTTTGCTTTTTATTTAAGATTCTGGGGAGTTTCCACTGTGGCTCAGTGATAATGAACCCGGCTAGTATCCATGAAGACATGGCTTTGAGCCCTGGTCTTGCTCAGTGGGGTAAGAATCTGGCGTTGCCATGAGCTGTGGTGTAGGGTGCAGACAGCGCTCAGATCCCACATTGCTATCACTGTGGTGTAGGCTGGCAGCTACAGTTCCCATTTGATCCCTAGCCTGGAAACTTCCATATGCCATGGGTGCGGCCCTATAAAGCGCCCCCCCCCAAAAAAAAGATTCTGGAGTATAAATCAGTAGGGTAGTTACTGGTGGAAGAGGAGATGGTTTCCCCATCCTAGATTTGTGGTAAATTCTGCATATGTATCTGTTTTGAAAGATCTTGCAAGAAATCTAGGGAAATGAGCCTGGAATTCCTAGAGCTGCTATGCTGGCCAAAGTCAGTTTATGGAAAACCTTGAGATGGCGCCTGTTAGTTTGCACATCTGATATTGGACAGAAAGAATTTTCTGAATTAGGGTGAATAACCTGAAAGACGTAAGATTGGAATATTTAGTTGCAGGTGTCTGATGGGACCCTTTCAAAACCTGAAGTGAGCACGTTTATTAGTGCAGTTTAGAAAAAAATGGTAAATAGCCTCTTTTGACTGACATTAAAAGATATTTCGTTGATTTAAAGTTCAACATGTAATGTGTTGGATGTGAATTGTTCTTTCATGCCTTCAAGGAGCAAAACTGTAGTTTCAGAAGTGTATCATTTGAACTTTGGATTTATGAGTGAATCAAGGATGCCAACAATTTTGATTTGGTTGACAGAAAATATAAAGTTTTCTCCCTATTTTGATTCATTTTTAAGTTAATTACTTCTCATTTTATCGGTTGACTTGATACTTGTTTTGGCAGTTGACTTGATACTAGATCTTTCACCGGGGATTAGAAGTTTTCTGAAATGAAAATATGTAATTTTTCAGAACAGAAGTTTCCTTTGCCGCACAGTAAGGCCCGGCAGTGCTGTTCTGAGTGATGTTCATTGCAGCCTTGGTTTTGGTGGTTCAGAAGCCTTGCCGAGCTCTTTGGACCCAGAGAATACACTGTTTTTGAGTTTCTCTGCTGGGCCTCCTCGCCTTCTTGTCATGCACATCCTGTACCTGGGTTGCGGTTGTATTGATTGGCTGGGGTGCTGCTGCTGCAGAGGTCGGGGGGTGAATGAGAATGTGAACGTGGGTTTGCCCTCACTTTGGCTGCTGACCTCCTTTCAGCCCAGTTGTACCCCTGAGCACTAGTGACCCTCAGTTGCCCCCCTGGCTTCCTGGCAAAGTGCCCTGCACGTGGTAGGGGTTCAGGAAACATTAGTGGAATGAAGACATTTCTCCTTGTTCTCAATGTTTTGAGTCTGCTTCAGGATTCAAACACTGCCATCACCTTTTCTTTTTTTTTTTTGGCTATACCTGAGGTGTGTGGAAGTTGCTGGGTCAGAGACTGAATCTGAGCAGCAGCTACAGCCCATTCCACAGCTGCAGCAATGCTAGATCCTTAACCCACTGTGCCACAGTGGGAACTCCTGTCATCCACTTTTGCTAAGAGATCTTCTCTTTAAAAAATTCATATTTCAGGGAGTTTCCATTGTAGCATAGCAGAAATGAATCCGACTAAGAACCATGAGGTTGTGGGTTCGATCCCTGGCCTCGCTTAGTGGGTTAAGGATCCGGCGTTGCCGTGAGCTGTGGTGTAGGTTGCAGACGCGGCTCGGATCCCGTGTTGCTGTGGCTGTGGCATAGGCCGGTGGCTACAGCTCCAGTTAGACCCCTAGCCTGGGAACCTCCATATGCTGCAGGTGTGGCCCCAAAAAGACCAAAAAAAATTGGTATTTCAGATATGTACATTAATACTTTTTGTGTGAGAGAGTTTAAGAGCAGCCTCAGGAATTGTGTAGAGAGAATGAATATGGCGGCGTGGTTTTTATTTCCTTGATTATTTAAGTAAGAATAAAAGGTATGTGAAAGGATTAGCTGATCCCTAATTCTGCTGCCCTACTTCTGTGTTTCTCTAGTACATTCTAGGAATTTTTGGTTTCTTTCTTTCTTTTGGTACCTCTTTCATCATCTCTTGATCTCCTTCAGTTTTGGTGTTTCCTGGGGTTTAGTCCTTATATTGTTGTCCTTCTCACCCCAGGTGGTCTCGTCAGCTTTCGTGGTCTTAACCATATGCACATATGGTTCCCCAAATAAAATGTGAATTTGTGTTTAGGTGATAAGAGATGGTTTTTTCAAAGTAGGAAGGACTGACTCAAACCATTTTATCAAACCAGATGTCAGGGCTATATTAAAGCCTGCCCTTGGTAAGAACAGGGCACCAGCAAGGGACATAAACTAGATCATGGTTTAATTGTGACCTTGAAGAATAGTTGCCACTTAAGCTTATTTTTTTAAAAACATCCTGTTCTGGCAAAATAAATAAGTAGCCTCTGAAGTTGCCTTATTAGGAATCCAGTATGCATTTTTCTCTCTGAACGGAGTATCTGGTAGTTCACTGTCAACGCCTTCTGGTGGTAATTTGGTCTTGTTGGACTTGCGTATATAGAATTTTGTTTTAAAACAGGAAAAATAATGGTTCTAACAATTGTTCCTGTCAAAATATTAAACGAGCCTTTCCATTAATATCACTTCCATTAATATTTTAAAGTCAAATTACCTAGTGACGGTTTTGCTTCAGTGACGCTTACATTAAAAGGAAGAAACTGAGACAACTGGAAGAAAAAAATAATAGAAGAAAAATACTGAAGTCCCAGCATGCTCCTCAAGGTCCCCCCTCCCTTTATCTTTGTGGGATCTTTGCTTCCTTACTTGTCTTCTGCTTGGGTCATTAGTTGCAAGAACTCAGCTTAGAGTCAGAGTTATAATCAGGGAGAATTTAAGTTCGTTCCTTAGCACCCAAATTCTTCTCTATTGTCAAGGGTCCTCATGTTCCAAGAAAACTGAAGCGGACAGGTGTGAACTTTCTGCTCCCACCTGTGGCATATCCTGCAGGCAGTTTTGAGATAAGGCCCAGTCCTATACTTGCTCTCTTTGGGTCCCCTCTCTGTCCTCCCTGAGTGTTTCACTTCCTGTCCCTCCATCATCTCCCTTCCTCTTGACACCCTCCCTTTAGAAATGACCCAGATCTCTAAGCATTCTGTATCCCCAAGCCCCACAGGATAAACCACCCAGGCCTCTCTGGCCTTGCTTGTTTCCCTTTGGAGACGGGGCTCAGTGTCTCCCCTTCTCATCTCAGCCACCTCCCCACAGGGCTGTCTGTATCTGTCCTCCCCAGCCCATCCTCCTTCTTCCTAACGCGAGCTGGCTTCTGCCTACATCTCTGTGTGATACCACTCCTGCAAAGCTCAGGAATGACTGTAATTGTGTCACTTATTTGTCTTGTTGGCTGCTACCTTCTCTTTGCTGCCCTGCTTCTGTGTTTCTCCAGCACATTCCGGGAATTTTCTGTTTGTTTCTTTCTTTTGGTACTGCTTTCATCATCCCTTGATCTCCTTCAGTACTGGTGTTTCCTGGGGTTTCGTCCATACGTTGTTGTCCTTCTCGCCCCAGGTGGTCTCATCTGCTTTCACGGTCTTAACCATAGTGCACACGTGCAAACTTCCCAAGCTCTCTCTCCCATCTTTGATGACTGCTTCTAGGACTGGGGCAGGCTCAGGGAAAAGGGGCTCTATATTCTCTCTCCTTCAGTCTTTACAATACTCACGAGGGATGAGCAGATCTATGGTTCCTGCATTTCCTACATGAGGTTCTTGGACCAAAAACAGGTCCAAGGTCTCGTGTCTAATATGCTTGCTGGACCGAGCTACCTGGACATCCTTTAGGCATCTCCAAGTCAACATGGTCCACAACTAAATACTCTGTCTTTATCTCTACCTGCTTTCCCACCCATTTTCCCAGTCAGAACCCATCTCACCATTGTTCACCTAGGCATCATTGTGAAACTTTGTCCTTTCGCCTCTTTTCCCATGTTAATCAACTGCCACAACCTGCTGCATTGGCTTAGTAAATATTCTTGAGTCAATTTCTCTTTTCCGTCAGCATCTCACTTGATCAGGCCCTTATCGCATGGGTATATTATTTCAGTAGTCTTGGAAGTGGCCACCATGAATCTTCCCCCTCAACTCCATCCTCTACAGACCTGCCTAAAGCTCAACCTTCAGTTCTCCCCTGCTAGAAACTTTGAACGGCTTCCCTTCCCCTGTAAAGTTCAGGCTCCTCAGTAAGTTTCCCAGTAGTCTGGCCTTTGTCTCCCTCCCCCACTGCATCTCCCACCTCTCCTTGTACCTAGTTCGTGAAATGGGTACAGAGGAGCTTAATTAGGTTTTCTTGATTCTACTCAAGTCTCATTCACTTCATTTTCAGTCGATATGGTGGGAGGAGGACTTGTTATATGACAGTGGAAAAGCTAGGAGGGGTGAAGGAGGTTACAGAGCAAAAATATGTCACGTTCTGTGTTAACCACATGCACACCTCCATTCAGGCCTGGGCACACACAGGCACGTACCAGCATGCTCGGCATTCTGGGAGCACCTGCTACGGCCAGAGATCATGTCAGGTACCAGGGGCACCAAACTCAAGGAGTTCACTCTGAGGGGGTGGAGATGGCACAAGCCCACTGTTTGAGCAGAGGGCAGCTGAGGGGTAGAGATGTGTGCAGGACGTAGAGGATTGCGAGCCTGGTTCAGGGAGCACTTCATGGAGGAGGAGGTGTCTATGTTCAGTCCTCAGGGGAAGTCAGTATTCATTGGGTTTAAGGTAGCACCGGAGTTCCTGTCATGGCTCAGTGGTTAACGAATCTGACTAGGAACCATGAGGTTGCGGGTTCGATCCCTGGCCTTGCTCAGTGGGTTAAGGATCCGGCGTTGCCGTGAGCTGTGGTGTAGGTTGCAGACGCGGCTCGGATCCTGCGTTGCTGTGGCTGCGGCGTCGGCCGGCGGCTACAGCTCCTGTTAGACCCCTAGCCTGGGAACCTCCACATGCTGCGGGTGCGGCCCTAAAAAGACAAAAAGACAAAAAAAAAAAAAAAAGCACCACCTTCTGTCCCACATCCCCTTTGCAGGGTGGTCTTTTTTTCCATGGAATTTTGCCCGTGTGGGTCATTTTACACAGGGCTAACCACACTTCAGTGGTTTTTAAAAACAAACTGTGTCCAGTTCAGCCCACTGGCAGGGACTTGTTTCATGAGGGCAAGGGGACAAATTTGGCCCGTTTATTCCAGTGCTGGCCCTGGGAGGTGCTAAATACAAACGGTCGGACGCCTTGAGGTGAGGGGTGAGAAAGGCTTCTTCTCTTTACCCAGGGTTGGTGCAAGTCAGTGTGATGATTGAGGCTCGTGTGGCCTGTCCCCCTGCGAGGCCCTAAGCATGGTGGCTTCTCTGTGTAGTGTAATTGGGCTGACTCCTGGGAGAGGCAGAGTGTAGGCCAGTTGGCCCACTCTGTTAAGATCACCAGTGCCAAACTCATTTGCAGCTGGAGGGAGTGCCTTTTTAAAGGCTCAACTAGTGATTAAATTTAAGCAGAAGGTGGTGGAGCTGGAGCTAACACATTTATTAGCATATAACATGATTGCTGTCTTATAAATGAAGGTGATGGCGCTGGGTCCTTTCCAGCTACAGGGAAGCCTGGGAGAGATGCCCTTGATTTTGAATTAGTCAATGAGCAGCTGCTTGAAGACCTCAAAATACCAGAATATGTCATATCTGTGGGCTTGGTCCTCTAGCTAATTACAGATCTTTATCTCCCCATACGTGAGGTTAGTGATTATCTTGGTTTGGGTTCGGAATGATCTGCCCAGACCCCCGTTCCGCTGGGCTTCGTCACTGCGTACTGTCGGTGCGAAGGCTCTGTTTTTTTCCACCAGAAGAATCGCACCGTAAGTGTTTCCACAGGAACTGTGCCCTTTGCCAGTGTCATTGTTGTGGTTGTACGGCAGAACCCACAGGGCGGAGGTGTTTTAGCCCTCGTTGAAAATGCCACAGATCTTTCCATCTCTCACTGCAGATTTTCCAGGGTGTTCTGGTCCACTGTGGAGTCTTAAAACCAGGTTCACTGATTACCACGTAAGAACTGGTAATTAGATGTCTTAAATGATCTGTCGAAGCAACCAGAAAGGTCATTCAGGGTGTATCTCTAGCAGCTAACATCAGGCAACACCATGTAGAAATTGCTGGTAAGGTCTGAGAACTGTGTAGCGTCACTGTTGAGACAGCCAAGGAGGCTTAACTCTGGCAAAGGCAGTTTTGTCCCTTTCAGTTTTTCAGTGGATCAGCAAATATTGTTCCAAATGAATCCCTTGCTTTCTTTTTTCCCTGAGTGTTTATAGGGTGGCCTGGAATAGTTCACTGTTCACTGGACTTCGCATTAGGCCTGTTTGGTGTTTATGGTGGAACAGTTGTTGCTGTGATCTAATCGTTATTTGGATTGCTAAGTCTCGGAGGCTAGTGTACTGTCTGGAGCAAGAGTCACTGTAGTTCAAATGAAGACATTAATGAGTCTCCAATGATTATAACCCATCTGGGAGGTCTTCCTAAAGAGTGACTGACCCTTGGGAGAAATAATGACCTGCTCATTGAAGAAGAAGATGCTACGCTACTTAGGGAGAGGACTTATGTGTTCAGACTGGTTAAGTTCTCTTATAAAACTACAAAATGACTAGGCTCTCTCAGGAAAATTCTTAACCTTTCATTCATTTGGGAGCTGTGATAGAACTAGAACTAGACAGTACGAAAACATAGCGACAGGTTTCTTTAGACTTTTATCTTAAACACAAGCAGATCTAATGTGCAAAAGTAAGACCTGGCCTCTTTGTATAATTCAGCAATATTTCAAGTAATATTCGTTGTCTAAACAGCACATGGCACACTGTGAAAGTGTAAAAGTTTGCTTAAACATTATATGAGTGTGAAGATGTTTACGAAGTCTGTTCCTAACTTTGTTAGGCTGAGATGGGTGGAATTATATTTGGCGCTAGGAAATTGGTCTGCGTGACTTAGGACAGGTTTTTTTCTAGGTTCTATCTTCTGTGGACAAGCACAGCCTTACTTCCCTTGGCTTTCTCCTAGGTCCAGGATTCTGAAGTCCTGAAGACTTAAGATTCTGAGTCTGAGTCTTCTACACTCAGAATCCTATCGCCTTTACGATGCATTGGGCCTGTTTTTGTGTCAGTAGCTCTTTTGGATAGTGGCTTCCTGCCTTTATTAATCTCCCCTTGTTGTCCTGAAATGATGTCCGTTTACCTCTGGAACACCATGAAGGCTGTCATTTGAGGGACACAGCTTCTTGTGACCTTGAGGAAGGTGAGGTACAGCCCTAGTCCAGGCTCTTGATAGAAGCAGGTGATCTCCGAAAGCTCCCCCAGCTCTGAGAATTCTGATGCCATCCTTGTCCACTGCCAACGTGGCAGTTTAATGACGCTGGAGGTATAAGAAGAAAAGGAAAGAAATAGGAGAGGCGTTGCTTCCCTGGGCCAGTGGGAAGTGGGTCAGGAATCGAGTGAGATGGTGCCTGGGGTTTCCCAGCCACAGCAGTGCAGGAGTGTCTTGTGATGCACCTGGAGGCAGGCTGAAGGATTCACGTATGCCAGGTGTGCCCATGCAAACCAGCAGCTGTGTGACAGGTATAATACATTGAACGCTGGGATTAGCGACAAATTAAATCTTTCTCTTTTTTTTTTCCTTTTTGGGTGATTTGTTCAGTGAAGTGTTTAATGTTGGGAAGGAACTTATTTGCGAGAAGAAGAGCCCATGGAGAGTGCTGGCTGGCTTCCATGTCACCAGTCCTGTCCTTCTCAGGCTGGCACAGCCAGTCCCGGGGCAGTCAGTTAGCTGCGGGTACAGTGAGGGCAGCACCAGGGCCTGTAATCAACAGGTTTGCTTGTGGATGAGAAAGGTAGAGTGGTCACCTGCTTGTCTGCTCTGATGAAAACACTGGCCCTGCTGATCTTTGGGTGACTGTGTGTCTGTGTGTGTGTCTGTGTATGTGTCTGTCTAGCAGCTCCTCCCGTGGCTGGCCTATATGACATTCTGTCTTCACCAGGTCCAGACTGCTAGCTCCTTAAAGCTAAAAGAATCTTTGAGATCCTCTAGGACCAGAGTTTTCTTTTGTCTCAAACCCCAGTGACCACCTTGATCTCCCAGTTGAGTGACTGAGGCCAAGCTCGAATTGCTGACTAAGTATCCTACTTCACATGGTAGTTTTTAGGTTTCCACTTGGGGAGAATGACCTTCTCAGGCCTGCAAAGGGCTTCTTTCTGTTCCTGTCGCAGTGCCAGGCTGCACACTCACTCTCCCTCAGTTCCCTTTTCTCGTGTATTTCCTCACAAATCATTTTCCTCTTTCCCCTATTTTTAGGGCAGCAAGTCTTAAGATATTCGTATGTAGATGCCCTCCCTTATCAAGCCGTTTTCTAGTGAGCACAGTTCTGGAGGAGAGTCTCTTTCTAGGGTCTTCTGTCACCTGTGGTCCCTTTCAGGCTAGCCTGAACTGGGTGTTTTCAGTTTTGTGTTTTGTGAGTGTTTCTACTTAATAATGTGATTATTCCCAACTCTGTAGGTTTTAGACCTCATGTAACGAGAGGGACCTACCCTAGGTGTCTTACCTCCCATGGCCTCCAGTTAACATTGACCGCTACGGAGGGTGAGTGGGGCATTGATATCCTCTCCCCATGCAGAGACTAAAGCTTGTAACTGGAGACCAGACTGACAGAGCCTCAAATGGTAATTGGATTGCAGTGGAAATCAAATGGGAACTATGCCTATTGAGAAGGGTAAACGATCTTCCGTCATGAGTCTCAGCTTGTTCCTTCTGTCTTCAAGTCCTGCTGCAGCATCCAGAGGGAACAGAGGAGTGATAGATAGAGTGGGGGTTAAGGAGGGATAATGCGTAATAATAGTAGGTGCTCAATAAAGGTTAATTGGATGTCTGGCTGGGTGTTTCATACACATTAACTTATTCAGTCCTCAGACTACCTTTGAGATAAAGAGATTTTCTTTTCTTTTTTCTTTTTTTCTGTCTTTTTAGGGCCGCACCTGTGGCATATGCAAGTTCCCAGGCTAGGGATTGAATGGGAGCTACAGCTGCTCGCCTACACCACAGCTCACACAAATGCTGGGTCCTCAATCCACTGAGCGAGGCCAGGGATCAAACCCGCATCCTCATAGATACCAGTTGGGTTCTTAACCCACTGAGCCATAATGGGAACTCCAAGAGAGATGGATTTTCTTATTCTCTCTTTCTTATGAGGCCACTGAGGCCCAGAGAGGTTAAGATACTTGCCCAGGTACATGATGGGGCTAGAGTTTGAAAATCGACATAGAGTTACAAGGTGGCATCACACTGCTTGAGGTGACTGATGTTAGGCAAAATGTAAAACTTGGAGATGAACTCCTGTCTATTTGACCTTTTCAGGGCATGTGTCTCTTAAAATTTTGAAAAAGTGGCAAAGAAACTATGAAGAACTTAGGAGTTCACAGGACGTGGGTCTGGAGAACGTGCTCCACGGCCTGTGTGTGCTTCTGCAACAGATGATAGATCCTCTGCATGGCACCTGTCTTTTTTTTTTTTTTTTTTGTCTTTTTAGGGCCACACCCATGACATATGGAAGTTCCCAGGCTACAGATCGAATTGGAGCTGTAGCTGCCCGCCTACGCCACAGCCACAGCCACTCAGAATCTGAGCCGCGTCTGTGACTTACACCACAGCTCATGGCAATGTCGGATCCTTTACCCTATGAGTGAGGCCAGGGACTGAACCTGCATTCTCATGGGTACCAGTTGGATTTGTTACCGCTGCATCACAATGGGAACTCCGGGCTCCTGTCTTAGTGATGGGTGAGTGAAGTATCAGATGGTCGCATAGCCCAAGTTTGATTGGCTGTCTCTGGGCTGCACCCCCTCCTCAAATCCTGTGCTTGCTGCTCTGTACAGTTCTCCTACCCTGAGTTTGATGCTGTCTTATTAGAACAGTGGATTACTGGGTGAGGTCAGGATGAAATTTATCAGCACAAGCCTGGTGCAGAGAGTGCTGGCTGTGTCCTCTGCAAACAGTAACTGCAGGTTGTCAGGGGAATTTCCCAGTGCTTACGGCCCTAGCCCACACCAATAGCACTTTTTTCCCCCCTCTTTTGAGATATTTAAAAATTAACTGTTATTTTGCCAATAGGTTCAAAACTTTCTTGGAGCCATTATTTGGGGTTTGGGATTTTGTTAGACATGGGTCATGCAGAAATAAAAAAGATAGGTTCTCTGCCCTCCAGGAGCTTGTCTCATAGGGGAAACAGATGCCTAAATACTTTTAGGGACCACAGATTTTATTGTGTGTGTCTGCTGTAGCCTTAATGAAAACTCTAAGAGCATAAGACTTTCATGAGCAAAGCAGGCCTGAGCAAACATTGCACATTTTTTTGCCTGTGTTTGTAAACCATCTGTCCCAGACTTCAACCAGAGAGCCATTATTGTTTGTTTGTTTGTTTTTCCTGTCTTTTTAGGGCCGCACCCAAGGCATATGGAAGTTCCCAGGGGTTGAATCAGAACTACAGTTGCTGGCCTACGCCACAGCCACAGCAACACGGGATCCAAGCCAAGTCTGTAACCTATACCACAGCTCATGGCAACGCCTGATCCTTAACCCACTGAGTGAGCCCAGGGATCGAACCTGCATCCTCATGGATACTAGGCAGGTTGTTACCACTGAGCCAGGACAAGAACTCCTGGACAGCCATTATTGGAATAAACATTTAAATGAATTCCTTTTCCTAAGCATTACAGTTTTCCTCTTTCATCTCTTCATTCCAGGATGAGCTAATGTTGTACTTATAAGTCACTTTTAAGTTTCAGGAGGGCTTAGGCGTTGTCCCATATATTTATTTGGACTTGTCTGCTGCCCCTCGCTTTATAATCTGGTCGCTAGTGGTTGCATTGTTTCTCTGAGTTCCTCTGAAGGTGATGGTGAGAGGCAGGGACTGTGGGGAGAGGAACGGATGATAGGTGTTCCAAAAACTGTGAAGGAATTTGGGTGGAAATCCAGAAGATGCTGTCACATTGATGCTTATCTAAGGTAGTTTGGTTTGTGCGAAGTTTGGAGGGAATTTAATTATCTGAAAAAACACAGTTGCTTTTGCTTTCGTTGTTTTCCTTGGAGTCGTGGGGATGGGGTGTTTTGGTTTAAAGCAATTTCCTTGTGATCATGGCAATTCTCTGATGATCTTCAAGGCTACACGAGAAGTGTCAGCAAAGACCTGTCTATGCCCTTCTCTGCCCTCACCTGATTTCTCTCGGGCCTTGGTGTCCATACCCAGGTGGCTGTCAGCCGCCTGGTAGCTCTTGGCTGCTGGGCTTACCAGTGGTGGTTGGGGCATTTGTAGTTTCTTCTGAAGTCTCAAGTTTGTGGAGGGTTGTGCTCTTCGCTTGAATTGCCCCTAAGTGGCGGTCAGTGTTATCTCAGAGTCGTGGGAGGTAAGACACCTGATCTAGGTCCCTCAGAGAAGTACTTAGTCTGTTTTCATCAGAATTTGGTTAATAATGCTTCTCTCTGTTTTACCCACCAGAAGCCTAATATAACTAGTGGTGAACCTCCTTTGTAATTTATATGGCAGATCTGACGTGGTAGATAGGAAAACGTTTTACACCATGCGTGCTAACTGCACTTGGTTGATGACGTGTCCTCAGGGCGAGGGAGGAGGCAGGCACCTTCACCCAAACAGAAAGGAACAGAAGACGCCGGTTTTTCAGGAAGGGGGTGTGGTACACTTTACTGCGCATGTCTGGGACAGTGGGATGGGGGGGGAGGGGGGGCGGCTGACAGGAGGGAGGGGAGGGTACCTCACTGGTTTCCCCAAGCTGATTCATCCAGGTGCCAAGAAAGCTGTAGGACTTCCCTGTCTCTTTCCATTCCTCCTTCTGATAGGATCTTAGACCAACCCCTTTTTGCCGGCCAGGCGTCCAGTTTTGTCTGCCTTGATCCGTTTTTCTGTCCTCCTCCGAGGCAGACTGTGCGGTGTGGTGTTGAGGGCAGGGGGCGTTCCAGCCAGAGCAGGTGCCATACGGGGGACCGCCTGCCTGGATATTCGGGGTGAGTTGTTGGGTCCAGGCTCTCCTTGCATTAAAATGCTCCAGGGGAGTGTGGCTAGAAAGCGGATTTTTTCCATGAATAGAAGGAAGGGCTGGGTGGATCAAAACATGAGGCCCTTTGAACCACGTGTGGCCTCGAGAGAGGCGGGAGGGAGGACGAGGTTTGCTGGCGGATGGGTGGAAAACAAAACTCTGCCTCAACTCTGATGTGTGAGCTTTGTAAGCCACTTTGCTCCTTTGATTGTGTTAAGACGGAGCAAAGCTTCTTTAGTTCTTTATTGGGTCCAGTAAAAGAGAAGGGCCTTTATGACTGGTGTTCTTAGTTTTAGGAAGCTCTGGCGAGCTGCTTTGTATCCTAGCCTTGGTACAGAACTTCTGTGGCTGAACAGAATGTTCTTCTTCCTCTTCCATCACAGTCTCCGAGAGCCAGTTAGCCCCTGGCTAATACCGTCATTCCTGGGAATCCTCCAGACTCAGTTCTCCCCTTCTCCATTTTATACTTGCTAAGTGACTGGCGTTTCCGCCTCGTAGCAGTTTGTACACAATTATTTCTAAGTGATTCGTTCTCTCCTCCTAGACTATAAGCCCATAATAGCATCCTCACTCCCAGCACATGCCCGGCACATGGTAGGGGACCAGTTGGTATTGGTTCTCCATCGGACCAGCAGACTGACCGATTGACACAAAGGCAGCCTTTGAAAGTGTTTTAAATGGAATCGTTCTGGGTCTCAGTTTGCACTTTTTAAAGGTCTGCCCTGGAGACTAAGGGCAGTTTATTTGCTTAGCCCTTTACAGATTCCACAGAGCTTTCCCTGTTTCCTTTCATAGGTTTCTACTCTGATGCTCACAGTAATTCTCAGTGGCAGGTAGAGCATCATTTCCATTTCAGGGGAGGGGACAGAGAAGGTTACACAGCTTACGACTTAAGGGGCGTAGCTTGGGGCTTGATGACAGACCTTCTGACTCTACATCCGGTGCCCTTTCTGCTATCTCATGCTACTCCCCCACACCCACATTTAATGAGCACCTACTGTGTACCGGTTCTTAGTATTTTTTTTATCTTAGTTACTCTCTGGTGAGGTCAATATTATCCCCATTTCACAGATGGGGAAATAGAGGCTCTGAGGGGTTCGGTAACTTTCTCAGAGCCGTGTAGTCAAAGGGACAGGAAGAGTCTGGGTTCAAACCCATGTCCCCAGTGCTGGAGAGCACAGCTGTTGCCTGCAGAGTGGCAGCTGAAATTTTTTGACTATTCCTGCGGGAGGGGGGCAATGCTTGTCACTTCAGAAATTCTGGTTATTGTCTGTGTTCATGACAGTGTTGGAGATACCGTATTCAGCAATTGTCAGATGCCAGGGCTGTACTTAGGATGCAAAGATGAATAAGGAAACATAAGAGAGAACTGTGACAATATTTTATAAAGGTACCCTCAGAGTTCTCTGTGCTGTAGGAATGTAGGGCTGGGAAAATAACCAACACTTGTGTTCATGTGTTGTCTCTTGCTTTCACGTTCGCCTTTTTGTATCCTCCGCCCATCCCTTCCCCTCCCCTATCAGGATGAGGCTGAGACAGGAGCTTGTCCAGAGGCCACCTGTCGGCTCCTGGGCCCTAGGACACTAGTGCCTGCATTTGCTTGTCTTGTGCTGTACACAAAAGTATAGAACAGGAGAGAAGCGACAGATACTTAGATTTGTGGACTCATACAGAAAATAAGAATGACTTTCCTTTTATTTGGTCAGTTTATGCCTGGACCGCCGGCTCCGTCCTCCCCCAGAGACTCAGAACTTCTCATTGCTTCTCAGAATCACTTCAGGGAGTTCCCGTCGTGGCTCAGTGGTTAACGAATCTGACTAGGAACCATGAGGTTGCGGGTTTGATCCCTGGCCTTGCTCAGTGTGTTAAGGATCCGGCGTTGCCGTTAGCTGTGGTGTAGGTTGCAGACGCGGCTCGGATCCCGCGTTGCTGTGGCTGTGGCGAAGGCCGGCGGCTACAGCTCCTGTTAGACCCCTAGCCTGGGAACCTCCATATGTTGCGGTATGGCCCTAGAAAAGGCAAAAAGACAGAAAAAAAAAAAAAGAATCACTTCAGAAACTGAGCCTAGAACCTGCAGCAGGGTCTCTCTCCTCGTCTCTCATCTCTTCTTCAGAGTCCTGTGTCTCTTGAAGACACTGTCAGAGTGTCCTCTTCCCCCCACATCTGTCCGTATGGGGGAGCTCAAAGTGCTTTACGATTGCACTTGACCCAGCTTCCCAGGGCGGGGATATTGTCCGTGTGCTTTTGTGGGGGCAGAAATGTCGACTGTGCCAACCCTTTAAAAGCCCTTCTCTTAACTTGAACCCTCATTCCAGAATAGCCTTGCTGACTTCCATCTTCACTCAGAGATCAGTCCTTTAGTGTCAGGGGAGGCAGACGTTTCTGCTGAGGGATTGTAGGTTCTTTTTTGGCTTGGAAGAGCCCAGTCACCTCACACAGCTTTGGCCAAGAGAATGGGTATGTTCTGGGGCTTCCTCTTCCTCCCACGCTTCAGGCAAAGCACCACTTTGCTTGGCTGTGAGAGGCTTTCGGGGTACGCTACACATACTTCTAATCTCAGAGTCAGTGTACACACCTTAAGCAGTGCTCATTTAAAACACTGCAAACATAGAGAGCACACTCGTGGTTGCCACGTGGAAAGCGAGTGGGATAGACAGGTAGTTTGGGGTTGGTAGATACAACCTATGACATTGAGAATCGATAAGCAATGAGGTCCTGCCATACAGCACAGGGAACTCTACCCAGTCTTTTGGGGTAGCCCGTGATGGAAGACAGTTTGAGAAAAAGAATGTATATATATGTATGACTGGGTCACTTTGCTGTACAGCAGAAATTGGCACAACATTGTAAATCAATTCTAATTAAAAAAAAAAAAAAGCAGGTAGTTCCTGTTGTGGCTCAGTGGTAACAAACCCAGCTAATATCTATGAGGACACTTGGTTTGATCCCTGGCCTCACTCAGGGATTTAAGGATCCGGCGTTGCTGGGAGCTGTGGTGTAGGTCACAGATGCGGCTTGGGTCGGTGTTGCCTTGGCTGTCGTGTATGCCGTTGGCTACAGTTCCGATTCGACCCCTACCCTGGGAACTTCCATATGCCGTGGGTGCAGCACTAAAAAATCCACAGCAATAGCAACAGCAACAACAAAACCAGCAGTTCCTGCTGTGGCGCAGCAGGATTGGTGGCATCTTGGGAGCGCTGGGACAAGGTTCGATCGCCAGGCCGGCACAGTGGGTTAGGGACCCGGAGCTGGCTCAGCTGCATCTTAGGTTGCATCTGTGGCTCGGATCTGATCCCTGGCCTGGGAGCTCCATGTGCTGTGGGGAAGCCCCCCAAAAAGAAAAAAACAAAACAAAACAAACAAAACTCCAAAACAAAACGGAACAAAACTCTGCAGAGGTTTCTTGAAATGCCCCTATTAAAAACATTAAAGTATGTACTGATTCCTCAGATTAGATGATTGGGCTGTGGCACCAGGGCTATGAGTGAGGACTGCGTCACTGTAATTTAAGTCCCTTGTCTTTGTGGGGTGAGGGTTCCTCTGCGGGGCCACAGGATTCTGGCAGAAAGTGTTTCTAAGTCTTCACTCTCCCAGATGGTGCTTCCAGCTAAAGTCCTGCGTGGCTGTGTTCTGCCGGGGCAACACTGCGCCCACACCCCTCTCTGGGTTTGCGATCCTGATCCTGGGGCGTGGGGAGTGAGTGTGGTGGTGGCTGGGGGCCCGTGGCAGAGGCGGGCAGGGAGGAGGCAGTGAAAGGCAGGCTGGCATTCGGAGCTTGAGCCTGTGTTTCCTCCTCCTCTGCTTTCCTGTCATCTGAATTGTAGAATCTGGGTACATATGTACATTTAAGAGTTGCTCCCTCCTGCTTGCTTGCTGGGGTTCAGGGGCATACTCCAGTGAACTCAGCAGTGTTTGGAGGCACAGTGAGGGGTGGGGAAGCCCCGGGGGAGACCCCAACAGTGTTGGTGGTTTTCCAGTTGGTAGAATAGTGACTGCATCTTCTTCTCTGATGCAGGTGTTGCTCTTTGGGGCCCCAAAGACCACTCGAGCTTAGTAAAGAAATGGCATGCCCTTGACACGCTGTGGCTTTGATTGAGGAAAAGTTGACTCAGATTTGAACATCTGGCTTTGAACTCTTAAGTAACAAATTCAAGGAGGAGGTGGCTTCCCACATCTCTTTCGTCGTAGCTGTGCAACTATGGAAACTCGTGCTGTTGGTTTGGATGGGCGCTCTCACCCTGGCAGGTTCGACTTGGGGCTGACCCTGGGGGCAGAGAAAGTTGCTCTCACATTTTCACAGTCCGCTGTGGTGTCCCTCAGGGGCTCAACGGGTTAGAGCTTAAAGGCGCAGTGCTGGGTGTGAGGGGAAGGGGGCGGTTGGGTCCTGACTCAAGGAAATCGTTACATCTGTTGACACTGGGATTAGCTTTTTGACAGAAGAGTCAGGCCATTATCTCCAAGGGCTTTCCTGGCTCTGAATTCCCTGATATCTGCTTTTCACTTGTTGACTTTCTCCCTACCCGGTTTTGTGGGTCTGATTTTTGAATTATTGACCCTTTCGTTAAAATCAGGGTTCTTCCCCTTCTTTTTGTCCTTTGGTCTTCTCACTAACATCCACATGGCTGTTCAGGAATACAGTGAATTTGATGTGGAAAGAAAGAGGCCCCTGAGAGGTCTGTGAGTGGGAAAAAAAAAATCTCCTTGCAGAGAAGTGGGCCTGGCATGATCCATTTCTGAAATAATAGTGGTAGTCATGTTAGTACAAGGCCACATCTTTTATTTGAACTCTTGGGGCCTGATGTGTTTCTGAATTCAGGGTTTTTCAATTTTACGTAGAGCTGTGTGTCATCTATTAAATAATTCTTCCCCTGGGGCTGGGTTGGCACCCTGTAATCAAAAACATTAATGCTTCTGCAGTGAAACATAAATATTCACGCTAAGTGGGATAAATGAGGATGGCAGATTGCCTTATGTTTGTTGAGTTCAGATTTTTTCACCACAAATGTTTTCAAAGTTTTTAATGTTTTGGAGGTTTTTCAATTTTTAATTTTTTTGGTCTTTTTGCCTTTTCTAGGGCCGCACCCGCGGCATATGGAGGTTCCCAGGCCAGGGGTCTAACAGGAACTGTAGCTGCTGGCCTACACCACAGCCACAGCAACGCGGGATCCGAGCCGCGTCTTCAACCTACACCACAGCTCACGGCAACGCCAGATCCTTAACCCACCGAGCGAGGCCAGGGATCGAACCCGCAACCTCATGGTTCTTAGTCAGATTCGTTAACCACTGAGCCACGACGGGAACTCCGGAGGTTTTTTTAGTAGGTAAGGGATTACGGACTTGTATAGCCAAAGCAGAAAGTGTTTGGAAGGTTTTATATCAAACTCTTAGCAATGGTTTGCTTGGGTGGAGGGGTAGGGTGGAGTTATGGAGGACTTTTATTTTCAAAAGTATATATATTTCTTCTAGTATATATGTATCATTTTATAATCAGAAAAAATGATTAACAGTAGCTAGAGACACATTTAACAAATTTATCACAGTGTCTATGATAGGACATTAAAACTGGAATTATTTTTAATCAGTTTTTCAAACTTTTGAAGTGTGATTCTATTGTACATATATTTAATTTTTTTCTAGATAATATTAGCAAAAAATGTTAAAAGAATATGTGATAGTCCCTTGGAATCCTATGTGGGAAGTCTGGAACCACCTCCTCCTTACTGATGTGTAAAGCACACTGTACTGACCTATTAAGTAATAAAAAACCACATGGAAGAAGCAAGTGATGATAGCCAAAATATAATGTATGGAAAAACACTTTACAGAATATAAAGTCTTGCAGAAATAAAAGGTGTTATTGAAGTAACATTGCAATTCTTTGGGGGCCCAGAATGAACGGATTTGGTGGGAATGGGCTTTGTATGAAAACTGACTGGAAGAATTCCTCCAAAATTGAAGGAACCTGCAGTTTTCTGTGTGGAACGTTATGTGGGAGGTTGATACTTGATTGTTTACTTTTATCAGTTGCTGCATAAGGACCTGTATCGTTCCTAATTTTCACACTTTCCCATATTTCTAATTAAAATACACTCATTTGTTACATTTTCCCACCTAATTGTATAATTACAGTTTTGTATGATGCTGCATAATAGCTGCATAATATTTCAGTTACTGCTTTACATGACTTGCTGTCCTCCTATTGCAATGTCTGATTTTTTTGGTGACAAATATCACCCCTCTCCTCCGATAGCTCTTCCTTTTTATTTTTCCACTTGTATCTAGAGGTTGTTTTCTTATGAAAGTTTTTCTGAGTGCAATAAGAACTTGAGTTATTCTGTAGGCATTTATTGAGCACCTACTGTGCGTTGAGGCTCTGGAGATGCAAAGATGAATTTTCAGAACCAATACATAAGCTGTGTCTGTTTCTTGGACCTCTGTGCCATCACCTGGTTAATTCTCCATTTGAATTCGGCTTTACCAGGAGGCCTTCTATGAGACTGCCAAAGGAGCTGAGGTTTTTCTGTAGTTGTTCTCATTGAATCATGCTGTAAACACATAGTCATGCTGGGATTATTTGTGTCATTTCTGCTTTCTTCATTAGACTGTGAACTCTGAGAACAGGTCCTTTGTCTGATTTTTTTCTCCTTGGGGCCCTCTATGCCCAGTACTTAACTAGGCACTCACACGTCTCTAATAAATGAGTGTGTAAATAAATGAATAAAAAGAACACATGTTTGAATATCTTCCCTACTTTGAGAAACTTACAACATTAGGGGTGAGGATGATGGGCTGGGTTGATACTTTCAGTGGTATGTAAGTACTTTAGGAAAAGAAACATTTCCCCCTTTGCAGCAAAGTTCCTGGAGGAGTGCTCAGTGCCAGAATGTTATTCAGTGTCTTCCTTGATTTTGCCCACACTCTGCAGGTGTGGGCTCATCTTAAGTTCTCTCCTGCTAAAGCTATTGCTTTTCAGTACAAATCTTCATTTATCTGTCACGACATTGTATACCATTAACACCCCCCCCTTTTTTAGGGCCGCACTGCAGCATATGGAGGTTCCCAGGCTAGAGGTCAAGTTGGAGCTACAGCTGCCAGCCTGTGCCATAGCCACAGCAACACCAGATCCTAGCAGTGTCTGCAACCTACGGCACAGCTCATGGCAACACCAGATCGCTGATACACTGAACAAGCCCAGGGACTGAACCTGTATGCTCGTGGATACTAGTCAGATTCGTTTCCGCTGTGCCACGACAGGAACTTCCAATATTCCCCTTTTGGACTTCTTTTGACCTCTTATTTCCTTGTCCTCATATTTTAAAAAATTTGCTTTTTCAAGGCCTTTTTCACTGATATCATCAGATAACTATTACCTATGTTGGTCTCTATGACTTTTTGAAAACTGTTAGTTGCTTGAGGGAAAGGAAGATTTGATCTCCAATGATATCTAATACAGATTCACGTGGAAGAGGGTAGGTAATAAAACTTCAGAGAAGATACTTTGGAAGATTCCTTTTCTTATATATGTTTTAATGTATCCCTTGAGTCAAATGGAGGATTTTTTTTTTAAAGGATGATCATCAAATAAGTATTTAAGTAACTGGACCAAAATTTATCTTTTTCCTAAAAACATACACTAAATAATTTTAAGGGAAGATTTGATAGTTTCCTGTTCAAGAGGGGAATCTCTTGACTACTGTCGCTTAAGACTTGCCATTTACTTCATGGGTGGCTTTGAATTCATTCCTTGGATTGTTGCTACTCAGGGTCAGTGTTGTTAGTATTGCTACGTCATGATTTTTTTGTTGTTGTTGCCGCTTCCACATTCTAGGTGACTCGGAATCTGGAAGGTGTCCACTAAAATAGCTGTGTAATTCAGTCTGAATTTGGAAGTGTCACTTGGAAGAGAGGCAACCTCGGGCTCCTGAGACTCAAATGAAGTCTCCTTTAATCATAGACCTCCTCATACATAATAGAAACTGGCAGGTGACTCACTAGGGGTGGAAGGCTGGAAAACAGCCTGCTGAGGAGGGTAGTCTTTCCGGTAACACCTTGCCACCCTCCTGAAGCATCCAGAGAACCTGAAGAGCAGGAACTGCCAGTCAGACTGACTGAACGCTTGGCATTCTTTCATGGAAAGAGGACAACTCATGTGGGGTGAAAGAGGAAGTGGAGGGGGGCATGGAACACAAGGGTGATCTGGCCTTTCCATTGTTTTGCTGGCCGTGAGCTCCAGGGCAGTGGTTGGGGGAAGGGGAGGAGTGGGCATCATGGATTTCACTGTTGATGTTTGAGGAGCTGTGTGGTACTATTTGTCAAGGAAGGAGATGTTTACTCATTTGATCCTTGCATTGCTTCAGAGTCCATATTGCCTGTGATCCCTCCTGTTCCCCTCACACAGAGCTCTGGGACTCTACTGATGATAATTCTAGCCTCAATTTAAGAATTGAGGTTCTCCTGTGTCAAATTTCTGTGAAATCTGAGAGCCAAAGGACTTTTTACTGGCTGTTTCTGGCTTTGCCCTGGACGTGTTATGCATGTTAGTTGATTTTTTTTCTCCATTTAAAATCTTACATAGTAAGAATCAAAGGGCTTAACTGAGTTTCATATTGATAACTGATGAAGTGTTGTCTTGGGAGCTCTTTCGGAACAAAAAAAGTGACTTTTTTTTTTTTTAGTTTTTTGTTACTTTGTGGAGTAGAATGTAGACTTTGGGAGAAAACAGTGGTGAGGAGGGAGAATGGTGGGTCATCTGAAAACTAGTCAGTTCCCAGTTCTCCTGTCTTTCTCTGTTTCTGCCATCCTTGCCCAGCAGCACCCCAGGCCAAAGCCAGGACTGCCTTCTCCACGCCTGCGCCCGGGCCGCCAAGCTGTGCAGGGCAGACCTGGGGATGGTCAGGTTGGTGCTGTCCATTGCGTTCCGCCTTCTACTGAACAATTACTCCAGGTGGCTGGTTCTCCAGAAGTCCCCTCCACCCTGTCAGTCAGATGACCCTGACTCTGACATCTTTAAGAAACTTGAGACTTCCTAAAATGATCAGCACTGGTTTCCTGTCCTGTAAACGTACTCGTAGTCACCTCACCTGCTTTCCTAGGTTTCTCCGGTCCCTTCCTGGTACCTTCTAGACCTGGTTCTGTTAGTCACTGTGCCTTCTTCTCTCATATTGAACTTTTGCATCTTGACTGTCTCTTTCCCTTTGGCTATGAAATGCTCTCAACATTTCTTATGCCTGTGTTTCTTGTACTTGCTAATGATCTCTTTGTCAAATCCAGTGCTGTAGTCCTCATTGCTCTGGACATCCTTGTGTCTGATGCAGCTGATCCATTGAAGAGACTTGGCTTCTAGAAGCAACGGTGCGTGCCCCTGCTCTTCCTGCTGCTTCTGTGCCTTATGTCTCCTTCGTGCATTTGCCTCCTTTTTCTTAGCCCTTGCTGTCAGAGTTCAGGTCTAGGAGTAATGCTCCTCTCTTCTCACATACTCTGGTTGTGGGGCTTCATCTGCTCAGTGGGTTTTTACCACCATCTATGTGACCCTCCCCGGTTCTCTGCCTCACCTTGTGGCCTTGGGTCCAGCATCTGCTGGTTATCACATGCAGGTCTGAAAGGGCTCCTTCATCATGCACCACCTTTTCTCATAAGTCTTCCTTTTCTCCCATCGTCAGAGACTATATTGCATCATGATGAAAGTTGGTGCTCTGGAATCAGACAAACCTGGATTCCGACACTCATTGATGTTCGATCTTGAGAAGGTCCTTTAATTCCCAAGCCTCAGTGTTTTCCTCTTTTTTTTTTTCTTTTTCTTTTTTTCTTTTTTAGCTGCCAAAGCATATGGAGTTGCCAGGCTAGGGATCAGATCTGAGCCACAGATGCAACCCATGCTGCCGCTGTGGCAATGCCGGATCCTTAACCCACTGTGCCAGGCTGGGGATTGAACCTGTGTCCCAGAGTTCCCAAGATACCCTCAATCCTGTTGTGCCACAGTGGGAAAGCCATTTTCCTTTTAAAAATGAAGATAAAAATAGTACCTATCTCAGAAAGTTCTTAGGCAGTAGGCCCTGATACATCTGTACTCTGTGCTTGGCTCAGAAGAAGAGCGCGATAAATCTTTGCTGCTCCTGGGGGTATTCTCTTTTACTTACCCTCATCCTCTGAGACAACTTTCATACCTGTTTTCTTTAGCTCTTGTTTTCAGCCAGTCTCTTAGGGTTGCTGTTTTCTAATTGCCCTTAATTTTCTCATTGTGGAAATTTCTGAGTTTCTCTTCTCACCACCACTGCCCCTCATGTAGGCCCTCACTATTGCTCCCAAGATAAGACCACAGACTCTTGCCTTCTTTTTCTTCCTGCAAGTCTGGTGTGCTACTAGGTGGCCTCTCTCTGTCTAACAAGGCCTCTCCCATGGTTGAAGCTCTCTGGTGACTCCCATTATGTGTAAATCAAAGACCAAAGTCTTTGGTCTTTGGGACATATCTTAACATGATATGCTTGTCCTCTGGCCCTTGGTGGCATTTTAGCTTTTATTTATTTATTTATTTTTTGTCTTTTTAGGGCTGCAACCGTGGCATCTGGGGGTTCCCAGGCTAGGGGTTTAATCAGAGCTGGAGCTGCCAGCCTACACCACAGCCACAGCAATGCAGGATCTGAGCTGCGTCTGCGACCTGCACCACAGCTCACGGCAACACCGGATCCTTAACCCACTGAGGGAGGCCAGAGATGGAACCTGCGTCCTCATGGATACTAGTTGGGTTCGTTAACCACTGAGCCATAACGGAAACTCCAGTTTTAGCTTATTTTCTCACCACTCCTTGACTCCAACTTTGTACGTGAGCACAAATGTCCCGCTCAGTTCCCTGAGCATGCCAGGCTGTTGGGCCTCTCTCTCACTTTTATTATCCATACTGCTTGGAATGCTCCCTTCCCTGCTTTTACCGTACTAACCTCTTCTCCTTCTGCAGACTCAGCTGAGCTACCACTTCCTCTAAGAAGCCTTCACTGATGCTCCCAGGATAGATTAGGTAATCTTCCATAGAATCCTGTCGTTCTCGGTACTTATTGTGCACTTGCCATGTTGGAATCATGACCCATGTATGGTCTTTCCTTCCATATAAACCCTGAAGGGTAGACACTGGGTATCATTTAACATTATATTTTTTGGTTCCTAGCTTGATGCTTGACACATAGTGGGTACTTCTGAAATGTTTGTTAAATGAATGACTGAATTCAAGAACGAGCAAACCTCCAGATGAGCTTGGCTTTCTATTTGTGTGGGCTGTGATGTTCTGGGGCAGGGCAGGGTATCAGCAGTTCAAGCCATGGCTGGGCAGCCACAACTGAAGCAGACACCCTGGCTGGCATTCCTTTCTCTGAGTCCCTCCTGGCGTGAGACTGGCAACTCACAAGGGCCGGAGCCTGAAAATTACTTCTGGGAGGGATAAATATGTCACCTTATTGGCTTAATTTTTTTTTTCCAGAGCACACTTTAATTTTTAAAAACCATTCTCGTGTTAACACTTTGCATGAGAATGTCCTTGTCGAGAGGTACCATAGGTATAAAGTTTTCTGAGTAGTATGACACCATGGTGGAGCTCCTTTTCATCGATATGGAGTCATGTATACTCGGAGACAGAACTTCTTTAGAGATGGAAAGTAGACTGACCTACTTAGGAGGCTGTTTCCTAATTTCCTACTCTAAAAAGGTGAGGACCAAACACTGAAAAGCATAGGACATTTTAGAACTCTGCTGCCCAATACAGTGGCCACTAGCTACTTCAGTTTACTTTTATCTGTTTATTTTATTATTCCTTTTTAAAAATTTTGAAATATAGTTCCGTATAATGTTGTGTTAGTTTCAGGTGTACTGTAAAGTAATTCAGTTATACATATCTACGTATAAGTATATATATATATTTTTACATTCCCTTCCATTATAGGTTATTACAAGATATTAAGTATAGTTCCCTCTACTATACAATGGGTCCTTTACTTAAGTTTAAATGTAATTAAAATTTTAAAAATTCAGATCCTCAATCACATTAGCCACATTTCAAGTTCTCAGTAGCCACTTATGGTTAGTGGCCATCATACTGGGCATCTCAGATGTAGAACATTTCCTTCATGTAGAAAGTTCTGTTGGACAGCACTGGTTTATTATTATTAAAATATAGTCAGTTTACAATGTGTCAATTTCTGCTGTACAACAAAGAAACCTGGTGATATATATATTCCTTTTCTTATATTATCCTCCATCGTGGTCTTTCCCAAGAGACTGGATGTAGTTCCCTGTGCTGTACAATAGGACCTCATTGCTTATCCATTCTAAATGTCATAGTTTGCATATGCTAAGCCCAGATTCCCAGTCCATCTCACTCTCTCCCCTCTCCTCATTGGCAACCACAAGTCTCTTCTCTATGTCTGTGAATCTGTTTTGTAGGTAGGTTCATTTGTGCCATATTTTACATTTTACATGTAAGTGATATCATATGGTATTTGTCTTTCTCTTTCGGCCTTACTTCACTTACTATGAGAACCTCTAGTTGCTTCTACGTTGCTGCAAATGACATTATTTTGTTCTTTTTTACGGCTATGTAATATTCCATTGTGTATATGAATCACATCTTCTCAAGCCATTCATCTGTCAATGGACATTTAGGTTACTTCATATCTTGGCTACTGTGAATAGTGCTGCAGTGGATATACAGATGCATGTATCTTTGAATTATAGTTTTTTCTGAATATATGCCCAAGAGGGGGATTGCTGGGTCATGTGGTAGTTCTGTAGTTAGTTTTCTGAGGGACCTCCATACTGTTTTGCATAGTGGTTGTACCAATTTACTTTCCCATCAACAGGATAAGAGGGTTCCCTTTTCTCCACACCCTCTCCAGCATCTGTTATTTGTAGACTTATTAATGATAGCCATTCTGATTGGTGTCAGGTGGTATCTCATAGTAGTGTAGATTTGCATTTCTCTAATAATTAGTGATGTTGAATATTTTTTCAAGTGGAAGGCACTTTTTTTTAATGTGGGAGACTTGATGGATAATACCAAAACCACCCTACCACAGAGGGAGTTTTACAGAGCTGTGAAATAAGAATTTTTACTGGGAACACCACATAATTCCTGTATCATTTTATGTAGTGCATATATAGCATTATACCACCTTATCATTTGAGCTTGTCTTTATCTTCAGGGACAGTAACATTCAGTCACTACATGTTAGATTGTCTATCTGGAAACATTTTCTTTTATCTTTTCTTTTTAGGGCTGCACCTGGAGCATATGGAATTTCTCAGACTAGGGGTTGAATGGGAGCTGCAGCTGCCAGCTGACGCCATAGCCACAGCAACACAGGATCCAAGCTGCGTCTGTGACCTACACCACAGTTCACAGCAACACAGGATTCTTAACCCACTGAGTGGGGCCAGAGATTGAACCCGCATCCCGTGGATACTAATCAGGTTCTTAGCCTGCTGAACCACAACAGGAACTCCCTGGAAATATTTTCTTAATACAACTCAAAGGGGAAAATGAAAAATGTGGGTTGAGTAAATGAATCTATTTTTCTTTGCTTCACATTATCAGAAAAAACTCAGGCACTAAAATATATCCTGGAACTAAATATTTACATTTCTTAAAAAATGCTCTGTGTGTGTGTGTGTGTGTGTATGTGTGCGTGTGCGCACGCGTGTGTGCATGTGCTGGATGAAAGAGAAGCAAATGATTTGTATTATTAGATCATATAAAAACACTTTAAAGATTAAAAGCAAAATGAAAGCAAGGTATTCTGTTTTCTTTTGTTTTCTTCTACATTTGCCTTATCCACTTGGCTTTCAGTGCCCTGAGAAATTTAGAATATAAGCATTATTTCAGCTGGAACCATGCTGGGATGCTCCAGCTATCGTGTAATGCCATGGAACTCACTAGAATATTTCGTTGCAGAGCAGCAGCTCTTTACACTGACTACCTTGGATATCAGTGCCATAGAAGGATGGAAGGGATTGGAATAATCGTTCAGAAAGAATAAGAGTGACAGACCTGTACAGTTCATTTCACACACACACATTTACCCACGGCCACCATGCACAGAGAAGTATAGCATGAGTCATTCCATGATTAAAGACCCAGGAGACCGTAGGTGACTCCCACCTGGACGGCTTCTGAAACCCAGTTCAGAGGCTGCGGCAGATGTGATCTGTCTTGGATGATGGACAGCTGTTTGATTTTACATCAGCAGCTTCTTCCCCCAGCCTGTTTGAAACAGTGCCTGGGGATGTTACTAAGTTTAACTTTTTTGGAGAGGAGGGATGTGAGCTTGAGGGCAAAGGGCACTGAAGTCCTCCTTTTACCTTTCCCTGCTGCCTCCAGCGCTGCAGGGTAAAGAGGAATCCTGGAAGAGGGATGGCGCGGTATAACAAAACACACAAGACTCTTTTACATTTAGAAAGTGGGGGACCAGGAGGCACTCTGCTCACAGAACAAAGGCCTTGGGCTTTAGACCACACCTCTTTTATTTAGAAAGGTGCCATATGTAGATGAGTTTGCGGGAGCAGGCATAAGCAATGACAAGCCTACCTCTTAGTGAAAAATAAAGGAAACTATTAGCATTGGTGCAAACCTCTAGCTTCATACAGTGCAGCTGCTTATAGATTAGCATAGTTTAAACATAATATCTATGGAGGAGACCCTGTACTTTAGAACTCTGAGTCTGCAGATTTTTGCCTTCAGCAGAGTTCAGCTGTTCAGTGGTCTCCAGCATTTCCCTTACCTGTGTCTCCATAGGGTGCTCATTACTGAGAAAAAGATTAGAAGGCCTGTAAGTTGGACAAGAGTGTGGGAAAGTTTGTAAGAGAGTGAACTGTGACAGTGGTTTATGCCAGATCATAATCACAGTGGCTGCAGTGTAGGCAAGGTGAGTTCCTGACCAAACTTACAAGTGTTTTTTTTACCAGTGAGCTTTTACTTACCAGCGAAACATTACAATTTCAGAGAGTTAATTATTTGTGCACTTTGTTCATGGTTTTGCAATTCTGTCTCTCCTTTAATCACACCGGGGCTCATTTTATACTCTTTAGGTCCTCTTTTGAAAAGAGGTAGAAGAGCCTAGTGATATGAACTTGGGAGCTTTAGAACAGATAGACGGGGAGCAGAGGCTCATGGTCACTGCTTGGACAAGTTATTTAAAGTTCTGAGACTTAGCTTTATAACCTGTAAAGTGGGAATAATAATGCTTACCTCACAAGCAAGAGAAGGGCACTTTCATGTGTGTAATAAAAACTAAGTTAAGTTGACTCATTTTCAGACAGACCTTTGAAAATTAATAATCATGCCATATTCCTTGATTATTTTCATGGTGATGTTTGGTCATTTTTTTTTTAACCACATGTATCTACTTAGTGTTATAAAACCATAAGGAGTCAGGGCTCTTGTGAAATCAGAGTTTCAGAAACTGTTCTGTTAGGGAATTAATCAGAAAGTAAAATTGAATGCGATCTGAAGGGTCTGTTCCTTTTAAGAGAAATCACTCTGTAATTTAAAAGAAAACAAAGGGGTCAAGGGAAATGAGGAAACCAGGAAATTCAAAGGATGTTCATTAAAAAAAAACAACTCTTGATTATTTGAACTTTTCACTGTTTTGAGAAGTATCATTGTTCACTGATTTCAATCCAGCCTGAGAGAACTAAAGAATCCAACTTATCTTCCAGAGAGTTTCTGAGGACAGATTACTCAGTTTGGGGTGATCACAGACATTATTACAAAGACTTGCAAAAGTCAGGTTTCATGTGACTCTGACACAGAGGAGGTGGAATAATCAAGTTTTCCTCCCGTGAACACTAGGCACTGATCATCACAGAAGAAAAGGAAGTTCCCTTTTCCTTAGCGTCTGGGCTGCTTAGGCCAGCATTACTGAAGTTGTGTGTTATGTCAAAGCCGCCGTATGTGTTGATGACCTTCTTTGCACCCAATCCTGAGCTCACTCCCAGAGGTAGAAGGATGGGTAAAAGTATCATTGCAGCCTTGGAGCATCTCATGTGGAAGAGAATGTGGCCGTGAGCACAGGCAATGTCTCTATTGTAGGATGACTGCCACACCCGGGAGCTGGGAGATCACAGCAAACAGCTCCTTACTCTGTGAGAAGGGAGGTCAGGGTTAGGCCTCCTGGAGGAGTCATCTGAATGGAGTCTTGAATGATGAGTAGGACGTAGTCATAGGATGAATGGGCAGGAGAGAAGAAGGGCATTGTTTGTAGGTTGAGGGACCAGCATGAGTGCTAATGCATTAAACAGCCTGCGTGTGCTGGTAAGTGCTGGTAATGTTAATCGAGTATAAACCATGAAGTGAGAGGTCAAGGGCTTTAAGGGGAGTGGTGTAGATGGGGGCCAGACCTTGAAGAACCAGGTATACTGTTTGAGGGCTTAGATTATGTGCTCTAGCTGGTGGGGAGCCATTGAAGAATTTTATCCAGGAGGGTAAGTGGTCAGATTTTCCATTTTGGTGGGTTGCCTTGGCAGCTTGATGCATCATAGACTTGAGGCTGAGCGGAAGGAAGCTCTCACGGTAGGTTAGATAAGAGAGGATCAGCCATGCAAGAAAGTGGTGGAAATAAGGGCTGAGAAGATGATAGGTGCGAGAAGCTCCCATGATGTGAAGCTTATATGACTTTGACCAACTGGCTATAGGGAATGAATGAGATGGAGGAGACCAGAAAGACTTTTAAAGTTCAGCTATGGTTATGGATCTAGGGATCTAGAATGTAAGAGAAAGAACTGGTAATGTATTGGTTTTAACCTGTCTTGTAGCCAACTGAGTGTGAGTCTGAAACTCTGGGAGGATGGGTGGCTGGAGACAGGAACCTGGGTGTCATCCACATAGAGGTGGTAATTTGAACCGATATGAAGAGTTTGATGCTCAAGAAGAACACAGAATGAAGAAGGCAGTGGACGGAGGGTGGAGTTCTAGGCGATATGAGACAGGAGTGGAAGCTTGGATGAAAGAAGGCATTCCTAGTGCTCCACAGCTGGAATTTTTGCCTTTTGAGAGGTTGGCAGTTGAGACAGCTCCGCCTAGGCTCCCCTAAGTATTGGCTGAAATGGCTGTCAAGGTAGAATAGGTTTGGCTCTTTGAAGCTAGTGGAGATTATTTAGAATAACCCAGTCACTGAAGAAAATGGGAGGTGAGCTGACCAAAGAAGAGTGAAAGAAATAGGAAGAGGTGCTGAGGCTCCAGATGTGAGACCCTGAACGTTCAGTGGCCCCAGTGTACCCGACTCCTCACCCTGTGCACAGAAACAGAGGCAGCAAGTGATGAGACTGGTCCAGGGGGTGTTTAGCCAGTCAGAGGTGGCAGAAAAACAAGGTGTGAGGATGCGGGGGTGATGCCAAGAATCTGGAAGGAAATGCGACCAGGAGGGGGCCTCAGAGGTTGAAGGTTCATGGCCTTGGAGGGCTCTGTATGGTCAAAGAACACGGGTAGTAGGAAAAAGCAGTATTTTCTCCAGCTAAGGAAGGCAGTGGATTGATGTGGAATTAAATATACTTCAATGCAATTCTGCACAAAGTTTCATTTTCAACTTTATGTATTTCTGTATTTGATTTTTTTTGTGGGGGGGGGAGCGGGCACGCCGGTGGCATATGAAAGTTCCTAGGCTAGGGGTCAATCAGAGCTGCAACTGCCAGCCTACACCACAGCCACAGGAACTCAGGATCTGCGCCACGTCTGTGCCCACACCACAGCTCCAGGCAGTACAAGA
Source organism: Catagonus wagneri (assembly GCA_004024745.2). NCBI lineage: Eukaryota > Metazoa > Chordata > Mammalia > Artiodactyla > Tayassuidae > Catagonus > Catagonus wagneri. The sequence goes on along the minus strand of PVHT021183527.1, from coordinate 897,858 downwards.
TCCCTAATCCACTGAGCTAGGCCAGGGAGCAAACCCATGTCCTCGTGGATACTAGTTGGGTTTATAACCCGTTGAGCCACAACAGGAACTCCAGGTGTTTGATTTTTTTTTTTTTTTTAAACTTCAGGTATGTCTTCTACCATAAGAAAAATGGAAACAAATGATACTAGTCTGTATTTTATAATCTCCTAACATGGGCTGGGTGGTGTGAAGACAAGAAGATGCATAAGACTTGCTTCCTAAAGCCAAAGAGCTTTGAATTGAGTTGAAGAAACAAGCCATAAACACAGGAAGAGTTAGATAAGTACGCAGGATGTAAATAGCAAGGCCTGACATGACTAATGGACGGGGCATTGTTCAGGCAAATTGTTCTACAGGATTTCAGCAGACAGACGGTTTCAGGCAGTGACGGGAAAGGAAGGGGTGTAATGACAAGAAGGGAAGGGAAAGAAGGAAAGGGTTAAGTAGAGGGACTGAAACTTGGGAGTTGACGGGACTTTGCTCTGGAGCTTCTGCCTTCCCTTTCGCCTGCATTTCCCAACCTGTAGGTGGGAAAGAGTTGCTGTTGCCTCCCAGACTGTCAGGAGGTGAGACCGGGATTGCAAAGGTCTTTGCAAATAAAACCTGTTCCTTCCACAGTGTGTAAGAGTTACCCGTTGCACACCTACAGAAAGTATGTGAAGTTTTAGGGGACTTGGGTGTCCTTTCTGTCGTGCAAATTTACCTAGAAGGAAAGAATTAGCATATCTCCAAAAGTTTGGCCTTTACCCCCCACCTCTTTTTTTTTTTTTCCCCTCTGGTAAGGAAAGACTCCTAAAACTCTGAAGACATTTTATGCAAAAACACTAGACACATTACTAGTTTGGAAACATTGTTCCCAGGGCCACGCATCCTTTTTATTTCTTTGAGAAAAGATAATAGTAGTAAGCAAAACAGGAGAGGAGCCACATTCCAATTTAGGAGGAAAATATTTTGGAAGTCACCTGTTTACCTGTCATCCTTAAAGAAGTCAGTGGGAGTTGCAGGTTTACCGATAACCCTTTTGGGTGAACCTGGCCTGGCCACCCCCCACCCCCACCCTCGCCCGGCGTTGGGAGACTGTGGCTTCAGAATTCAGGATTTCCTGGATGTAAGTCACTTCAGTGGTATTGTTAGTTGCTTTGGGGACATGAAGGGTCTTCGTTAGGTGAGGAAGCTGGTACCCAGACTGTAACTAATGTGGATGCTTCTTGTATAGCCATTGATCCTTCAAAATCTCTGTGTTCTGTGTTTATGCAAATATGCTCGCCTCAATTGCCAAAGACTTTGAGGCATTCTGGGCTCTTAGGGTAATGGGGATGAAAGTTGGACCTTAGAACTTCAACTTTATTTATTTATTTATTTTGTCTTTTTGCCTTATCTGGGGCTGCACCCGCGGCATATGGAGGTTCCCAGGCTAGGGGTCTAACAGGAGCTGTAGCCTCCGGCCTTCACCACAGCCACAGCAACGCGGGATCCGAGCCGCATCTCCAGCCTACACCACAGCTCACGGCAACGCCGGATCCTTAACCCACTGAGCGAGGCCAGGGATCGAACCCGCAACCTCATGGTTCTTAGTCGGATTCGTTAACCACTGATCCACGACGGGAACTCCCAGAACTTCAACTTTAAATCCACTGAGAGGCCGTCTCTGTGTAGGGAGGCGGCTCTTCCTGCTGTGGTCTTCCCTCCTCTAAGGCAGGAAGACGGACTACAGGTGAGATTTTGGAGGTCAGTATTTTGAGCCGAGAATTCTGTTTTCCTGAAGATATTTGCCTGCCTCCCTATTCCATTACTCCACCCCTTCTGTGCTTCTGGAACGGGTGACTCCAGGGTCATAAGTGCGACTTCTTCCTCCCTTGGCAGACTGGGGACCTAGAACTAAGAGAAGGCAGAAAGTGTGCCAAAGAACAGTGGAGAGAGAGAGACAGGAAGCTGAGGAGAGCATGCATTACAGCCACGGGAACAGGTAGAGTCAGCTTGTAATCCTCAAAGTGACATCTGCACCCCACCCCCCAATCTAAACACTGCACTTCTGACTCAATGCCGTTGGAGGACATGTGCCCAGAAAACATGTATGAGATGGCATGACTCCTGTTTTCCAAATGTGTGTGTATACGTATGTGTGTCAGAGGTCAGCTCTGATGTAACTGCCACCGAGGTCACAGCAGGTGAGGTCACCATGGGTGAGGCTGCGTGCAGGAGGCAGTGCCCGCCCTGGCTGGCCTTGTGCTGCTCTCCTGCGGTTTCTCTATTTTCAGCACCTGCCTTGGGGCCTGGCACACAGTAGGTGCTCTGTAAATGCTTGCTGGATGACTCCCTGGATGAATGGGTGCCAGCTCTGACCTCTGTTGGAAATTCTGTGACCTGGGATCATTCTACAGGGAGCAGGAGGGCGCCAAGCGGATTAGTGTCCTGCTGGTGACTTTGTGGCAACAACTGCAAATACCGTGCTACCCAGGTAGACACAGGCTCTTAACCAGGCTCCTTGGAGGAGCCTCTGGGTGACTCATGCATAGGAGGCAGGGTTAGGATTTTCAAGGCAGGGAGCCAGAGGGGTGTGTAATGGTGCTTCAACTCAGCCTAACCTGCCTGTGGGTGTGCCAGCATCTGCTGTAGGTTCCTGACACAGCCCACCCTTTGCCTCTCATTCTGGAAAATAAGGAGAACCTGCACCTCTAAGGTGATCTGGCCTTGGAGCCTCATTTGTATCCTAATGGGGAAGAAGGCTTCATGCTGATGGCCGGCAGCCTAATGCTGATGAGAAGAGTCTTCCAGACCGATATTTGCAAGGAGAGCCGATCTGAGAGTCTAACTCAATGCTCACATGCCCTTCGGCAGCTCCTCTAACTCTCCTGTAGGTATTCTCCATCCGTAAAACTAGGGCTGGTGCCAGTCCCCTCCTAACTGAAGCTTGTAAGGGGGAGCATGCTGCACAGGTTTGAATGTTCTTGGAATTTTTAAAAAAAATTTTAAATAGATGTTTGATTGTAAATGGTGATTTCCACCCTGCAAATAAATTCATTAAAATTTTTTGGCAGCTTTTGAAATTATACATTTGATGTAGGCATCCAGAACACAATGGATAATAATTGGTACTTATGGGGAGTTGTTTGGAGGATATTTAATGGTATGTGCATGCATTTATTCATTATTTGTTTATTCAGAAAAATGTGTAAAAGCCTATCTAATGTCGGCCAGGCCCTGGAAACACACTTTGGCATACAATTCCTTTCAACACCCAAGCTGTGTATGTGGCCACATGATTTGGATTCTGTACATCAGCTTTATTTATTTCTTATTTTTTATTTTTTTTGCTTTTTAGGGCCACACCTACGGCATATGGAGGTTCCCAGGCTAGGAGTCAAATTGGAGCTACAGCTATGTCCTCCGCCACAGCCACAGCAACACAGCAACGAGGGACCTACACCACAGCTCATGGCAACGCCAGATCCTTAACCCACTGAGCAAGGCCAGGGATCGAACCTACAGCCTCATGGCTCCCAGCTGGATTTGTCTCCGCTGCTCCATGATGGGAACTCCATGGATTCTGTACATCAGCTTTGGAAGAACGCCTTAGAATTTGCTGTGCACAGGGCACCGTTGAATTACCTTTGGGATATTTCTGAGCAAGTATGAAACTACTTTCAGTGCATTGTATGTGAATATGCACTAAAGCAGTGGGTCTTAAACTTTAGCTCGTATCAGGATTACCTGAGGGCTTGTTAAAAACCCAGATTGGGAGTTCCTGCTGTGGCGCAACAGGATTGGCAGGATCTCTGTAGCGCCAGGACGCAGGTTTGATCCCTGACCTGGCACAGTGAGTTAAGGATCTGGCGTTGCTGCAGCTGTGGCATAGGTCACAACTATGGCTCGGATCTAATCCCTGGCTGGGAACTCCAAATGCCAAGGGGTGGCCAAAAAAGAAAAAACAAAATAAAGCACAGATTACCAGGCCCAACCCCAGAATTCCTGGTTCACAGGTTAAGGATCAGGGGACTTAACTCTTTGCAGTTCTGAGAAATTCCCTGATGATCCAGATGTTGCTGGCCTGGGGACCACACGTGGGCAACCACTGCGTTGGAGCCATTTCTTTAGACCTAAAGGCCTCAGAAGCTTTCGCCTCCTAAGAGATTTGTGGGGTTTCATTTACGGTTATTACCAGTCAAGGCTGTGATCTTGCTTCCCTTTTTGCTTTGCTTCAGAAATTCAGATTCAAATTTTTTAGCTCAACTTTAGTAAAAATTAAACTGTTTACATTTAAACTTGGCTCCTGCCTTGACCTCCTATTTTATTTTCCCCATTCAGTTTTTTTTTTTAACCTGTATATGTTTTACGATTTTATTATATAACGTCCTGTACGCTGACTCTGTTTTGTGGAATATAGTACATATTGATGAATATGATTGCAGTCACTGTTCCTTTCTTGGGCATTTGGCTTTCAAATCAATGATAAAATATTATTGATTTAACGGTTTAATGTATTAGCTCTGGGAGTAGTTTCTCCAGAAAAGTTGAATTATTAATAGCAACAAACCAAAGTGGATTGAAAAAAAAATTGAGAAGGTTCTCAGAAGTGAAAAGAGCTTTTTTTTTTTTTTTAAAAAAAACAACCTGTGCATAGACATTATGATATAATATACAAGCAGAAATGTGTATTTTTTAGAACCTTACTATATAGAAGCAAATGGTACCGTTTCTCGGGTTGTGGGATGAGCAGAGAAGGGACGGAGTGGTGAGAACAGGACAGGAAGAACTCACGATAGTGGATGCCCAGCATTAGTGGGCATCAGAGTCTGTCGTCTGAGGAGCTGGTGGCCTGCAATGCTGGTTTCCTAGACCGGGGCGTGGAGCCTGCCTTTGCACTAAGCCCCTCAGAGAGTCTGGCTCACGGGCCTGGGAGAAGTTCTTGCAGCTCTTACTGCTTCAGCGCTGGGGACGGGGTGGGGTGGGGAATGCAACACGGGGGTGTCTTGCGAATCTGCTCCCCGGTCTTTATCCAGTTTTTTGGATGAGAAGTTCCTGTTCACATTTTCCGCAACTCTTGGTGAAATCAGATAGTGTAATGGGCATGACATCATTTGCATTACACAACCTTAGCTGCAAAAAAAAAAAAAAAAAACCAAAAACCCGAAACTCATTATGTTTGATGCTAGCTGGAAGCAGTTTGTAGGTGATTTGTCTCCTCCACCCGCCTCCTGCCTGTCTCTCTGTCTCTGTGCTTATCTTGCTGTGTTTCTCTTTGTCTCTTTATCTTCTTGTACTTTTAACTTAAGGGAAGGTACGCTACCAATAGCTTGTCTGAAAACAATCTGGAGAAAGGGAATGAACAGGACTACTTCCTGAAAGCGAAGTCTCAAGGAGTTCTTTTGTGGCGCAGCAGGTTAAAGATCCAGCATTGTCACTGCAAGGGCTCAGGCCATTGCTGTGGTGGTGTGGGTTTGCTCTCTGGCCAGGAAACTTCCACATGCCATGGGCACATCCAAAAAAAAAAAAAAGGGAAAGGTCTTAGAGTTCCCTTTGTGGCTCAGTGGTAACAAATCTGACTTGTATCCATGAGGACATGGGTTTGATCCCTGGTCCTGCTCAGTGGGTTAAGGATCCTGCATTGCCATGAGCTGTGGTATAGGTCGAAGACACGACTCGGATCCTGTGTCGCTGTGGCTGTGGCGTAGGTCGGCAGCTATGGCTCCGATACTACCCCTAGCCTGGGAACCTCCATATGCTGCACTTGTGGCCATAAAGAGAAAAAAAAAATATGTTGAGGTTCGTCAGTGAGGGCCTGCCTCTTAAGTGTGGAGCAAACACTAAACACTGCAGTATGAAAATGGGCTGGGACTGGGCTATACTCACCCTGCACAGATGGGGAAAGCTGGAAACAGGGCCAACTTAGCATTAAAGTGGCAAAGCTATTTACACAGACTCCAAAGGTCAGGTCTTCTTCTGCATTGCTGCCTCTGGCTGGCTTTTCATCCATTTAGTGAAATAATCACGTTTATCACCTGTAGTATTGTGACTCTTTCAGATTGTAATTTCTCTAGGTGTTAACTTGGAATCAGGGCTCCATGGAGGCAGTTTTTTGTTTTTTTTTTTAAGTTACTTTTCTTGGGTAGACGTTTTTGTTTTAGAATCCTTTCAGATTTACAGCAAACTTGTGCAGGTTGTGAGAGACTTCCTATATACCTCACACCCGGTTCCCTCTATAACTAGCTGACATTGGCAGGGTACTCTTGTCACAGCTGAGGAACCTTATTACTAATAATACTCCAGTTCCTTTAGTTTTTACCTAACATCTCTTTCCTTTGTTGGGATCCCACCCAGGATACTACATATGTATTTGTTTGTTTTTGTTTTGGCTGCACCACAGCGTGCGGAGGTTCCTGGGTCAGGGATCGAACCTGCGCTACCACAGTGACAACATCGGGTCCTTAACCTGCTGAGCTACCAGGGAAGTCTAGGATACTACCTTATATTGGGTTGTCATTCTCCTTGGGCTCCTTAAGTCACAGTTTCTCAGATTTTCCTAGTTTTGGGTGAGCTTAAAAGTGAAAAAAAAGTAGGAGGAGCACTTGTCAGGTATTTTGTAGAATATCCTTCAGTTTGGAGGATGTTTTTGTGGTTAGACAGGGGTGATGGGGCTGTGGGGAGGAAGACCAGAGATAAAGTGCATTATTTCATTACATCACATTAATTACATCACTGCACATCACACACACACATACTAGCAAATGACTTACTGCTGTTGCTGGGAACCTGGATTGCATGGATGAGCTCGTGTTGGTCAGGTTTTTCCCATGAGCTTGCTCTTTCTCCCTTTCTGTCCTGTACTTTTTTTTTTTTTTTTTATCTTTTTGCCTTTTCTGGGGCTGCACTCATGGCATATGGAGGTTCCCAGGTTAGGGGTCTAATTGGAGCTGCAGCCGCTGGCCTTCGCCACAACCACAGCAACGTGGGATCTGAGCCGCGTCTGCAACCTACACCATAGCTCACGGCAACGCTGGATCCTTAACCCACTGAGGGAGGCCAGGGATCGAACCCGCAACCTCATGGTTCCTAGTCGGATTTGTTAACCACTGAGCTACAACGGGAACTCCTGTCCTGTACTGTTTGAAAGGAAGTCACTATGCACAACCCACACCAAGGTGTGGGGTGTTAGGCTCCACCTCCTGCTCCATGCTGGGGGGCAGTATGTCTGTACATTATTTGGTGTTCTGCTTGTAAGATTTGCACCCCACCTCCCCATTTATTTATTTATTCAACACTTTACTTATGGTCAATGTGGACTTGTTGATATTTATTTTATACTTTAGGTTATAATCTAATTCTACATTATTTTGTTTCTCAAATTGTTCCAGCTTGGGTCTTGGGGAGAGCTTTCAGGAGGTTCCTGTGTCCCTTGGTGACATACCTCTATCACTGTTTTTTTTTTTTTTAATTTATTTTTTGGAGCATGTCCTTATTCTTTTTGGCACTACAAATGCTCCAGGCTCATTTTGTATATTTGTTGCCCCAGCCCTAGAATCAACCATTTCCCCAAGGAGCTCTGGTTCCTTTTATTGGAAAATGGTATTAGAAACCACGTTTTGGGCACTGGGTGTGCTCATTGCTACTGGGCTGTCATTGCTTCTCAGTCCTCTCTGACACAGCAAGGGAAGAGTTGTATGGTTACTAAGCCCTGTATATACGTATATCTTTAAGTATTTCTCTATATGTATCTGTAGGCCAAACACGAGGTCGCTCTGATGTCTTTGTGTCCTATACTTCATTTCCACTACTACATGGATCATTCCTCACCTTTCTTCCTTGCCTGTCTGCAGACTCCAACAGTGAGAACTGCTTCTTGTCATCCACCATCCATTGACTTTACATGTGTGGTGGCTTCAGAATGGTTCGCTGGTACCACCCCTCCGCACCCCTCTAGTTAGAGTTCAGTGCTTGTATGAAGCTCCTTTTGCTTTTACTCTTAGAGTCTCCACTCATCTCCAGAGTTTCTAGGTCAGCGCCTTTTCCCACCCTCCCTAAAGTGAGGTTATTTCATCGTTTTGAGTGCACTTGATTCTCATGTTGCATTCTGCTTTCCATCTGGTGATCTCTTGACTCCCTGAAGGGTTTGTTTGTATGTATGTACGTATGTATGTATGTATGTATGTATGTATGTATTTATGTATTAGGGCCACACCCACAGCATATGGAAGTTCCTAGGCTAGGGGTTGAATCAGAGCTGCAGCTGCTGGCCTGCAGCACAGCCATAGCAACACTGGATCCAAGACACATTTGTGACCTACCCTGCAGCTTGTGGCAATGCTGGATCCTTAACCCACTGAGTGAGGCCAGGGATCGAACCCACATCCTCACAGACACTATGTTGGGTTCTTAGTCCACTGAGCCACAGTGGGAACTCTGATGCTTTTAATTTTTTAAATCGCATCCATTCAGGCTCACTGTGCTGTAACGTTCTATGGGTTTTGGCAAAGATCTGTCATTACAGGGTGGTATGGAATAATTTTACTGCCCTAAAAATAGTCCCCTGTGCTAATGAAGCTTAAAAGAGCTTGAAAGTATGGCTAGGTGGAAGAAAGAAGAATAGATATTAGAAAACAACTTCTCATGAAAAGGCAAGGGCTGGTGGGGCCTAGTTTGCTGCTTTAGTAGAAGGCAGAGCCTAGAGGTCAGAGGATGTGTTTAGGTTGGGTTCAAGTGATGTGACTGAGGAAGGAATGTGGGGTGGCTTTTTCATTTTCGTGAAAAGCTTCCAAAGATTCTTAGTTCCAGTAGTTCTGATTTAGACCTGGAGCGGGAGGGGTGGTGGCCACTCTGTCTGGGGCCTCTCTTCTTTCTTTCCAAGCCCTATAATCGCTGCAACTCGTCATTTGGTTTGACATCCTGACCAGAGTCTTGCCCATCAGCTCCATCTGGAAGCAGTTCTGGTTTTACTGCTAAGTGATGTTCAGAAACTGGTCTTCTCTCAGACCTTTTTCATGCCATGCTTCCAGGCTGAAGCCCTTGTTGAGTTTCAGCCGTGGCTGTGAACTAGTGCCTAAGAGTGGGTAAAGTTAATTTGGGAAGACGTGAGAGAATGGATGGGTGAACTGTAGGAAACCTACTTGCGTGGCACATGTTAATCAATCAGGTTTATCAAAAGCCAGAGATATATTGGGGTTCTGTCCACAGGGTGGTAAACAGTACTTGAGTCCCTAAAATCCAACTGTGGTTGAACCTGCCAGTGTATTAAGTGATTTGCCCCGGAGCGACCGTGCAATGCAGAGGGGAACCCTAGCACTTCACTTTTCCTTACTCGAAGGCTATTGTGCTGATAAATGGGGAAAATAATGTGTGAAATTGCTCAGGGTACTCATGGTTGATGGAGTGCCTTTCTGAACCCGCTTCTTTCTCTTTTGCCAGCTCTGCTTTCTCTAAACATGGCTTTGTTCCTTGACTCTGTCCTTTGAACTCTACCCTCTGTCCTTGAGGTCGCTGTCTTGCAGTTCAGTTGTCCTTGGTGTATAGGCGACTCCTACTGCTCCGTCCTGCTCTTTAAGTTGCAGGCCCCATCTGTTTTTCAGTCAAACACTTCTGAGTGTCTCCTTACAAAATAGATCTATTTTAGAAATTAGTCATCCTAAACCAGCCGACCTTCTAGGGTCTGCTTTCTCCTTCTAGGATAAGTCTCTCTGGCTTCCACATCCTGCAACCCTTTTTGGTTCTTCACCCTCCTTAGCTCTTAGCCCCCAAGTCCTACTGAGCTCCTTCTGGAGTGTTTCCCTTTCTTTCCTCTGCCACTGACCTGTGCCCTTGGGATAAACTATGTCCTCTGTCCCCAGTCCCGTCACCTGCTCCAGCTTGTCTTCTAGCCTGTCCTCCTTTGCTCTAACTAGTCTGATTTATCTTAAATTTAAACTCATAACTTGGCACCCAAAGCACAACTTGTGTGTCTGGCTTTACCTTCCAACTGAAGCCACTTTAAATGGAAAGATTCTTTTCCTGCTTTTGTGTTGTTCTCTCTCCATCCACCTACCCCGCTTATCCGGGCAGTGCAAATTTTACAGGGGAAATTAAACTTGCAGGTGGCAAGTTACCACCATAAGGATGAACTTCAGCTAACTTTGAGAAGGATCTTTCCAGCAGAGCTGCTAAAGATGGGATGGGTATTACAGAGGAAGCCCCGCTGTTACCTCTGGTTTTTATTCCTCCCTTTTCCTGACCTCTTTCTTGAAAAGTTTCAGGCTCTTAGTGATCACCTTTGGAGAAAGATTCCTAACTGAGAACTCCAGCCTGATCTTCACAGTTTGTCTTTATTTCTATCTTCTCACCAACTGTTTCTATTTCTGCACAAAAGGTTCCTTTGTGTCCAAATTTGAACTCATTTCCTTCCTTCTAAAACATGTTCCTTCCCCTCTGAGTTCCCTGGTTGATTAATGGCAACAGAGGTTGGCAGACCTTTTTCTGTAAAAGGCCAGCCAGTAAATATTTTTGGCTTTGTGGGCTGCAAGGTCTCAGTCACAACCACTCATCTTTGCCCTTGTAGCACAAAAGCAACATAGATAATATGCACACAAAAATGGGTGTCGCTGTGTTTCAAAAAAGCTTTACTTACCAAAATGGGCAGTGGGCCATGGTGTGGCGACCTCTGATCTGGGTCACCCAGGCCTCAAACTCAATATTCCTTTGACCTTCCTACTGCTTTTGTTTAGTCTCTTCATATGATTTTCCTTTCTGCTGGTTCTACCCTTATGACACCTCTCATATTTCTGGACCATACTCTCCCTCATTCGTTGGTCTAGTAGACAAAGCACCCCTTTAACATATTAATCTCCATCAGTTGACATAATCAGAAACCTCTAGTGACTCCCCATAACTGCATAATAAGGTTGACACCCTCTAAGTGCTGCTCTTTCGACAGTGTTTCAAACCACTGCTCTCCTCCGTGGGGACACTCCCCAGCCATGCCGGTTTAGTTTCTGTTCTGACACCGGTTCTACCTCTGCTCCTCATATGCTCCTGATGCACACTGGTCTCCCCTCCCACTTATCGTTGCTTGCCTTCAGGTCTCAACTCATGAAGCTCCACTGACTGCTCTTTTTTTAAAAATTGAAGCATAGTTGTGAAATCAGGCTCCCTAACTTCAGACCACATTACAAAGCTAAAGCCATCAAAAGAATATGGTACTGGCACAGAAACAGACAGATCAATGGGACCTAATTAAACTTAAGAGCTTTTGCACAGCAAAGAAAACCATAAACAAAATGAAAAGACAACCTATGCACCGAGAGAACATATTCAAAAACAGTGAAGGAGGGTGCCCTTTTTTCTACACCCTCTCCAGCACTTGTTATTTGTAGACTTATGGCCATTCTGACTGGTGTGAGGTGATACCTCATTGTAGTTTTGATTTGCATTTCTTTAATAATTAGCGATATTGATCATCTTTCCATGGGCCTGTTGGCTATTAGTATCTCTTCTCTGGAGAAATAATCTGTTTACATCTTCTGCTTATTTTTTTAATTGGATTTTTTTATATTAAGCTGTATGAGGTGTTTGTATATTTTGGAAATTAAGCCCTTGTCAGTCACATTGTTTGTGAATATTTTCTCCCAGTTCATAGGTTGTCTTTTTATTTTGTTTATGATTTTCTTTGCTGTGCAATAGCTCTTAAGTTTAATTAGGTCCAATTTGTTTATGTTTGCCCTTATATATGTTACTCTAGGAGACAGATCCAAAAAAATATCACTGCAGTTTATGTCAAAGTGTGTTCTGCCTATGTTTTCCTCTAGGATTTTTATAGTAACCGGTCTTATATTTAGGTTTTTAATCCATTTTTAATTTATCTTTATGTATGGTGTTAGAGAATGTTCTAATTTCGTTTTTGTACACAGAGCTGTCCAGTTTTCTCAGCACCACTTATTGAAAAGACTGTTTTTTCTCCTTTGTACATTCTTGCCTCCTTTGTTGTAGGTTAACTGACCATAATTGTGTGGGTTTATTTCTAGGCTTCCTATCTTGTTTCATTGATCTGGCTCTTTCTGTGCTAGTACTATATTTTTTTGATGACTGTAGCTTTGTAGTATGGTCTGAAGTTAGGGAACCTGTTTCAACCAGCTCTGTTCTTCTTTCTCAAGATCATTTTGGCTATTCTACAGTCTTTTGCATTTCCATACAAATTTTAAATTTGTTTTAGTTCTGTGAAAAATGCCATTGGTAATTTTATAGGGATTACATTGAATATATAGATTGCCTTGGGTTGTATGATCATTTTAACAATATAGATTCTTCTGATCCAAGAATATTGTGTATCTTTCCATCTGTTTGTGTTGTCTTTTGTTTCTCTCACCAATGTCTTACAGATTTCAGAGTATAGGTCTTTTGCCTCCTTAGGTAGGTTTATTCCTCGGTATTTTATTCTTTTTAATGTGATGGTAAATGAGACTGTTTCCTTAATTTCTTTTTCTGATATTTTGTTGTTAGTGTATAGAAATGCAGGATATTTCTATGTGTTAATTTTCTATCCTGCAACTTTATGAAATTTGAAATTTTTACAAAGCTCTATAAGTCTTGTTGTGGTGTCTTTAGGATTTTCTATGTATAGTTTCATGCTATCTGATTGCTTCTCTTGATCTGAATAGTGCTTTTGATGTTGTCCTTATTTGTTCCATTGAAACTGTACTAGGTTGTATTTTCTGTCTTCGTGGTATTCCTGCTTCTCCATCTAAACTTTTAAGAAGCTGTTAAGGGTGGCCCAGTAGTTGACATGGGTAATGGTCACACATTGAACCATTTTTCCTCTAGATCAGCTGAGACCCTATCTCAGTTAATAGCACTAAGATTGTCGTTGGCCCCGGAAACTCTGTGATCACTTCTATTTTACCTTCCATCCACTTCTGCTTACAATGCCCAGCTACTGTTCTCTCCCCTGTCTTTCCTTGTCTGCCTCCCCTTGGCTTAGCCCAGGTCACCTTCATTCTTTGCTAAGACCACTGGAACAACATTCAAATGTGTATTGGCACCACTAGCTTCTCTCCCTTTATACCCCCAAAACCCTATCTGCAGGGATCTGTCATATCAATATGATTCTGCAAGTTTGCAGATTGAAACCACTCAGTGGTTCCTCATTGCCATGGAGGCCACTGTTGATCTGATAGCTTTTCTCTCCAGCCTCATTTCTGACCTGTCTCATTTACACAACCTGCATTCAACCCTACACAACCCTAAAAGGTTCTCTGTGCATTTGCATACTTCTCTGCCTCTCCTTACCTTGCCCACCTGGAAAACTGCTACCTGTATTTCTAGGTAGGGCACCAAGGTCCCTTCTGCAGTGCTTTCCGCTGTCCTTCCTCCAGAAGACCAGAAGAGGGAAGAGTGTCACAAGATTACATGGGAGTGACCTTGAGCTTGATGTCTTTTCTAATGTCCTTCAGATTCCCAGTCATCTAAAGCTGACCAAAAGCCTGAGCAATGAGAAATTAAGTAGTCACGTCAATAAAATATCTTGAATACTTAGCTATGCTAAATGTTTAGTTTTGACTTACTCCTTGCTTTGCTTTTGCTTTCTCCCTCCATTATGATATAAAAAATTCTGGACTTATTTATATCCTTTAAAAAAAAAAAGCTGAAGTATTCTGAGGCAAAACTAACTAGGCTCTCCCTCTCCTAATATTTCTCTGTTCTTGTGGGAGCTTCACCTGTGAAGGAGACTCACAGTGGGACTAATGGCACTCCTCAGGCCACCCAAAGAGGCTGTGAAAAAGAAGGGACTCTGTGAGGCCACTGAGCAGGAGGGCATCATGGATGGCGTTCCTTACCTCCCGCCACGGCCGAAAGGCTGCCTGTCACTTTCGTTTAATCCCTTATCCTGGCGAGGACCAAGTATGTTCTCTTTCTGGAAGCATCTATGGAACAGAAAGGAGAAGGGTAGGGATCATACAGAAAATGCCCTTTCAAAGTGTTCTTTGATGTGGGGTACGCAATTACCATGGTTCCCCTCTCACTTGAGGGTCTACTCTGGCATGAGGCCCTTGAGGGGGAAATACCTTATTGGAGAAGAAACAAAGTGCCTTCTTGGTTCTAGAGGGGGCTGTTCCGAGAGTCCTCTGCTAGTTTCAACGGTGAACATTTGACTTCAGAAGAACTTGACCCATCCTTTTTGGTCCATCAGGAGTGCCAGCAGCTTTGGGTCTCCTGGGCTGGGGCAGATCCCTTCAGAGCCTCTGTCCTCATTCACAAAGGAGGTGTCAGGTGGGCCTCCAGCACAGAGTTCAACTCCCTAGGTGATAAAGCGGGAGGAGTTGGAGGGCAGTGGTTTGAAGAGCCTCAGGCATTTGTCATCCAGCTTACTATTTCCTTTTCTCCCTCCCTTCCTTCCTCCCTCCTTTCCTTCCCCTCTCTCTCTCTCTCTCTCTTTTTCTTTCTTTCTTTCTTTCTTTCGGCTGCACATGCAGCATATGGAAGTTCCCAGGCTAGGGGTCTAATCGGAGCTGCAACTGCTGGCCTGCGCCACAGCCACAGCAATATAGGGTCTGAGCCATGTCTGCAACCTACACCACAGCTCATGGCAACACTGGATCTTTAACCTACTTGAGTGAGGCCAGGGATTGAACCCGCATCCTAATGGATACTAGTTGGGTTTGTTACCACAAAGCTGCAATGGGAACTCCCCTAATTTACATTTTCTATCATATACTGGAGTCAAACATGGGGACACACACACACACGCACACACACACTGTATTTATGCAGTAGACCATCTCTATCTATCCTGAGCCCTCTCTTTGGCAGAGAAAAATAGTTCAGTCCTCAGAAATATCTAATCTTGACTCTCATTCCTGGTTTGTTCATTTTAGGCAGAGAAACTTTGAAGAACTAATTTTAATGCACAAGACTTCCACTTGAGCCAGGAGATTCACATTTTACACTAGCATAGGGTAGTCAAAATGATTACCTCTGAGTCAAAATGATTCTAAATTTCCATTTGCAGTGATTGTGTGGGTATGTTTAGGTGGGGGTGGGAAGAGGCATTGTGGAGTTTAAGTATGCATTTTAGAGACAGACTCCAGGAGTCTTTACTTCTTCTAGGGAGCTCAGAACCTGTTTTTGACTTGGAATCTAGAATATTAGGTGGGAAAAGGATTTCAAGCCTAGACTACTTCATTTTCTGTGTGCAGAGGCCAGATGACCTGCCACCAGAGCTGGGGTCACAGCCTAGGGCTCTTTCTCTACCAAGGACTGCAGGGAGGTGAAGATTTAATCACTGACTAGAGACAGTAGTTTCCTTGGCTTGAAACTCCTTTGAAATTTGATGTCTCACTTTTATGTTCAGTTTTTGCCATTGTCTTTTCCTGATCATTTTAAATCTGTGGTGCTTCTTAGTGTGCTTATGACACATAAAACTTGTCCAGTGGGGAACTTCGAAAACAGCAGAGACATAGGATTTGCTTCATTTACTCCCCCCTTTTCCTTTAAACTCCTTCCCAAGGCAAGGGGATGTCTGTGGGTCTATGGCACATGACTCTGACTCCTGTCCTCCAGGCAGCTGACTAATGGAACCCGAACTGCCCACTGCACTGTGCCAGCTCCAGCACAGACTTTCCACCTTTAACAGCTCCTGTTAAAGAGCCATCAGGCGGCACCATCAGGCAGGCACCACTCCTATTGGCCTTGGCAAGACTCGCACACCGAGGCCTGGCATCTGGCAGGGAGCACCCTCAGGTGCTGAGGGCACAAGTCTAGCCTAAGTTCCCAGGGAGACAGTGATGTGACTGACTGATGTGCCAAAGCCCGGGCAGGCCGGTTCCGGTGGAGCCAAAGGCTGCAAATGAACCTGAATTAACCCACAGGCAGAAGTAGGCACAGCAGCCTGGCAGGAGGCTGGTGGGGAACTGGGCCAGGATCTTCCCTGCGTCTGGGTCTTGGCTTCACTGTTGAGGTGATCCTGGTCAATTCTGTAACCTCGCTGAGCTTCTGTTTCCCTGTTTGTTTAATGGTGATGGCAATACTTAACTCGCAGGTGGTGAAGATGAGAAATAAGGTAGCCCAGACACTTGGCAGGGCTCCTCGAGTTGATAAGTTCAAGACACAGTAACTATTATTTCTTTTATTAAAGAACACAGCTCCATGCTTCCTTTTTTGTTATTGGTATGATTCTATAAAGAAATGTTTTTTTTTCCCCTCTAAGAATTTAAACCCTCATTTTTATGTCTGATGGTTTTAACTGGAATAGCATTGTAAAATGCTTTATGTTTTTGGGTTCTTTTGTTATTTATCCCTAGAGTAAGACCTAGAAAAGTTATAGAAATGAGCCACCTAGCCAAGAACCTGAGTATCATAGATGTCTGGCTCAAAGCCCATAGGGTCTAGGTGGACCTTCCATCTTTGCCCAAATAAAGGATTGGGGTTTTTTTTTTTTCTTCTAATATGCTAGAACTTTTTGCTTATCCCAGGCTGAGATGGATATTAAGCAACCAGAAGTTTCCTGCCTGTGATCAATTCTAATGCCTTTTGTGAAGGGAAATGGTTGTAAATTATTACCAGTTAATTAAATGAGTGTTTCCCTTGAGTCCTATGTGCAGGCTTTTATCCAAGCCTGTTTAGAATCATTTGCATTAGAGTTAGAAAATTTGTTATCAGTCCTTCTGTTGTGTAAGCCAGAAGACCGAGTCAAGGGTATGAGTGACTTGCCCAACTTGTGCAGAGTGATGCCAAAGGAAAGGAAACACTGGCTCAGGGTGTGTTGGTGGGAAGAGCGGTTGAGGAGGCTGGACATCGTGTGACCTGTCAAGTGAGCAGAGTATGGTCCCTAAGCACTGGGTCTGTGTAGTTCATATGCTACTGGCTTGCCATCTTTAAATGCTTTTATATTTTAGAAAGTATTTATCACAGGATAAAATACTATCATTCCTATTTTATAGGTGATGAAATTGAGGTTGAGGTGGTCAGATGACCTTCCAGTTCAGCCCATTGTACTAAATCCACAGACATTTGTTGAGTGTTTACTTAGTTCGAGGAACTCTGCTAGTCCCCTCTGGGAACTATAAAAATGTCAGATCCTGCTGGACTAGAGTTTACAGACTTAACTGCACGTGATGGGATGTAAGTCTATGAAGTTTTATCTAATTGTTTAAGGGCATAGATGAATACTAAGATAATAATCGGGAAGGAATTCTGAGACCGGAGGGATCGATGGGGCTGTCAAGACTTCTTGGCAAAAGTTTCTCCCTTCAGTTCCTGTAGCTACGTCACCTTTGCCAGGTACACTCAGCTGCTCCTTCCACCTGCAGCCCCAGGGAGCTTCTTGGGGAATCCTGAGCACCTGGCAATGATCCTGACCTTCAGAGAAGTTCAGTCAAGGTTGGAATGAATGGATAGGATAGTTGAAGAGAGACAGGCTGTCCAAGCAGAGGTGGGAGCAAGAGCACAGGTGTGGCCGTGCCATTGTGAGGAGCCGGGGCCTGACTGGAAGAGCAAGTTTGAGGTTTGGGTTAATTCATGGGAAGGCAGTAAGAGAGGAGCCCACAGTGCCCTGGGAAGCCAGGTGAAGTAGAGTGAGTTTTCTTCTGAAGGCACTGAAGCCTCTGGGGGCTTGGATGGAGCAAACTGACAAGGGTAGCACTTTGGAAAGGGCACTGGATAGGGAGGTGTAGACACTTGTTTGTTTTTATGCCATAGAAGTTTAAAATTTTGTTTTTGTTAGAATATAGTTGATTTACAGTGTTGTGTCAATTTCTGCTGTACAACATAGTGACTCAGTCATACATATATATGTATTATTTTTCTCAAACTATCTCTCTTCATGGTCTATACCAGGAGACTGGATATAGTTCCCTGTGCTGTACAGTAGGACCTTATTGTTTATCCATTCTAAATGTGATTCTTTGCAACTACCAACCTCAAACTCCCCATCCATCCTACTGCCTCTCCCCTAGCAACCACAACCCTATTGAAAAATGTGCAGAAGTTTTAAATTTTGCTGCAGTTCAATTTATCATTTTTTGGTCACTTGTAATTTTGGTGTCATATCTAAGAAACCATTGCTTAAACCAAGGTCTGCAAAATTTATTCCTCTGTTTTCTTCCAAAGTTTTATAGTTTTAGCTCTTACCTTTAGATCTCTGATCCATTTCAAGTTCATATTTATATACGGTGTGAGGTAGGGGTCCACCTTTATTCTTTTGCATGTGGATATCCAGTTGTCCTAGCACCATTTGTTAAAAAGAGTATTCTTTCTCCATTTAATTGTCTTGGCACTCTCCTGCCCCCCCTTTCATTTATAATGATTTTTATTTTTTCCATTATAACTGGTTTACAATGTTCTGTCAATTTTCTACTGTACAGCAAGGTGACCCAGTTACACATACATGTATACATTCTTTTTTCTCACATTATCGTGTTCCATCATAAGTGACTAGACATAGCTCCCAGTGCTATACAGCAGTATCTCATTGCTTATCCATTCCAAAGGCAATAATTTGCATCTATTAACCCCAAATTCCCAATCCATCCCACTCCTCCCCCTCCCCCTTGGCAACCATAAGTCTGTTCTCCACATCCATGATTTTCTTTTCTATGGAAAGGTTCATTTGTGCTGTATATTAGATTCCTGATATAAATGATATCATATGGTATTTGTCTTTCTCTTTCTGACTTACTTCACTTAGTATGAGAGTCTCTAGTTCCATCCATGTTGCTGCAAATGGCATTATTTTGTTCTTTTTATGGCTGAGCAGTACTCCATTGTGTATATATACCACATCTTCTTAATCTAGTCATCTGTCAATGGACATTTAGGTTGTTGTAATGTTTTGGCTATTGTGAATGGTGCTGCAATGAACATGCGTGTGCAAGCATCTTTTTCAAGGAAATTTTTGTCCGGATATATGCCCAAGAGTGGGATTGCTGGGTCATATGGTAGCTCTATGTATAGTTTTCTAAGGTAGCTCCATACTGTTTTCCATAGTGGTTGTATCAATTTACATTCCCACCAACAGTGCAGGAGGGTTCCCTTTCTCCCCACCCTCTCCAGCATTTGTTCTTTGCGGACTTATTAGTGATGGCTATTCAGACTGATGTGAGGCTATTTATACATTTGTGCATAAAAGTGTTATTTTTAAATGGTACCTCGTAGTAGTTTTGATTTTCCTGCCCTTTCTAATCCCTCTTTGCTAGCTGTCCTTTTTCCCCTTCCCATCCCCAAGCAATCACTGATATATTTGCTGCCACTGTAGAAACTATATGTATGTTTATTGGCATATAAAACTATGTTGTCTTGCCTTTCCTAGGCAGAATGTACTCTTTTATGTTTGGCTTCTTCGTTTAGTACTCTTCAGTGTTGTTGCATGCATTAATAGTTTATTCTTTTTTATCATTGAATGCTATTCCACTGCATAGCTACATCAGATTTTTAAAAAAGCCCATGAGAACACTTGGATATATAATTTTGAACATACACTTGCTTTATTCTTGGCTAAATACCTAGAAGTCAAATGGCTGGATCAAGTGGGAGGTGCATGTTTAAGTTTTAGAGAAGATTCCAAACTGTTTACAAAGTGATGGTGCTGTTTTACAGTCTCATCAACAAAGTATGAGAATTGCAGTCTCTCTGCATTCTTACATTTAGTATGGTCAGCCTTTTTAATGTTAGCCATCCTAATAGGTATGTTGTATTATTGCATTGCCATTTTAATTTGTGTTTCTCTAATAACTAAAGATGTTGTACTTATTTTTGTGTGTTATTTGCCATTGTTATGTTATCTATGTTTAAATGAAGTGAAGAGGCCATTTTTTACAATTTGGATTGTTTTCTTATCAAGTTTTGTGAGTTCTTTATTCTGGATACAGATGTTTTATAGGATATGATTTATACAACACATATTTTCTCCTGATTTGTGGCTTGTCTTTCATTCTCTTGTCAGTGTCTTTTAAAGAGCAGAAATTTTAATTTAGGTAAAGTCCAATTTATCATTTTGTTTTTTCATGGATTGTGCTTTTGGTTTCATATCTAAGAAATATTGGCCTAAACGAAGTTCCCGAAGATTTTTCTCTGATGTCTTTTTCTTGAGGTGTTAAATTTTTAGGTTTTACCCTTAGGCCTATGATCCATTCTGAGTTAATTTTTGTATAAGTTAACAGTGTACAGGTTGAAATTCACTGTTGTGCATATGGATGTCCAGTGGTTACAGCACCACTTGTTTGCACTAAGTGTGGGTGATTTATACATTTGTGCATAAAAGTGTCATTTTAAAATGGTCATTGCTTTCTGGGTTTCAACAAAGTTAGTATACTCACTTCTCCCTGAAGGACTGTTATAGAAAGAATGTTCATTTCTGTGTGGGACCTCCCCTAGCCCTCTGGCCTCAGTCTATTCTGGTGGACATTCTGTGAGTGCCTTTAGATGATGACAAGGTGACCTAGGCCCTGATTTGGGAGGCCGTAAAGCTGCAGAGGAGAGTGAATGAATGGATTTGGAATCCAGCAGACCTTGAGGCCAGAACAACAAGCTGAAATTCCACAGGAAAAAATACTGAAGCGCTTAGGATTTGGTGCCTAAGCTCTGCCCAGGATGTAGGAAGCAGAGCCTCATAGCACAGAGAAAAGAGCCAAGGGTTTTAGTTGATGGCAAACTTGAGCTGGGTCGCTGGGGCTTCTCGAAGTGTTCATGGAGTCTACAGCTGTATCTAATGGGCACTGTGGCTGTCAAAATCAAGGTTGGTTATAATCTTGCTTTGCCCTGTTAAGGTTTGTTTACACCTGTGGGTTAATGTTCACTTCTTAATGGGAATGTGGAGAAACTGGAGCATATCTGGAGGGAACTGATCAGAATGGTGAAAGAAGAAAAAATCATGTCCTGTAGGAAGCTGCTTGGAGTGTCATGTTTGTTGGCTTACTCATTCATTCACAAAACCATGTGAGTCCTCTCACATGCAAGGCAGGGTCCTAAGGGACCAGGGCGTAGTGGCTGCAACACGAGTGGGTTCCAGCAATGGTCTCTGCTATGTGTGGAGCAGCTGACTATCTGAAAGAGGTCTGGAAAGGTCTTCTTCAGAAGAGAGTTTTGAGTTGTCTCAGTGGACGAATAGGAATTTGATAGGTGAAAAGAAGAAAGGATTTCCTAGCTCAAAAGATGGCGAATCATTTGACAATCAGTTTCAGCTAGGGAGTGTGTATTTTCCACCATTTTGACTCCATTCTCCATGACATTGTCTGACCCATAATACATATTGTTGATCTCTCAAATTATAAAAGACATAACATGCCTGCAGGTCATTAAAAGAGACTGAGGGTAAAAGGGTGGTATGTGTTTGGGATGGTGTGGGCACAGCACGTGGGCCACATGCATGCTAAGGAGTTTGGACATTGTCCGGGAAGAGAGAAAATGAGGATTTTAAGTTAGTCACGTGGTCAGATTTTTCGTCTTTGAAATGTCAGAGGTAGCAGCTGGGGCCCAGAGTCAGGAGGCAGAGACCAGCTAGAAGGCCACTGCAGGAGGGGAGGGATGGTGGGAGGAGGGGAGAGAAAGGGGCAGGTTAGAGGCTCAGGATCTGGTGGGATCGTAGGCACAAGGTGAGGCTGCTGGGGAAACAGTGGAGTCAGGAATAGGGGTGTCCATTGTTGTGGGGGGGGCAAGATAAGGCTCTGGACAAGGTTTGAATGAAAGGAACTTGTCTCAGGGGTACGCCGAGATGGAGACTTTCAGAAGAGGGCATGTGTAGGTTTGGGAGTAAAGTCTGTGCTCAAGACTCAAATGAATCTGACCACACCCTCTTGGAGGTTCTGATATGTCTGTTTGCCTACTCCTACTCCAAAGAATGTCAGGTGGGTTTTGAAATGGTGAGTCTGAGTCTTCCAATGGAAGGAAAAGAGGACTTAGGAGAAGCAGGGTTTAAAGGTAGTGAGAGACAGAGGTGCCGGAAAGAGGCCTAAGAGAGAAAGTTCCAGAAGGGTGAGAGGACCACCCAGCAGGGGTGGTGCTTTGGGAAGAAGGAGCGAAAGAGATGCATGAAGGAGGAAACTGGCAAGAGCTTCAGGTACTGCAGAGAGGTCAGCTGAGATGAGGATGGACAGTTTTTTGGATTTGCCTGTGGGATGTGACAAGAATGGCAGGAGCTCTTTTGGTGCCGGAGGGAGGCAGCGGGTCAGATTGCAGGGGATGGCATGGGCATTAGGAGATGTGGAGGCAGCATGATGTTTGTCTTTAAAAATCTGACTTATTCTCTTTGGCTGCCATTTTTTTTTGTTTGTTTTAGTTTTTGTCTTTTTATGGCTGCACCCATGGCATATGGAGGTTCCCAGGCTAAGGGTCAAATCAGAGCTTTAGCCGGCGGCCTACACCACAGCCACGGCAACCTGGGATTGGAGCCACGTCTGCAACCTACAGCACAGGTCACGGCAACACCGGATCCTTAACCCACTGAGCACGGCCAGGGATCAAACCTGCATCCTCATGGGTACTAGTCGGATTCGTTTCTGCTAAGCCAAGACGGGAACTCCTGGCTGCCAATTTGGATGAGTCTTTTTGGGTGCAAGTGATAGACAACTCCACTCAAACTGGCTAAAGCAGAAGGGGTTTATGGACTCAAATAACTGAAAAGTCCAGAAAAAATAAAGCAAGGCTTGATGTGAGGCTTTAGGTGACATCAAGACCTCTTTCAGTCTCTCAGCCCTCCTTTCTCTATTGGCTTCATTCTCCAACCCAATGTGGTGACAAGAATGGTGCCAGACACTCAAGTTTATGTCCTTCCACAGTGAAGTTCAGCAGGAATGAGATGATGTTTTTCTTTTTTTTTTAATCTTTTTTTTTAGGGCCACAGGTGTGGCATGTGGAAGTTCCCAGGCTAGGGGTCAAATCGGAGCAACAGCTGCCTGCCTATACCACAGCCACATGGAATCTGAGCCGTGTCTGTGACCTATTCCACAGCGCACAGCAGTGCTGTATCCTTAACCCACTGAGCAAGGCCAGGGATTGAACCCATGTCTTCATGGATACTAGCCGGGTTCAGTACCCCTGAGCCACGACAGGAACTCCTGAGATGATGTTTCTTCCTTGTAGATGCAGGATTCCTGACTGGAACTACTTGGATGTTGTGCCCAAACCTGACCCAGTGAGTGAGGGTAGGGAGTAGCAGTTACTCCTGGGACCAGATAGATAGAAGACTGTGTCAGCTCCAGGCTAGTCATTGTGGCTAAGGGAATCGGTGCTTTGCTTGGGAGGCCTGTGTCATGGCCATGCTGAGACCAGGGGTAGAATCTCAGCTGCACCTAATGTGAGGGTGCGGTAATTCTCCAATAAAGCTGTAGTGCTGTTCCCGGAAGCTGGGATGGGTGTTCTACCGAGAGCTGCAAAATGAACTCCCGCTGTAGGGCACAAACCCAGGGTCGGTGAATGGAAGCTATTGGTCACCGCCTTTCTGCTGTTAGAGACAGATCTTCCCCGGGGTACAGGAATGACAGGGGCCAGCTCGAGGGGTAGTGAGATGGCTGTCACTAGAGATGTCTAAGTGACCACCATGGAGAGATGCCAACAGCTCTTGGCACTGTGTAGGTGGGACAGATAACCTCATTGGCCCCATTTCTAAACTGTTTTGTCTGTGACAGAAAGGAATACATTTTACCCTAAAAGTAATTATAAAAGAGCGTTTTCATGACATGGTACATTTCCTTACTATTTGATGTCTTCATATTTTCTGTTCCACTTCATTCTAGTTAAAAA
This sequence comes from Catagonus wagneri, assembly GCA_004024745.2. Taxonomy (NCBI): domain Eukaryota; kingdom Metazoa; phylum Chordata; class Mammalia; order Artiodactyla; family Tayassuidae; genus Catagonus; species Catagonus wagneri. The sequence goes on along the minus strand of PVHT021183527.1, from coordinate 874,149 downwards.
TCCCTGCTGTAGAATTCCCCTCATGGCTCAGTGGGTTAAGAATCTGACTAGTATCCATGAGGCTTGGGGTTCGATCCCTGGCCTCGCTAAGTGGGTTAAAGGATCCGCCGTTGCTGTGAGCCGTGGTGTGGGTCGCAGACACAGCTCGGATCCCGTGTTACTATGGCTGTGGTGTAGGCTGGCAGTTGCAGCTCCTATTGAGCCCTTAGCCTGGGAACTTCCATATGCCTTGGGTGTGGCCCTAAACAGAAAAAACAAATCCGTATTGTATGCAACCCACTATACTGTGTTCATGTCTAACTAGTGAGTTGCAACCTGCCTTTGGTAAAACCCTGTTCTCCAGTCAGAGGTCTTAGATGGATGGACCAGGCTGGAAGATGACAGCGGAATGGGTCAAGGGTGAGAATCACACCTGTTGTCCTGTGAGGGCTTCTGATTCTAAGCGCTGGAGCCTCCTGCTGTCTGTCAGAGCAGTACCTGACCTGTGGGTCAGAGTGGCCTTCTCTGGGGGCCCTCGGGCATTGTTGGAGGCACTCCAGGGGCTGGCCGTGGATTGGATGGAGGAGGTGGCCCGGCCGTCTGTCTTTCCAGAGGCTGGCAGCGGCTCTTTCCGTTTATGGCAGCAGCGGTTTCTGTCGTGAGGCTGTATGTATGTGTGTGCCTGCGTGTGGCTCTGCCAGGGTTTTATATTGAAGACGAGGGAGTGGCTGTTAAAAATAACATTTTTGACTTGAAACAAGTCAAGGCAGAGAGTGGAGACAATTAGAGACTGACATCCTGTTTAGTCATCTCTCTGGAGAGCTTTATTTTCAGAACTGTTCCACAAAGGTGCACAAGTGGTGTGGAGTTAGTTAAACGGGTATTGTTAAGTTACCGTAGCGGTGATGCAAGATGCTGATTTGAACCCTGGGGTGAGCTACAAGGTGGTGACCCCACTGAGAGCAGACTGAATGCAGAGAAAGGCATTTAATAAGAATGGGCATTTATATAGCCGAAGCTTTCTGAGTCAGTACAAAATAGGAATCTTTTATTTTGAAAAAGTATCAACAGAGTGTACTGTTTAAAGATAAGCAGTGGGGAACTAAGGTAAAGTCAGTGCATTTGTTCTTCGGTATTTATCACCTATAGGTCCAACGCAAATGGTAGCTAGTACCGTTAAGGCTCTTTGAGATGTCTGGTGGAACCTGTGTCAGAAATGCTGGATGATGACATCACAGACTTGGAGATGAGAGCTGTGAAGCTCGGGGTGGTTAAGGCCCCCTGCCCAGAGCCCAGAGCTGCTGTGGCAGTCAGACTGGAGTCTGTGTCCTGGTCTAGTTGGGACACCATACCATGTGATTTGCAGCTCATTTAAATTTAATATTCTCCCCAACATGGCCATCTATATCTATGCTCACCTTCTTTCAACATCCATCTCTTCGATAGAAAGTCAAAAGCAGAGCTGAAGCCATGGACAAAACATAATAAAATTATTTAAGGACAATTGTAAATTCATACATTTGGATCTGAAAGAACCTCAGAATCCAAGGCTTACAGGGAGGGTGCAATTCTCTCCTGGGGCCATGCGGTGTGAAGGGCTTTGGGAGACGGGAGTGTATACAGAGGACAGGCCCTCTTGAGAAGTCATCAAGCTGCCTTGTTTGCAGAGTGTCCACCTTGTTTTCTCAGCTCTTAGATAAGAACTTGAAGGAACATTGATGTTCCCGTGAACAGCCAGGAGTAGTGAACACATAGTCTTTCTCTGGTGCTTCCTGAAGATGAACTACACTCAGGTGGACATGGTACAGGCAGAGGCAGGATGCTTCTATTCAGATTCTTTAATCCCCAAGCGAAAAGCTTGCAGCGGACTAGGTCACATTGGGTCATTGCCTCGTATGCTGCCATTATTTCTCTACTTCATACACTTGCCACATGGTTTAATAAACGTTGTTCCTACAAATAGTGCACATGAGTTAGGGATGGCTCAAATTAGTGACCAGGTGTTTGGGTGCTCATCAGTATCACAAAGAGCCCCAGTAGAAGCAAACGAGAATCAAGAGAGGGAAAACATTGCAAGAAAAGTTTCACGTAGATTTGCTTCTCATCCTTCATTTACAGTTTCTTGCGCCATCGCTTGTTTCTTGCCACTCTAACTGTTCAGTGAAAGACTTAGGTCTGATTTATGGATGTCATGTTCACACGGAGGCCCCTCTGTAAGGAATTATTTGAGACCCACAAAAATGCTTCAAACTTAAACTATAGCATACATTGTTTTTCTCTCTTTGTAGGTGGATCTGGAGCCAGAAGGGAAAGTATTTGTCGTAATAACCCTAACAGGGAGTTTCACTGAAGGTAAGAACAAGTTCTGGGTGGTTTCTGGAATGTGTGTACTCCTAGTTCATACTCATTAGGGATTTATATTATGGAAATTATAAAAAGAGTGTTTTGTAAAAGATGCTTAAAAAATTGACTGTTTAAATTAGGCTGGTTGGTATTTTGTTGTTTAATGGTCTGTTGGTTTGGGTTGCCAGATTAAATATATTTGCTGACTCTGGCAATCTTGTGTTCTGCTGAACATAGTCACTGAGTTTTTGTTTTTAGTCATTATCACTTTAACGCGTAGTTCAAGAGGTTCTTGCCTCTTTTTAGGTCATGTCTATTAAACTCTAGGTTTTTGGTTTTGGGTCAACTTTTTAGTTTGTCCCCAAATGTATTAAAAATTTAAGGATAATGTTCTCCTTTTTATAATCTTTATCTCATTCTGTCTCCTAAGGGATTCTGTTCCTCTTCCCCTGGCGTTACCCCTATCTCCCACTCCCCAGTTTTTGAAAAATTGAGGTAAAATTTATATAGACTGAAATGAATAGATCAGAAGGGAAGAATTTGATGTTGACAAATGCATGCAACCAGGTAACTAGCACTCCGATCCACAGAACATTGCCATCCCTCTGAAGGCTTTCCGTGTCCTTTCCCAATTAGTTCCCTGCTGCCAGTGGCAATACATGTAAAGTTTCATTCTGTTTCTTCACCATAGATTAATTTTTTCTATTCTGGAAGTTCATGTAAATGGAACTACAGGGTGCATTCTCTTTGGCCACTGATTTCTTTCGCTCAGCATAATTTCTAGGAGATCCATTCATGACATTGTGTGTATTAGTATTCTATTCCTTTTTATTGCTAGGTATTCCGTTTTATAAACGTAGCACAATTTTGTTTGCCCATTCGCCTCTTGATGGACATTTTGGAGCTTTCCCTGTCTAGGGTTATTATGAAGAATGCTTCCATAAATATTCTTGTACATAAATTTTGCACTTTGATTTCTCTTGGGTGAATACCTAGCAGTGAAATTGCTGGGTAATAGAATGGATACATGTTTAACTTTATAATAAACTCTCAAATGGTTTTCCAAAGAGGTTGTATTCTTATATTCCCACAAGCAATGTGTGAGAGTTCAAGTTACTCCATATTCTCAGCAGCACTTGGTATGATCATTCTCTTTTAATTTTAGACATGTTAGTAGATATGAAATGACATCTTATGGTTTTAATTATGAATATGAAATTGCCCCTAATTTCTGTCCCTTTTTTGGTTGCTCGCCAGTGTTGCCAAATAATTGTTTTAGAATGTATTTCTAAATGTTCACTTGTTTTTGGTGGGAGGGTTAATCCATCCCAGGCTACTTCACCGTTACTAAAATCCTTGTGCAGATTTGTAAACATGTGGCTTAATGGTTTGTCTCTTTGGTGCTGGCATTTTGCAAATGGATAACATCTTTGAGAAACTGTTTTCTCTCTTCTCAGCCAACCCTTATCATTCTTGTAGGCAAATTGTCTTAATGTAAACATTTTGCAACCTATTGTCTCAATTGCTGCATCTTATCTCTTTGCTCCTTTTTTGCAATTAGTAGAAACCTAGGATATTTGAACATGAAAAAGCTGTCCAGATTAGTTTGGGGGTCTTCTGCCTGCTCACAGGTCTTTTGTTTTGCTTGGTATCTTGAATATGCAGAATTTGTGAGAAAAATGAATGTGCTCATAACTCAGTCAAATAAAATATAATGTAGTATTACACAATATTGCTACTAGAACTTTTTTACAGAACATGGAGCATGGGTCCAGCCATGGTATAGACAAGGCCAGTAGCAAGAAAAGAGGCAAAAATGAGGAGTGGGTGAGATTCTGAATGTGCTGAATTCCTTTTCTGCGCTAAGTGACAAGGGACCAGTGAATTAAGGCCATGCATTCTGAACCAGGTCTGATGGGGCCAAAGTTGTTACAGGACATCTTTTTTTTTTTTTTTAGAGTTATACTGGCTCTCTAGGACTAAATTTTATGAAGTTTCTACTTTCTTAATTGTACACTAGAAACATCAGAACAGGGGCACTGGAATGCTTCTTGATATTCTCATGGTATTTATTAGTTTTAGCAGTAAAAGAAAGGAATGTCAGGTATTATTAGGGGTTGATTCTTACCAGGTCATTTGGACTGGTATTCCTTTCAGAAGTGATCCTGGGAAAAACTGCCAGGCAGGCCAAGCTCATCTTTGGTAATGTCACCTTCCCTTAGTCCCTTATTATTTCCTTAGTTAGTTATTCCCTTAGTTAGTTAGTCCTTCTAGATTCTCTTCCTTCAGCTGTCTCTTACTCCAGTGAGATGCCCAGTGATCTCTCTCCAGGAACACTTGCTAATAAGGAAGACAGTGAATTCATGGACTAATTCACACTGAAGTGATAGTGACCGATATCTTAGCACTCTTAGGTGTTCCTGCATATTTTAAAAGATGCTAAAAGAGCTGTTATATCCACGAGAAATAGATTTTGAATGTGGAATTTCAGGAGCTATGACATTATTGTGCGGGCTGTATTTTAGAAGCTCAGATCTATTCTCTCTGTGTGGAAGCCTTGTCTTATCAGTTTGGCTCCAAGGCTGGGGCTCAGCTTGGGCTGGCACGTTGCTGCTGCCTTAAGGCATAGCTTCTTTGTCAGATGTAGAGGATGTGATGTCTGCCTGTGCATTACACAAGAAGGGAATGGAGACTCCCTCCCACCCCTGCACCCCCGCACCTGCCTCAGCTGTGACGGCACCAGGACCCAGCACTGTGAGAGTGTCCCTGGCTTGGCCTCACTCCTATCAGCCAACCTAGATCATCCTTGGCCATAAAGTGACAGGTTGGCTGATTAAAACATTTGGAGCTCTTGTTCCCATCTTGGATGTTGAAGGCTTTTACATCAAGAAGCAGGATGAGGTCAGGCCTGCCCCATGTGGCATGGGCTGTGAAGGGTGCATTGGCCTGGGATCCCTGATGGATTATCAAAGCTCAAGAAATGTTGGTTGAGCCTTGGGGTGCATCTGATCCATCTCACAGGGTTGTTTTGAAAATCAGATGATGGAAGGTATAGGAAAGCGCTTTGCAAACTGAAGAGTGCTCTATGAAGGTACTCTAGTGGGTTCTCATATCCACGTTCCTGTTATCATGGCAGTAGGATTCCTGTCATTCTCCCCACTCCTTCCTGGGACCCCATGTATACTCAGCAGGTATGTTTTATTTTGCCACTGCCTTCATTTTCTACTGGAAGACTCAAGAATCTAGTAGACAATTTCTAATATGTTGTTGGCTTATCGCCATGCCTGTTTCCCTTCCATGGCCGCTTCTAGGGGTTCTGCCCTCAGCCCAGCTGCTGTAATCCCAAAAGTCTTCTTGAAAAAGCAATTGCTTAAATAGAGCCATGGTCAGTTATATACAGGACTGGCGTTAGGAGCTACTGACTACTCCTGATTTCATCCCATCTCATCTTCTCATCTGTCATTAATTATGCTGAATTTGCAGCTAAGGTAAAAGTTTTTTTTTCCTTGAATGTCAGACAAGACTGAGAAATGACATGAGAAACACCTATTGAATGAAGTCCTCTGATTCCCATCACAGATGTTAGGGAGATAAAAGTGAACAAGACATGGACACTTTTGTGACAGCGCTCTCAGGCAGGGCAGATGTTGTCCATGTGTGCAGAGCAGGGGTCCCAGGTCCCTTGGCAAGAATCAGTCCGAGGCCTGGTGCTGGTTGGTGGGAATATGTGATCAGAGCAGCCAGAAGATTTTAGAGGAAGCCTCACGAGGGAGGTGAATTTTAAAGCAAGTTGGAATCACCTTTATCATAGAAATATGCCATAGAATCACATAATGATAGAAGTATGCCAGGTGGAGAAGCCTAGTTCAAGAGGGGAAGATGGTTTGTGAACAGGCACAGGGGTGAGAGCAGTGCTGGGGTACAGAGACTGAAAGTAGCAGGAGAGGGGTGCTGAAGGTGGGAGGTGTGGTGGGAGCTGTGGGGGAGACTCCAGAGGTCTCGTGTAGGTTTGCCCAGGACAGTCTGAGTGTGACTGCTAACAGCATCACCTTTCACTCTCAGAAGGATTCCTGCTTAAAGGAGAAATTGCGTGGTCCCATCCTTCTAGTCTAGTAGATGTGATGGGGTGCCAGGGAAGGGTTTTAAGGAAAGAGAAATCAAATCTGACTTGGTAGCCATGGGTTTAGGGGGCTTGGGACGGGGGGCTGTTAGATCATAAGAGGAGACAGGGGATCTGGACAGCCAAAGAGACTTAATACGTTGTCTATGGGAGAGATTATTAGAGCCTGAGTTAAGCTGGAATCTGTGGGGATGGATGGGGAGGAGGAAATGAGTAGATAGCGAAACCACTGTGGCTTGGTAGCTCATAGGATGTCAGGAATGAAGGATGAGGCTAAGAGGATGCTCAGAGGATGTCATGAAGTCATTCACCAGAGTAGGAAGCATAGGAACGGAATGCGATGAATTCAGCTTTGAACAGGTGGAGTTTGAGAAGCTTGTAGGACACCCAAGTGGAGATGTTGAGGAAGAACTGGAAATAAAAGTTTGGCAAGAGATCTAGGCCTGAGATACAACTCTGGGTGCCAGTGGGAGGCAAGGCACATGGATGAAGGGAGCTGGTGAGAAGATTTAGAAAGAGAGAACCAAGGCTGACTCATAGAAGAACTCTGTGGAACAGCAGTAATTAAGGATCTGGTTCACAGATTATAATCTGTCAAACTCACCCAAACTATGTTGAAGGTTTATTTAATGATTACCCATTTTGTTAATATATTCATTACTCATTCAATAATATTTAAGTGCTTGCTGCGTGCCAAGGACTGTTTTGCCAGGTGGTAGAACATCTTCAAAATTAGCATCAAAATGTTTGATAATGAAATTTGGAGAAAGAACCAGACATAAAAGCCTTTTTTGAAAGGTTATGCTTGAATTGGCATTAAGAGCAGTAGCTTCACAATTTTTTTTTTCTCCTTTTTAGGTCCACACCCACAGCATATGGAAGTTCCAGGCTGTGGGTCAAATCGGAGCTACAGCTGCTGGCCTACTCCACAGCCACAGCAACGCGGGATCCGAGTCGCGTCTGTGACCCACATCACAGCTTACAGCAATGCTGGATCCTTAACCTACTGAGTGAGGCCAGGAATTGAACCCTCATCCTCATTGATCCTAGTTGGGTTTATTAACCACTGAGCAATGAAGGGAACTCCAGTAGCTTCACAATTTGATGCTACAATGTGTTGCATGCAGGTTTATGCTTAATGCTGGGGTAATAAGATGAGCCTACTCAGAATCCTATAGCGAGGGCTCTTTTCTGAACCGAGATGGGACAAGAAAAACTCCGTGGAAGTCTGCCTCTGAGCCAAAGTATAATATTATCAACTAGATCAGAAACTATCACTATCTTTCATCTTTAAAGAGGGGGTTATGATTCTTGATCAGATACAGAATTCCCCTTAGCACAGCTGCTGAGGTTGACACAGTTGAAGTGATTTATTATTTTGAAAATGGCATCTCATGTCAGTCTTAATTTCATTCTGGCTAAGCCTTTCTGGAGCACATAACTGGATCTGCTGCCTAATCAATCTGAAATTTATCAAGCCAGTGAAACAGACTGGGTTTTTTAATGCAACCTCTAGATGCTGTCATTGTGGCCCTGTTTGATTGTCGTTATGTTGGACTAGTTCTTACCTGGGAGAGTGGAGTGGCCAAAAAAAAAAAAAAAAGGGGGGGTTTGGAGTACTGATGAAAATGCATCAAACGCAACTCATAACTGCTGTAACTGGAAAGAAGCAACACAAAGAAATTAAGTCAAAGTAGTGATATCCCCTTGTGTGAGAACAAATAAAAAAAGATGTTGCTGCATTGTGATGCTACTAAGAAATAAGATGGAAGATTTGAAGATAATGTAGTGCTCATCAGTGGGGTGCCTGGATTTAGGGCACCCCAGATTTCAGTGATTCAAAGAGAGAACCAGACAAGATGTGCTTCCTAATGGGATTAGCACCCCATCTGTGAGGTAGTCTTCCCTCCAAATCGAACCCAAATCTGGCCAGACTTCCAGATCTAACTGCCAGTTTAGAGGAAATACCAGGGACAGAGGCACATTTTAAATGACACCATGGGAGGCAGTCAGCAAAATTCAGACTGTGGAAAAAATTGCTTGGACAAGACACTTAGTTTCTTTGACTGAAAATTGGAAGAACAAAGGAAAAGAGAGGGAGGCAGAACAAAATAACAAAAAAAGACACATATTAGCCAGCTTCCATATATGGACCAAATCAAAGACAAGTTACAAAACAGTAACTCCCAGGGCACAAATGAGGAAAAATGAACAGTAAGGGTATATACATGATGATACAAAGGAATCATTATTTAGCCGTGATTGTGGAACTGAGGTTGTTTAAAACAAAAAGAGCATCTGTTAGAGAGACATATGGAAATGTTTACTGATGAAATCACATGATACCTGAGATTGACTTCCAAATTATCCAGAGGTGAGAAAGGAGGGTAAGGCACAGATAAAACCAGATTTAGCCACAAATTGCCTGTTGAAGCCGAGTGATGGTTATATGTCAGGTTTTTCTTATCAGTTCCTGCCTACTTCTGCATGTGCTTGAAATTCTTTTTAATAAAAAATTAAAAGCATGTACTTACATCTGTCTCCTAGACAAAAAAAAAAAAAAAATCTGGGTTGCCTCTGTGACATCAAAATTATGCTTTAACTTTGAGCATATACTACCTATTCTCATTTATAACTTAAAACTGGTGAGTCTGATCTGTATGTCTCTTTGATCCTTAATGCCCAGTTTTTATGTATTACGAAGAGGGGTGTTAAAAGCTTTAAATGAGTAAAGTGCTTCAGAAATATGTTTAAAGGTTCTAAATAACACTAAGCAGTGAGTCAAAAACTGCAAGTAGGAAGAGATGAGTTAGGCAATTCCCTTGATTCTGCTGTAAAGTTCTCCCTTATAATAAATGACAGGTAAGTCATCTCCCACTAACAAGTACATAACACTTTTGCCCTTGGAAAGTTTAATTTTAAGATAGTTTCCTAAAAAAGTAAATCAAAAGAATTAATGGTAGAAGCATTTTTATCAAGATAGTAAGACAAAAGTTCTTGGGGAACGTGTGTCCCCTTCCCCCCTCCCAAGTTCCCAAAGCAAGCTCAAAAGTATTCTGTATCAGTTTAGGGGTGGGAGTGGGGAAAGTAACTTCTTAAATGAAAATGCAACCTGACAAAGCACCTGTCATTTGTGGATCTGAAGCTCATAGAGAAAATTTTACTTTAACTTTGAATCGCCCCCATCTTTCAGACTCTTAATATGTTACTTGGAACTAATACACATTTCCCGCAAGGAGACTATTGAAAGTGCTTGGATTTTAGCGTCGGCTTATTCTTTCTACTAAGGCAGTGTATTCTGGTGTAGAGTAAGATTCTGATCTTCTTTTTGAACCCACTGCCTCGTTTTTTTCACTCAAATTTCCTGTGTCAAACCACTGGTGTACACATAATTGTGTTCTCTGCTAAATCATCGTGGCTGTATGCACCAAGGCAGATGAAACTTGTGTTACTGCTTGAAAGCTGCAGCCCACAGTTTCGTACTGCTTCCAGCACCCACACGCATGTCATTTTTATTTTTAATTTAATTTTTATTTTATTTTTGTCTTTTTTCAGGGCCGCACCCGTGGCATATGGAGATTGCCAGGCTAGAGGTCAAATAAGAGCTATAGCTGCTGGCCTATGCCACAGCCACGGCAATGCCAGATTCAAGCTGCATTTGTGGCCTACACTACAGCTCACGGCCACGCTGGTTCCTTAACCCACTGAGCAAGACCAGAGATCAAACCTGCAAACTCATGGATGCTAGTCAGATTTGTTTCCACTGAGCCACAACGGGAACTTCATTGTGTCATTTTTAAGGGGGCAAAACCTCTCTCTGATGGCAGTTAACTTTGATATTCCTTTCTTATGTTTCAGGCCTGGTGACAGCTTGCCAATTTAATTTTTTTAATTCAGTTTTTTTTTTAATGTTTTCTTTCTGTATATTCAACCTGAAGGATGAATGACTGTTTTCATTCTCATGCTGGCCCAAGCAATTCTGTGGTTTCCACTGGAAGTGGCTGCCAGGTTGGAGAGCAGAGTGGGAGGAGAAAGAAAAAGAGGCATTGAGGAAGTGGAGGAAAGAAGCGGAACTTGAAAAAGAAGAAATGATCCTTTTAAAGTATTGAGACGAATTGTCCCATGTTGCAGTTGGCCTGCTCCTCCCTTCCGTGAGAGTGGACTCATTTATTGAACCCCTCTGGCCCTAGGCCTGTAATTGGGCCGATGGCAAGAGCAGCCCTTGTTCTATTTTCTTTCTGGTAGCAGGATAGGCCTCTTACCTTCATAATTGATGGCTTCAATATGCTCATGCCATCCTACATATTATTTCATTTGCTCCCCACAGCAAATGTCGGAGGCTGATGTGATCCTCAGTAGGCAAACAGTGAATCCAGACCCTGATTTGCTGTGGGCTCCTGGAGGAGCCCAGAGCCCAGACACAACAAGCTCAGACTGGTATGCTGAGTTCCAAGATCTTTCTAGGCCATTGAGCTATCTGGCAGGCATTTTCGTGTTTTCTCTTTATTCTGCCTTGGAAGAAAACTGTCCATTAGGTGGTACAATTCCATCCACCTTGGGGTCTTGTCTTGTGGGATAAAGTCTTTTTGCAAGGATTTCCTTGGGTCCATCTTTCCTAAGTCCAAAGATTGACACTGACCCAGGGAAAAGTGATACCCTCTCAAATATCAGGCAGGAGTTGAAGAGCTCTGGAAGACTGAGCTTGAGATTTGCTTGAGTTTTATCTGTCATCATCAGGAAAATCTCTTAATATAGACCTTAATCTAGAATTAGAAAACATTAAAAGTCAAATAAATGAGTTCAGCTTAGGGTATGATACCTTATGATCCCTATTATTTGCCTAGTTTTATGCCAGTCATCATTTGCTTCATCCTGACAACTTCTTCTACTTTCACTGACTATTGATGATAAACTTTTAAGTAGTCTTTTTGTTCAGAATTCTTCACTTGGTTTTCAAAGTGTGGTCCATCAGATATCTGGAGATTATGGAGATATTTTCAGGAAGTCTGAAGTTCAGATCTATTTTCCTTATAACACTAAGATGTGATTCGTTTTGTTTCCAATATGTTGACATTTGTGCCAATGGTGCAAAGCAAATAGTGGGCACAATAGAATGAATCAAGCCACCAAAATGTAGAACTGTCGATGTAGTCAGGGTGTTCTTCATTGCCACATAATTGCAGATGGAAGGAAATTTCACTTAAGAATATCTTCGATGGGAGTCCCCATCGTGGAGCAGCAGAAACGAATCTGACTAGGAACCCTGAGGTTGTGCATTCGATCCCTGGCCTCACTCAGTGGGTTAAGGATCTGGCATTGCCGTGAGCTGTAGTGTAGGTCACAGACACAGCTCTAATCCCTCATTGCTGTGGCTGTGACTTAGGCCAGCAGCTGCAGCTCCAATTTGACCCTAGCCCAAGAACCTCCATATGCCACAGGTATGGCCCTAAAAGGCAAAAAATAAAAATAAAAAAACTAAAAAAAATAAGAATATCTTTGATGAAGCAGTAAGCATTAGTAATGGTCTTGCTCAGCCCATGACTGTATATCTTTATAATATTCTATATGACAAAATGGTTAAGTATGGATAAGGCACTTCTGCTATATTCTCTAATACTATTGTGTCTTAAGGCAAGACACTTGTAGGATTAAGCTAACCACTTTTTTCCCCCCATGAAGCACCATTTTAACTTTAAAAAATGACAAGCTATAGTTATGGAGACTTGGGATTTTGTCAGGTATTTTCTTGAAAATGAAGGAAATGAGCTGTTACTTCCAGGCAAACAGCTGTGAGTATGATGCCAGAGATAAAGTTGGATCCTGCAAGCCATAGGTAGAATTTTGGAAAATTTATATCTACCAAGTGAACTTGTCAACTCGCAGTACTTACAGAAGACTTTTTCTCATGAGTTTGTTGTTGATTTGATTAACAGTTCTAAATTTTTAATATTGTCAAACAGGTCAATGTTTGGAAAAGGATCTGCATAACTCAGTAAACCCGTGTTTGCAAAATGACCAATCCAAGGTGTTATAAAACCATACAGGGGTCAAGGATCCATCTAAAGCATACCGTGAACTAGTGGATTTAGTGTAACAGGATAAGAAGTTCATTGATTGGAGTTCCCTTTGTGGCTCAGTGTTTAACGAATCCGACTAAGAATAATGAGGTTGCGGGTTTGATCCCTGGCCTTGCTCAGTGGGTTAAGAATCCGGTGTTTCTGTGAGCTGTGGTGTAGGTTGCAGACGCGGCTCGGATCCTGCGTTGCTGTGGCGAAGGCTGGCAGCTAAAGCTCCTGTTAGACCCCTAGCCAGGGAACCTCCATATGATATGCCTCAGGTGCGGCCCTAGATAAGCCAAAAAGACTAAAAAAAAAAAAGTTCATTGATTATGTTTTTAGATTCTACATTGCAGTTAACTTTAAAAAAACTACCACTTGTCAAGTTTTGATATAGTATCAAAGAGGAATATTCACGATTACCTGAAAAGGCTATTAACACACACTCTTTTTCAACTCCTCTCTGTGCAAGGCTGGATTTTGTTGCTATATTTGCACTCAAACAGCACTGTGGCAGATCGAATACAGAAGCACATCTAAGAGTCCAGCTGGCCTTTCTGTCACACATTAAAGAGATTTGCAAAATTGTCAAACAATGCCGCTCTTTTCACTGTTTTGTTTTAGAAAATAGAGTTGTCTTTCATAAAAATGTTGTTTACGTTAACAAGTAACAGATTTGTTATTGTTTTAAATGAATCAATATTTTAAAATCTCTCCATTTTTATTTCTAATATGGCGTGTATTGGTAGAGAAAACCCACCAATACAGGCTTCTCTTGAGTCTCAGTTTTTAAGACTATAAAAAAAATATTGAGTCTCAATTTTCAAGACTATAAAAGAGTCCTGAGACCAAATTATTTTTAGAATTGCTAAGTTATTTTTCCCCTTTATCTCTCTTTTAGATGTCCAACCCTTTTCATTTTAGTGAGAACTAAGAGAGAAAGAACTGATAAACATTTGTATATGTTCTGTTGGGGACTGGTGTTAGGTGACAATTAGGTGATATGTGACAGAATAGTTCAGCTTTTTTTGGGAAGCTAGAATCCTTTTTTTTCAAATTATGTTTACTGTGCAATAAGATTTTTCAGTCGGTTTTTGTTATATGCCCTTTCTCATAAAAAATAGGGAGGTCAGGAAATGACACCCAAACAACCCAGAAGCCTATGGTGGTTTCTAACTTTAGAGATGCCTGTTATGTGTAGCTTTGTACTAAACCTTTGCTTGATTTGAGCAGAATAAGGCAGTTGCAATACCTCTGAGCAGGTGGTCAGAGCTGTAAGCACTAAAAGCTGAACCGAAAAAATAGCTCAAAAGGCTATCGACAGAAGCATCAGCAGATTCACCTTATGTAACACTCACTTATTAGCCAGCACGTTCCTCTGAAATCATGGTTCATACAAAATAGAATCTGACTAGTATCTTCATTTTCTCAAGACTCATTTTTTTTTTTTTAGTTGAAATTATACTCATGCGGTGTTCTCTCAGTGGAGCTCAGATTTGGGGGAAAACAGAAATGATTTCATTTTTTGATAGAAGAATCAGTTGCTCCAGAGTCTGGTTTCATTATGCTTCAATCTCATTTCCAGCCACCCAGAGCTCTCTGCTCTTTTTGTTGCAAATGAGCAAGGCAGCAGCGGTTCTGTTTGCCAGGGCCAGTTGCATTGACATCGCTTTTATTAGGTTGTCCTCAATTACGTCTGTGTCCGTGGGCAGGTAAAGAGGCAGGAAGACCTGTTTCTTTCCTTCTTCCCTGAAACTTGTCTTCAGTGTCAGGATTTCATCCTGGTGGCTGAAATTTCTGTTCAGCGCTAGATGATTTCCTGCATGAGGTTGAGGGTGGGCGAGGGGAGTGCACAGAGGCCTGGGGTTGCAGATACACTGTGTCAGAGGTTGCCTTTGACTTTGTAAGTGGCCACTTGGTTCTAACATTGTTTTGGAGAAAATCAGTTGCTATCTTTGTGAATTTGCACTTGGTTACAAAATATACTGGGTGGAACAATACTGAATTATTACTGCTTGGGCCAGTGGAACAGGAGAACTCTCCGCAAACATACTGAGTATTTATGCATAACGTTATGGAAGGTGCATATGCATGCCTGTGTGCATGCATGTACTTACTAATAACACTGAGTTTATTCTTATAAACCTCAAAATTTGGTGTGTGTGAAGAGATACAAGCAACTAGGCAAATTAGCATAATATGCCAGTGGTAAGGGATATGGGAAAAATAGGGCAGAGGAAAGGAACAGAGGTGAGGGCTGTGTGTGCTATTCTGTTCAAATCAGATGATATTTGAGCTACAGATCTGAAGGAAGGGAAGGGCTGAACCATGAAAGTACAGAGACCCCAAGGCAGGGTCATGGTCAGTGAGTGAGTGAGTGAGAATTCGCAGTATAGCCAGGAACATAGCTGAGCCCTGAGGTCCAGGGGAGGTACCAGCATCATTACTGGCATAAGGTCAGCACCCTGTTAATGTCATTTTCTTCTTCAGGAATGTACCTTTGTTAATTAAGTGAAGTTCATCTATATTTGTTGCTGGCTTGCCATTTGGCTGATTGAACGTGATTTTTCTGCTTTGGCTAGGGGCTTGAAGAGCACCATACTGTATCCACTTAAAATAATTCAATATAAGTTGCTTTAATAAAGCAAAAACTTTTAAATTTATCATGAAGACTTCCCCAAGTTCTGTGAATTCCGTCAGGGTTTCTTATTGTTCTAAGCTACATTGGGATCCACTACACAGCTCGATAGGCAATCTGTTGGGATAGACCATGATGGAAAATAATATAAAAAGAATGTATATATATGTATAACTGGATCACTTTGCTGTACACAGAAACTGGCACAACAGTATAAGTCAACTATACTTTAAATTTTTTTTTTTTTTTAAAGTTCAAATAGGAGTTCCCTGGTGGTCTATCAGTTAAGGATTTGGTATTGTCACAGCTGTGAGTTAGGCTTGATCCCTGGCCCAGGAACTTCTGCATGCAGCTGGCATGGTCAAAAAATAAAATGAGTCTTTTTACAAAAAGAGTTCACAGATACTGTCTGGAGATATATAACATGTCTAAGCACTGCTAAATATAATTAGCTGTAATTCAGTTTTAGTTACAGGTTATTAAGAAATTACTCTTGGGAGTTCCCGTCGTGGCTCAATGGAAACGAATCTGACTAGAACCGTAAGGACATAGGTTTGATCTCTGGTCAGTGTGTTCAGGATCTGGCATTGCCATGAGCTGTGGTGTAGGTCCCAGACACAACTTGGATCCATGTTGCTGTGGCCGTGGTGTAGGTCAGCAGATACAGCTCTGATTTGACCCCTAGCCTGGGAACCTCCATATGCTACTGGTGCAGACCTAAAAAGACAAAATAAATAAATAAATATGTTAAAATGCTCACTTAAAAAAAAAAACTCTTATTTGTACACCTCACCTGTCTTAAAAAAAAAAAAAGCGAAATTTAGGTTCAGCTAAACTTCTGTTCTTGAATATGGAGGTAGGAACTATCATTTGTTAAGTTTTGATAAATATTAGCAACATGTCTACTAAACATTACTGCACTTTGATAATACTTCCTGTTTCGTGTAAATGAGGGCACTTCCACTGTCTGAGTCCTTAGTATTTGAAGGTGTCATCAGTTTTTCCAGAGGCTGGGCATGGCTCCATCACTCTTGATCTTGTCTTCACTGGTGTGGACCTGACATCCAGATTTACTTTGTCAGGGACTTGGCTGTGCTTGGAGCAGCTTGTCAATCAGTTTCAAGACCTGCATCAGCCACTAGCAAACAGGGCCTTCAAAAGTATGAAATGGCAAGAGAGAATCTATTCTAGAGCCATGGAATCACTTGAGAATTTTGAAACATACAGATTCTCAGGCACCAGAGTGAATCAGTATCTCTGGGAAAGAGGCCTGGGAAACAGATTCCTAATAGGCACTCTGGCTGGTTCTAACAGTTGGCCAAGTTTGGATGCCCCTAAACCGTATCCTAAATCATAGCTAATGTGATTAATGGAAATTTTTGGTGATTGACAAGTTTGCTAGTTGCAAAGAAAAAACACATAGAAAAAAAAAAAAACAGCGCATAGCAGAGTGTATTACTTTGGTATAGTCTTTAAAGAGTTGACAAAACCCCAAGTGCATTTTTTAAGGAGCCTTGAAAATTCTGTGACAGGAACAGACCAGGTTACAGTTTTTGCACTTTCAGGAGGAGAAAACGAGACTCAGAGCTAAGGGCCTTGCTAATGTCTACACTGAGTGCTAATGCTGAAACTCAAACCAGGATTCAACATGGTAGAATCAGGAAGGGAATGTCGACTCTGAGATAAGTCTTAGGCATCTCCCCTTCTCTTTGAGTAACTGGGTCCAGGAAAAGGCAATTTAAAGTGATTCCAGTTACAATAGGAGCCAGCATTTTAAAAATAGTATATATGTTTTAAAAGATTTGGTTGGTACTATCTATATATCTTTAAAAATGATGACAAAAATTATGAAAGTTTCTTTTATCTTTCATTTATCAGTGTTTGGGTCACAATGGCACCTGGGTGCTAATTCTTAGAATCAAGAATAGATCAATAACTCAGTATGTACTTTTTCTGACTGAGTTGAAGGCTTGATGCTTTCCACTTTCCACTGACTTTCTCGGCACTCTCCTGAGGAGGGTTATTTTATAAAAATATTTGAAGGTGTCATCAGTTGTTCCAGAGGCTGGGTGTGGCTCCATCACTGTTGATCTCGTCTTCATTGGTGGTGGACCTGACATCCAGATTTACTTTATCAGGGCCTTGGCTGTGATTGGAGCAGCTTGTCAATCAGTTTCAAGACCTGCATCAGCCACAAGGCCTTCCTTTTACCCTGTTCCTTATTTTTACTGTGTAAATTGTATCGTGGGATGTAGCTGATACTCGGAAAATGAGAACAGCAGCTGTTTACATGGTGAGCAAGAACAGAGCAGTTTTAAGCAGGGAGGGAATTATCAAATACAGGGCTTATTTAAAAGTAGTTGATCTGTCTCTTGATGACTATTTTCATGCTTTGAGCATTTAGTTTACCTAAGTGAATCTCACTATTACGGGGATTTGGGTAATGAAAACTCAGATGATGCATTGGGTGTCTCAGTAAAATGAATAACTGATAAAGGTGGCGTAACTCTTGAATAAGTCAGTAGTGTTTGATATCACTGTCTAGAAGGGATTGCCTGACTGGATACCACCATTCATCTCCCCCCCACCATTTTAAAAAGTTTTATTGAGGTATAGTTGATTTACAAGGTTGTGATAATTTCTGCTGTACAACAAAGTTACTCAATTATACGTGGACACACATCCATTCTCTTTCAGATTCTTTTCCCACATAGATCATCACAGAATATTGGGTAGAGTTTTCTGTGCTATACAGCAGGTCCCAGTTAGCCAGTCATTCCATATACCTCAGTATTAACATACCAATCCCAAACCCCCAGTCCACCCTGCCCACATCTGTCCCCTTTGATAACCATAGGTTTTTCAAAGTCTGTGTGTCTGTTTCTGTTCTGCGAATAAGTTCATTTGCAGCCTCTTTTTATATTCCACATATAAGTGATATCATCCTGGTACATATATGCAATGGAGTATTACTCAGCCATAAAAAAGAATGAAATAATCCCATTTGCAGCAACATGGATGGACCTAGAAATTATCTTACTAAGTGAAGTTAGTCAGACAGTGAAAGACATCTCATCTAATGGTTATTCGGAATCCACCCAAAGGAGTGTCTAGCAGGACCTGGAGGGGTCTTTCCAGCAGTGAACTTTAGGAAGTTCATTGACAAAGACTGAACTTGACTCTTGGAGGGAAGCACTGATTTTGTTAAGCATATTAATAAGTGACAATTCAGTAGGGCTTTGATCCCACCTGCTGGCCCCTCAGAACCCAGTGGGGACACTCAGCCAGGATCCAGAAGGAACTGTTTCCACATCCTGCTCAAGCTCACCTGTGACCCGCCTTGTTTCACACCTCAGCCTCGGGTGTTGCACATCCTTAGTGGAGGAGACTTTAATTCCTATATTCTTGGTCTTGCCTCTGTGAATGCTCCAAGGTCTCTATTAGTCCAGTCTTTATGGGCCTCCCTCTCTGATAAGCAGAATACTGGCTGTGTGCTGACTGTGTTTGTTTGCTCGTCTCTCTTTCTCTCCAACCAGGAACCATGAACTGCTCGGGGGGCCAAAAGTGGCCCCCACGTGGCTTCTGTTTTGTATGTGGCACAGTGCCTTTGAAGTGTTTCAACTTGGACCCTTCCAACCGGGCAGTGTTCTCCAGGGCACCACGGTCCCCGGAGAACCTATTGTTTGATTTCCATCTGGCTTCAGATCTCCATGTCTCCACCTCAGTTGTTATCCTGAACCTGAGTGCTGGTTCCGTGTTTTTCCTTGGCAGTGTGTAGTAGCCACGGAGCACTTTTTAATTGTCTTCTAAGGGGAAGGATCACTTCTTTGCTGGAGTCAACCGAAAACACTTGCCCTCCACTGAAGACCTTAAAGGTTCCTCTCTTGCACATCACATCCCAGCTGACCCCGGCAGTGCTCCCACTTCTGGTTTTGGGTCAGGCAGAGGACCTTTGTGGGGGAGGGGAGGGAGAGAAATCACTCTCTCTTTTTAAATCCAGGACATAAGTCAGGCTTTTAGAAAATAGGTCACTGTAATGATGCCTTCAGCTTCCTGAATGCCCCAGAAGTTCATTTCTCATGTTAGCGTTAATGTTTTTCTTGACAGAATCACACAGACAGAATCCCCTGAGAACTATGCTTACTGTGTTGGAGACGTGGGGGTGGGGCCAGTGGTAGAAGGGCATTAGCTTTAGCCGATGGACCGGGCTCTGTTTCTGCTACTCCCTAGTATGCGTGACCTTGAGTGATGGTTGTCTTAGGTGAGGAATGTGGGGCTGGTGATATCTTACCCCCAGAATTGTTGTGAAGGTTACACTACATAAGATGATACACACACGCACACACACCTGCAAAGGGTTGTATGGGCCAATGCAAAATATGTATCAATCCACTTTATTACCATGTACTTTGTGGTGAATCATCTAAAAGGCACTGAGTAAAATATGACGACATAAGCGTCCTTTCGCAGCCATTGTTTCAATTCCTAGTCACTGGTCAGACCTCGTATGTGTTTCATGTCTGGGGAGGGTACAAGGTACATTTTGGTCTTTGTGTTTAAGTGCCTTTGATGGGAGATGCCAGTGAAACCGTGGACAGGAGAGAAAGTATGGGGAGGATTCACTCTCTGAGGAGGCACTGCTTTCCTTGTCTCCTGCCTACTGGGCTCCAGGGAACACAGGTTGTTCCTCTTCCTAATTCTGCCCACCGTAGCCAATGCTACATCTTTTCCCAAGTCACTCCTTGAGGATCTAGCTAATGCCTGGATTGCTGCTGCTGCTGCTCTGTCTCTTTGTGAGGGCTGCTGGTGGTGGTGGTGGTGGTGGTGGCGGTGGCGGTGGCGGTGGTGGTGGTGTGTGTGTAGCTGCCATGGTCCTCCATAGGGCATGGTAAGCCAATAGGACAGGCATTAGGCTCTACTCTCCTGTCTAGCATGACCCAGAGTCCAGGGAAAAACCAGCTTCCATAGTTGGCTGGTTCTTTAGCACAGATACACAGTTGCAATGAGTACCTTCTTCCTCCAGCTGTTTTAAGATGAGTGTGTTAATGTTTTAAGACATTTCTAGTTCCCAGAAAGAAGATGTGTTTTAAAAGTACTTACATGGAGTTTTTGTTGTGGCTCAGTGGTAACAAACCCAGCTAGTATCCTTGAGGACTCGGGTTTAATCCCTAGCCTTGCTTGGTGGGTTAGGGATCCGGCATTGTTGCCATGAGTTGTGGTGTAGGTCAGCAGCTATAGCTCTGATTCAACCCCTAGCCTGGGAACTTCCACATGCCAAGGGTATGGCCCTAAAAAGACAACAACAACAAAAAAGTAAACTATGTGTGCTACTTGCTGTTAATTTCTTATCAGATTGAATTTCATGTGCCAGGTGGACATTGTAAATTTTCAGGCAGCATTGGCCCCTGTCCCCTACATTTTGCCCTGTACTAGGATTTTTTATTTTAGGTTTGGTCACCAGCCTGATGACCTGACTCAGTGCGTTACATCAACTTGGAGCATCCTAGCTGTTTGCTTTGTTATTTATTCACACAGTGCAATTGGTTTGCTCCATGTGCATGTTTTCGTAGCCTTTGGTCTTTTCCCAAATATTTGCCTTACTTTATTAAATTAACTTCTCATTTATCAGTTAAGGTGTATGTTGATTTCTGTGGTTTTAATTTTACAGGCTTGGTTGTCTGTTACCAGATGGTGTCTCCTGTTTGAGTCCATAGCAGGGTTTGTTTGCTGGCTGACTTGCTTTGTTTAAAGCTTAACCACCACCCAGTTCCTTCTTAAGTTAAGGATGGTGTTGTATTCAAGTGAAAACCCATTTTAAATCCAGTACTTACTTATTAATTACAGTATCCCTTGCGTATTTTGGAGGCAAACTTACAGCTTCATTGCACAGGAAGGAGGAGCACGTGCTGAAAGACTGTTAGCTTTCCTATGGATTTGGGTTGGCCTCTTTCCTGTGCTCTGTGGTACCTTCAGGGAGGGTCATAGGGATCTGAAGGACTGTGGGTCAGCTCGGCTGCTTCTGGGAAACCTGATGGGTATCATCCAGGTATGCTAAGAGCTCTTTTCCTCCAGGGTCTTCGGGTGGAGCTGCTGCCTGTGAGAGTGAAGAAAGTCTAGATTTGGGTGTTTGCTTTCTGCTTCTAGCTTCCTGCTTCCTGCTTCAACCGTTTCTGGCTCATGGACTGTGACAGTGGAGACTATGGTGGCGAAGTTGCTCCTGTTGCACTCTCCGCCATATTCTTGGATGCTCCCCTTCTCTCAGGTGGAGCCCAATGGACCCCCTGAGTTGAGGAGGTGGATTGGAGAATCCAAGACCAAGTCAGCTAGAGATCATGGGACAGAGTACCAGAGAGGAGACAGGTCCCCAGAGAAAGAACTTCGGAGGTATACAGCGTGTCCCCCTTGAGTATTCAACCAAGTACTGATTGGGATAAGGACACTACCTGAATCATCCAAAAGAATTAGAGAGAACTGTGCCTGGTACTCACACAGGGCCAGGAATAGTGTTTGTCCCTACCAGCCAGGCTGGAAAATCTCAAGAGTCGTGGAGCATTGAATATACAGAAAGCTCTTGCCCCCTAAAGGGGAATAACTAGCCCTAGACTGAGCACTGTTCTGGCCCACCTAGATAAAATCCAAAACTCAGAATCTAATAGGACCCAACTATGTCCAAGTAACTTAACTGTTTCCCCGAAACAAGGCTCAAGAATGCATATGGGAATCCATACCATCCAGTACTCAACAGGTAAAACTCACAATGTTTGGCATCCAATCAAAAATTAGCAGACATGCAAAGAAGCAAGAAAATATGACCTATAATGGAAAATCAGTCCACTGAAACTGACTCAGAAATAACACAGATGTTGGGATTAGCATACCAGACAGTTATGATAACTATTCTGTGTGTTCAAAACGCTAACTACAGAGAAGGAAGATTTAGAAAACACAGAGAAACCGGATGTGCCTTCAGTCAATCCTTACATTACTTAATCCTTACTTCTACCAAATCCACGTGACTCACACCTGGCCTCAATTAATTTCTCTGATCTCTAAGCCCATCCTGGTCTACTCCGTGTTCTCTTGAGCCCAAACCCTGGGGTCACCACTGCAGTGATAATTCCAGGATGCCAGGAGTCAGCTGACCCTTGGACCTTCCTCCATGCCTGCCATTTGTGAGCGATCATTCTACAGTGCTGCTCCTGGGACAAGAATGCATGTGTAGAACCAGGTTCCCAGCAAAAATCCAAGAGTGCTTCTTTTTTTTTCAGCAACTCCAAAACCTTTATACTTGAAAGCCTTGTTTTCATCCCACACACATTCTTGTCCTAATATTCTGTTAAAAAAAAAAAAAACAACCTGCAATAACTTCCATCTTTATGTGCCTACAGCCCCTCAGTATGGCTATCTCTTTTCCTCCTTTCTGCTGGTTGTCAAGGAAACCTCTCTTCTCACAAAGGCTACACCCTTTTCCTGGGCAGATTCATCCTCTCTGGCTTCGCAGTGTATTCTTGCTTGCTCATTTACTTGGTCTGACTACACTTTGTGCACTCCCTTTGTCTCTTTTGGTTGCTCCTCTTTTGGTCATGTTGATGGAAAAAAATTCTTTACCTGATCCCCAGCTACCATCCTATTTCTTTTCCCCTTTTATGGCCAGTTATCTTGATGTATCGTCTGTATCCACTCCTTGCCACCTACTTTCTCCTCAGTCTCTGAGTCTGTCTTGTTCAGACACCTCCTGATTATAAAACGTACAGCCTTTCTCAGCAGTCTTCCACTCTGAACTTGGTGCTGCATTTGGTTCTGTTTCCCATTCTTCTTTTGGGAGCCTCAAAGCACCACTACAAATCTCTGCCCTCTGTTTCCAGTGTTGATCCTCATCGCCTCCAGCCCTTCTACCATTCCCTTCGATGCTGATTTAACTGTCATTCTCTTTAAGACTCCCATTTACCCTGTGCCTTCACTCAAAGCAGGTGGCCTTGCTTCCTAAGTGATCAAGAAAATTGCAGCCAGCATGACCTCCCTAAACTGCATCTTACTCCTAACTTTATCTACATTCCCACCCATCTTTTGTCCTCAGGCTTTGTCTCAGAGGATAGTTGTCCTTGTTTTTGCCCACGACCTGAGTTTCCTTAAGCACTTTGCTTTTCCACCTCTAAATTCTTCATTTCTCTCCCTCTTGGTCTCTTTCCCCTATCTGTAACATGGCCAAGCCGTCTCATCCTAAAAATCTTTCCAGCACCAACTTGGCTACCTTCCAATGTGTTTCTTCTTTTTCATCCGAATGTCTTCAGAGTGTAGCCTAGGTACACTCTCTTTGAGTTCTCTTTTCTTTTCCAACCACTACTGAAGCTCTCTGGCTTCCTTCACCACCATTCTGCTCAAGGAGCTCTTGATGAGGTCACCAAGGGCATCTGTATTGCCAAATAAAGTCGGCAATTCTAGCCTTCATATTACTGCACATCCCTGTTACGTTTCACAATGCTCATCACTTCCTAAACCTCAGGGACCTCCTCTTTTTGACTTCCATGACTCTAAAGTCTGCTGATAAGCTCCCTGATTCTCCCTTCTCTTTGGGCTTCTCTCCATCCCCCTTTAGTATGATCTTTCCTGAGAGCAGTGTTAAGTCCACTGCTGTTCTCTGTCTCCTCCCTGTGGACCTGTTGCAGTCTGGGGATTTCATATATCTGGTCCCAGACTGGGCACCACCCCCTCCCTTGGCATTCATTCATTCTTTAAGTTAGCAAACATGCATCTGCTATCCCCGTGTTCTGCTGAATAGGAAATACCGAGTATGATGAAAGAAAGCATCCTCCCTCTGCTAGGTGCTATGCTATCTGATCCTGCTCCCATCTGTTTTCCTTCCTCTCCTGTTATGGGCTTCCATTCCTCCTCCCGTATCTTAAAAGTGGGCACCTTTCCTTATGGGGTCTTTTATCTCCAGGGAGATTGTCAATTATAACCCTCACCTCAGTTCTTCCCATGAGCCCTGGTCCAGTGATATTTTTCAAACACCTTAGACTCAGACCTGAATAATCATTTCCCTTCCTTCTCAACCCCTTCTACTTACTCCATTTCTGTCCTTGCTATGTCCCTTCTCCTGGACACCCATGCTTGAACCCACGTATTTCCCCCACCTACACATTTTGTCTCTCCTACTAAAAACAAAAGCAATGTGCAGTTACTGCTCTGTCTACCTGTGTTCAGACCTTCCCCTCCCCCAACATGTTGACATATGAGGGTGCAAAGTGAGGCAAAGAGAAGGTGGTCCTACCATTTCCCGTTTTAGCAAGCGTCTGCAGAGCCCCTGCCCACCCCCAACGCTGACACTAAGTCACCGTGTCAGAAGTGGTATTTTTGGAAGAGGCTTCATCCAGATTTTCATTGCCAGCCAGAGGGAGAACCAGGGAAGATCAGCCACTGAGAGATGAGGATGTGGAATCAGTTTCATGAGGATTCTCATGGGGGATGTTTATGGGAATTCTTCCAATAGCACTTACCTTAGACCACATAGAATCTTCTTTCCCTTTATAGTGGATTCCTTAACACCATGTTGGGCCAGTTCCGTAACTTTCCTGTTATCTTCTGTTTCTTTTCTCGGCTTTATGGAGGTACAATTGATGAATACAATTACAAGATGTTTAAAGTGAACAGCATAGTGATTTGAGATGACAGATATATCATAAAGGATACACACCATCTGGTTGATTTACATATCCATCACTATCTTCAGTTTTTTAAAGTTTTAATTTTAGTAAAACACATTTAACCAAAAACCTTAACCAGCTTTACCATTTTAAGTGTACAGTTCAGTGGCATTTATTATATTTGCATTGGTGTGTGGTCATCACCACCATCCATATCAAGAACTTTTTTCAAAACTGAACAGAATTCTTGTGAAACTGAAACTCTACCCATAAAATAAATCTCCAGTCCCTGGCAACCACCATTCCACCTTCTGTCTCTATGAATTTGACCACTCAGGGTATCTTATAGGAGTGGAATCATATAGTATTTGTTCTTTGTGACTTGTTTATTTCATTTGGCATAATGTCCTCAAGATTCATCCATGTTGCAGCATGTATCAGAATTCCCTTCCTTTTTTAAGGCTGCATAGTATTCCATTGTGTATAACTACCACGTTAAAAAAAAAAAAATCCAGGAGTTCCTGTCATGGCTCAGTGGTAATGAACCTAACTAGGATCCATGAGGATGCAGGTTTGATCCTTGACCTCTCTCAGTGGGTTAAGGATTTCACTTTGCCATGAGCTGTAGTGTAGGTCACAGATGAGGCTCGGATCCTGAGTTGCTGTGGCTTTGGCTCTGATTTGACTGCAACCTGGGAACTTCCACATGCCTCAGGTGTGGACCTAGAAAAGCAATCAATCAATCAATCAAAATTTTTAAAAATCCATTTTGTCTCTCAATGGACTCTTGGATTGCTCATCTTGAGTTTTAAAACAGTCTCATGTTAGTATTTTAGGCTGAATCCTGTTTGTTCTGGAAATGTCCACCTCACACTCAGTTGAAATCTCCTCCCCTAGCCATGGCCTGGTGCTTGGCATGAAGAAGAGGGTGAAATCTTTTTTTTTTTTTTCCTTTGGAGGTATAGCTGACATATAACATTTTATTAGTTTCAGCACTATAATGGCTTTCTATTTGTATAAACTGTGAAATGATCACCACAGTAAGTCTAGTTAACATCCATCCCCACATATAGTTACCATACCACCAAAAAAATTTTTTTTCTTTCATTGAGAACTTTTCAGATCTACCCTCTTAGCAACTTTCAAATACGCAATCCAGCATTGTCAGCTGTCGTCACCATACTGTATATTCCATCCCAATGATTTGTTTCTTTTGTAACAGCATTTGCAGGGAGGATGAAGTCTTGTCCAGCATCCTCCTATCTCCCCTTCCGTCCTCCCTGCTTCCCCTGCTGCCCCAGGAATGAGTCTCTTGGAGCCTCCTCCCATCTTGCATCTTGCAGGTTGGGGAGAGATTCTCCTGGGGGTTGTTACTGACATCTAGAATGTAGAGGCTAGAGATGCTGCTGAACTTCCTATAATGCACAGAACAGCCCCCCCCCCGAACAAAGAATTTTCCCCCCCAAATTGTCCTTTCTCAGCCCAGTTCTGATGTTGAGGGAATGTGCAGACCTGGAGCTGGGGTTAGGGGCTCTGTCTCAAGGAAGCCACGCAGGGAGGCTGCCCTTAGATCGCCTGTCGGTACTTGGGACCTTTTGTCTTCAAAGAAACGTCTAGGTCAACGGGAAAATTCCCACCCAACATCCTCCTACACTTAAAAAATGGAAGAGGACCTGGTTCTATATGACTTTTATGAGGGCTGCATACAGGGGCCCTGAAATTCTCTCTTCCTCCTGTCTTCCCCTTTCTGGTATCCTTCCCACCAGAAAAACTGGGGCTGGGGCCCAGTACAGGACAGGGATTAAAGTCCCTTCACTGATCACCGATGGTGACTTCTGCATCTCCAGAGGTGAGAGCACCCTCGCGGTGTACCCCTTTAAAAGGGCTTCCTCCTCTTCTCTGCACCCCGATTGCTTTGGCAGTCTTTCCTGAATTTTCATCATCATTTTAACAGCAAAAGCCTTATTTCTAATGCCATTAGCGCAGTGCGGCAGCTTGAAGTGGGCTGGCTTAGGGTTTCCAACCCTGTTGGTTACCCAGGCCTTTGCTGAATTTCCCAGGGCTGTCACATAAGTGCAGCTGGTTAGACCCTGTCTCTTTTTAGACCAGTAGTATACTTAAGGACACAATTAAATGCAGTAAAGTCTTTAATTGGATTTTGTTTCATTTACAGAAGCATGTAAACATTAGTTGTGAATATG
The DNA here is from genome assembly GCA_004024745.2 of Catagonus wagneri. NCBI lineage: Eukaryota > Metazoa > Chordata > Mammalia > Artiodactyla > Tayassuidae > Catagonus > Catagonus wagneri. The sequence continues at coordinate 847,168 of PVHT021183527.1, read as the reverse complement.
CAAGACATATTTTATGATCTGAGGCCAGGTTTGGTGCATGGTGGCCTCATCTTCCTTTATAAGGAGTCCGCGCCATCAGTTCTGGACCCACAGCTTGGGAATGGTCTCAATAGCCAGTCTTCTGAAAGAAAAAGGGAAGGAAGGAAGGAATGAAGGAAGGAAGGAAAGAGAGAGAAAGAAAAGAAAAGCTCCTGTAGAGTGACTGACTCTTTATCTTAAGAAACTTGAGAGTTTACATGAAAGCATCTAGGTCGAAAGTGTGTGTGTGTGTGTGCAGCTGGTTTGGGTGTGAGGACTTTTTTGTGGAGGCCTCTCAGGGCTGATGAGGAAGCCATGCGGGGGTCGTTGCTCCGCTGGATGGAAGGGTACAGGCAAGCTCACCTGACCCGCTGATTGCACTTGACAAGGGAGAGTGTGTCTTTTGCCACCTCAAAGGGCAGCTGTTTATTGAATTGCTCCACCCTGCGATTGTTTTCCGTGCAGAATGGTTCTGGGAGAAAGATCTAACGTCTGCACAGACCTATCCTGTTCCTCTGCGGTGTTTACCAAAGCCAGTGCTGTCCTTACGTTCACACTGCGAACCGCACGTACAGCGTGAGGGCGGGGCTGCCCTGCCGCGTCCAGTTTGGGGAGGTCAGCCTTTGAAGCCTGTGAGGTGTTTGACGGGTCAGGCGCTTTCAAGCTGTTCATTAAATATTAAATCCCACACTGGCCTGTGTCCTAGTGATAAAGGTTGGATGTGACAGTACCCCTGCTTTCAAAAACTCAGAGCCTAGAGAGGAAGGAGGTCACCTAAACACAGCGTGACATGGGATGGTTCACGCATGAGGGGCCAGAGAGCTTCCTGGAAGAAGATCTGAGGGCTTCGGGAGACAGAGGATGGGGACAGAGGTGAAGCCAGGCTTAGAAAGAGAGCCATCTGTGATGCGTCCTGTGGGTTCTGTCTTTGGGTCTGGAAGGAGGAGCCTGGGGTATTGGAATCAAGTGCTGCGATGTCTCAGAGACCCTCGGAGTATCAAGAAGCCTTTGTGACAAGTTAGGCAGCTGAACTTATCCCTCTGACACCAGAATCAGAATTTTCCCTTTGCTTGGCATCGAAAGGTGCCACTTAGTCCCTGGGTTGTGCATCGGAATCGGTAAACAGAGCTCACCGACCGGCGTTGATTGAAAACCCCCCAAAGCTCTCCCTCAAGAACGAGGACGCTAACTGAAGCCTGGGCTGTTTTGCGTCTTGGGAATTCAACCCTGCCGCTTCCTAAATTCCCATTGTGGTTTCAAATGAAGAGGGCATTGTTCATTTTCCTTCCTAAAAGAAGCCATATATTTAACTTCTGGCTTTCTGCCTGACTGATGGAGGGGTGATCTCCATGAAGCCAACCCCCGTGGCTTCCCATTGGGGCAAACCCTCAGCCTCATCTGATCTTCTCCTTCTGGTTGAAGTTATTTCGATGCTACCCCGACTCAGTAGGAGTCTTGTATGAAGTCCTACTAGGTGGCTCCCTGGCCTTGATCCCCACCCAGTGTTTAAAGATGAAAAGATGAGGTCTTATCGCTTTCAGCAGCGAGAGATTCTCCAAAAGACCTATTGTGGGAATTCAAAAGCACATGTCTGATGGAAAAATCTGTACTCTCTTAGGACTTTGAAGCTCAATACAAAAGAGTCTTTATCAGTTGTTGAATAGTTTGGGTCCAGGCAGGTGTCCAAGAGCAGAAGTTTTCAAACTTATTTTTAAGCAACAAGATACTTCCCCCCCCCCCAAATGAACTCTTCAAGGATCCAAATACCCTCAGGTTTCTCACCCTCAGCATGATTGACATTTTGGGGATGATAATTCTTTGTTTGCCGGGGGCAGGGGGGCCTGTTCTGTGCATTATAGGAAGTTCAGCAGCATCTCTGGCCTCTATAATCTAGATGCCAGTAACTACCCCGTACGTTCACACTGTGACAACCAAAAATATCTCCAGACATTGCAAAATGTACCCCCTGGGGGAGGGGCGGAGGGGTAAAATCACACCCAATTGAGAACCAATGCAGTACAACATAAACAGATTTTTTTTTCTTTAAAAGAAGGAACCAATGCCTTGGAAGTGGGATTAAACTTCTGAACTCTGCCGAGGGTCCTTGACCCTCACCGGTGGTATCTGTGGAGCTCTGAGCTACACAGATGCACAATCCTAGAGGAATAAGTTGTCTTTTTTTTAAGATCTGGAAGATGGGGGACTGGTACGAATCGCAAAAGCTAAAATTAGAGGATCCCACACATATTTTGAATGTACACTGAACAGTTACATGTGCTTGTAGGTACCTTCTGCAGGATAAGGGAAGGGAGATGGACAGGTGACAGGCCCCTGACTCCTTATGCACTGGGCTTCGGCCACCACAGTTTGCCTTGTTGACCAGAGATGCCAGCTGGAGGCATGTGACTCTCAGCCCTGTGACTGAGCCCCCCTTGGCTGCATGAGCCCCAGCCTCCATGAGACTCAGCGGAAGTGGCTTTGCTCAAGTTGGGCTCAGAGCTGTAGCCTCCTTCAGCCAGATGCTAGCTGGATCCCAGGTTGGACTATAGCTGTTTCCAAATCCTGGATGGAATTTTACACTTCGGCCCTTCGTACTTAGGGAGTAACATGTGCTCCTGGACAAGTGTGCGAGTGATCGCGCCTCTCCTCCAGGAAGCCTGGAGCCATCCCCTGTCACTCTGGGTACCAGTCACGGGGCAGGGGGGACTTGGGAGCTTGGCACGTGTCGCTCCCACCTTACTTCCCTAACCCAGGCTGATGAAAGTGTGCGGAAGCTTGTCCCACAGACAGACTCTGTAGCTCAGGTATGTGGGCGTCAGTGTAAAATACAATACTACTGAGTGAGTCACTGTCACCTGGGTGCAGACACATGGACTCAGGGAGGAAGGGAACTGGCTGCCTAGAGGGCTTACCTTCAGCAAACTCCTCCTCACCTCGTGCCGCAGCTGGAGCCCAGCATCACGTCACCGGAGAGCCTGTGCCTTGCTTAAGGGCTCACCCCTCATCCTAACCAGCTGTTTGGCTGCTTGTTAAGGTATTTAGCACTTACAGCAAAGGGACGAAGGAATGAATAGAACTGTGTGTTCAGTTATCTCCATGTCCATCTCTGGATCTTCTGAGAAACCCAGTCCCTGAAGGCCCATAGGAATCCTGCAGAGGTTTGCTTAAAATTCCTGGACGAGGCTGGTAAGGGCTTCTCCATCGCCCTCCTTTCTCCTGTTGCTCTGCCATGGGCTGCAAGGAGGAGCTCAGGGGGAGGCCTTGGATTGGAACTGGGTAATGGACTTGAGACCACCCCACCCCAGCCTCCCTCGCTCCTGATGGGGGCTGGGGGGGAAGCTTGTTGTGAGAATATGGAGGAAAAGATTTCTACTCCTTGCTTAAGGTTCTAAATCAACCTTGTTTACTTAAATCTTTGGTGTGAATTATTGCTGTCAGTACACAAACCACTGAGCTAAAAATCGCTCAGCAGAGGTCACCACTGATACTTTAGTCTGTAGTAGACTTTATCTCATGGCTGGTTCTAGGAGTTCCCTGTATATAACTGGTTTGTTTTGAAAGGGGAGTGGAGTTTTCATGACTCTTTGCTGCAGCACCCCAGTAAGTGGCTACGATTCCTGACCTCTGCACTTTCGTCACCTTCTGTCATCAAAAGATGCAGCCAGTTTTAGGTCATGCTGGTAGGAATATAAAAACTAAACAGATAAGATGGAATGCGTTTCAAAGCTAGGAGCTGTACAAAATAATCCTGCTCTTACACTAGGAACCATGAGGTTGCGGGTTCGATCCCTGGCCTCGCTCAGTGTGTTAAGGATCCGGCGTTGCTGTGAGCTGTGGTGTAGGTTGAAGATGCGGCTCGGATCCCGCGTTGCTGTGGCTGTGGCGAAGGCCTTACACTCCACTTTATAATGTGCATATGGTCCCCACGTGCATTCTCTCCTTAAATCATCACCAAGCGGCACTTAGGCCCTAGGTTCCCTCTTGGCCTTATCTTGAGAGAAGTTAGGGAGTCTGATGGCATCGAAACCTCTCGGTGCCTTCCTAAGATCCCTGAAAGCTCATGTTCCTCCTTCCTGCCAAGGTCTGATATTAATCTGCCTTTGAAGTTTCATCTCCTATTAGTCCTCCGTACTCAGTGGACTTCCAGCTGTGGGATGCTCCTGGTAGGTACCCAAACCTGAACGTGACAAGCTCTTTCACTTCTGTGCACTTTTCATTGCATACACTCACTGAGTTCAGGCATGACTGGATGATGCATTCATTCATGGCTTTTTTATTATTATTATTATTATTTGTCTATTTGCCTTATCTAGGGCCACATCCTCGGCATATGGAGGTTCCCAGGCTAGGGGTCTAACAGGAGCTGTAGCTGCCGGCCTTCACCACAGCCACGGCAACGGCAACGCGGGATCCGAGCCGCGTCTGCAACCTACACCACAGCTCACGGCAACGCCGGATCCTTAACCCACTGAGCAAGGCCAGGGATCGAACCCACAACCTCGTGGTTCCTAGTCGGATTCGTTAACCACTGAGCCACGAAGGAGCTCCCATTCATGGCTATTTTTATGCTAAGCACCAGGCGTGCATCTCCCCACCCCCACCCGCCCCTAGTTCCCAGTCTGAACAGGTCGCTGTGAGTCTGCTTGGTAAGAGCTTTGGTTTGGGGGCTGGAGACCCTGTGAGGGGGGCAGTCGAACTCTGACTTGAGTCAAGTTCAACAAGGCAAGTCTGGAAGGAAGTCGTTTTAGTGGAAGGTAGGGCAGGAGAGGGAGGCGAGGAGAGAGGAAGGCAGAGATGGGGTCTGCCTGGGGTCAGGGCCAGGGAGGGATGGATGAGTGGCAAGGTTTGGGTGCAGGCAGATAAACCAGCAAGTGTGCTGCTTTTTAAAGAACTTTGCCCCGAGGCCTGAAGGCAGCCATTAAAGGGTTTTTTTAAGTAGGAGTGTGACTGGGTGCAGATGGCGCAAAAAACCTTTCTCAGGAATTTCCTGTTCCTTCTGCTGCTCCCAGGCTACAGTGCCTGCTCCCCGGATACAATGCCCCTGGGGCTTTGGGCTCGGTCAAGGCATTGTTCCACATTCCCTGGTGCTCTCCTGGCTCCCTCCTCTGTCCCACAGTGGCCTGGACACACAGACTAGAAATAAGTCAACGATCGCATTTGAATTTTCACTGCCTGTTGGCTAGTGTGTCCTTCCTGCTCCAGCTGGTGCTCAGAATTTAAAATGCAGATTCTTGGTTTCCACCCCAGATATTCTGATTTAGTTTGGGATAAGTCTGGAACTCTCCACTTTTTTTTCTTTTTTTTTGATCTTTTTGCCTTTTATGTAGAGCCGCACCCGCGGCATATGGAGGTTCCCAGGCTAGGGGTCTAACAGGAGCTGCAGCTACCGGCCTTCGCCACAGCCACAGCAACGCAGGATCTGAGCCGCGTCTGCAAACTTCACCACAGCTCACGGCAACGCCGGATCCTTAACCCACTGAGCAAGGCCAGGGATTGAACCCGCAACCTCATGGTTCTTAGTTGGATTCGTTAACCACTGAGCCAAGACAGGAACTCCATGGAACTCTCCACTTTTTAATAAGCAGAAATACTCTAGTAGCCTGTGAGCTTAAAGAGGTCCCATGCCTTACACATGTGTGTACATGCTGTGCACGCGCTGTACACTCACACGCTTTCTCTTAATCATATGTAAAGCTATATTTAACGTAGTACCTGGTACATATTTGCTAAAAATGTTGGATCTAATGGAAGAAGCTGCCCAAATTTATATAAGTCGTTTTGGAGCCTAAATTAAAGCTCACAGGTGATTCTGAGGCCAGGCCCTTTTACGGAACACTACATCACAGCTGCCACATTGTGATGGCCTTGAAGAAGCAGACTGTCCCCTAGAACCCCAGCATCCTAGAGATCCTGAAATAGGAACAGCGGATCCTTAACTTGCATTTCATGATTTCCAGTTGTGTGGTAGTATAACCTGCAAGGGTTCTAAATGGTTGTTAGACACTTATTTTGACTGATCTGTGAAGAAACAAAACTGTAAAATCTGGCTTTGGCCTCCAAGAAACTTTTGGCCCACTTGAGGTAAAAAGGCAAAAATGCATAGGTGGCTGAATGATGGTCTAAGATGGTGAAGGCCAGGAGTTCCCATTATGGCTCAGTGGTCACGAACCTGACTAGTATCCACGAGGAAGCGGGTTCAATCCCTGGCCTGCCTAGTGCGTTAAGGATCCGACATTGTGTGAGCTGTGGTGTAGGTCACAGACACGGCTCGGATCCCGTGTGGCTGTGGCTGTGGTGTAGGCCAGCAGCTGCAGCTCCGATTTGACCCCTAGCCTGGGAACCTCCATATGCCGCACATGCAGCCCTAAAAAAGACAGAAACAAACAAACAAAAAAGATGGTGAAGACCAGATGGGGTGCTGTGCGTGGAAGGGCATCAGAGTCAGGCGATGATGATGAGGAAGAGAGAGCCGGTACCTGGAGGGACTGCAGACACTTTGGGATGAGGAAGTGCTTTGAGGAGGATTGGCCTGGGCAAGGTGAGAAGCCAGTCATACTGGGGAGAGTGACCTGGGCAGAGTCCAGCCAGGGGAAGGGCTCTGAGTGGCAGGGAACCAGTCTGCAGCAGACTTGTGTAGGGAGCCCTGGGTGTTATCTGGCAGGGGATGTTGGTTCAGGCTTGGGCTGGCCTTAAAGGAAGGACTGGGTATCTGGGTGCTTTCCAGTTACAGGCAAATTCAGCTCTTTAAAGGTGTCTTGTGCTTGTCCCCAGCTCTGTTCACCTTATCGATCCAAGCCCTGCACTTCTGAGTTGAAGAGAATAACCCAATACTTCTTTTTTTGTGGAGAGCTCCGGCCACACTTGAGTTCCACATAAGTGGAAAGCAGGCTGGGATGCATCCAGGGGAATTTTCTTGGGCTTCACCTAGAGACGAATGTTTTCATGTCCCCACCTGTTCTTTGTGCCCGTGCCCTGCTCATGCCACCAAGAGGATCCCGTTCCCTGTGGTGCCACGCATTTGCCGGGGCCTTCACTGAAGAGGCTTAAAACATCAGAACTGTGACTATGATCTCCTTCGTTATTAATCCGAAACACAGTGCTCGGGCCACCAGACCTATGGTCTGGAATCAAGTTTTCAGTTCACACTGCCCCTGCCATTGCTGAAGCCAGATCTCTCGCACTTTCACAAGTCTGGGCAACAGCCTCACTGAGAAAGTTTTCATTAGAAGTGTCACTTGCAGGGTTGGTATTGACACCTGCACACTGCTATATATAGAATATGTAACAGGGACCTACTGTATAACACAGGGAAATTGACTCAGCACTGTGTGGTACCTATATGGGAAAAGAATCTGAAAAGGAATGGATGTATATATATATGTATAACTGTTTTACTTTGCTGTACCCCTGAAATTAGCACGACTTTGTAAGTCCAGTCTACTCCAATAAACCTTAAGAAAAAAATAACTCTTTGATCCACCGTAGTTTCATTTCAGTCTTAGATGGTCATTTTGCCTCAGGGAAGTCCAGAAGATCTCCCTTGAAAACTCTTATTTTCTTTAGAGTTTGCCACAAACACAGGCAGAAAAGTCTTCTGTTACTACTATTATTTATACGGCTTTAAAGGAAAGGCTAGAGCTTATATTAAAATAGTTTCAGTTCCAAGTCTTTTATCTACAATTCTAGTGTGAGGCTGAAGTACCCTGTCCTTGTGTTCACGGAGGAATTTTCTCACCCAGCTGCAAGAAAATGTGGAAAGTTTTGTTTGAGGAAGTTCTACTCTTTCATCTCTCATGAGTTGCTGCTTCAGGAATGCAGTTCACCGAAGTGGATTAGGGACAGTTTGTAATGAGGAAATATGTGCACTCCCCAAAGCAGCAATACGGCTCTCCTCTCGAAGTTCCCGCTTTGTCACCGGTCTACACCAGGTGCTGAGAAACACTTAGCCTGTCTATTCTCTGATTTGAGGCCGTAACTGTCTGTTGCGGGGCCCTTACCAAACCGTGTTGTTCAAGAATTGGTCAACTTTATTTCTATGAACAGAGCTTTCACCTGACACTTAAACACCAAAGATGCTTCATTTATGTTAGTAGGGACTCTTATTTTGGGAAAGCAAAAAGTTTCTGTGTCTAATCAATCACAGAAAATATTGCTTGATTCTGATATTCAGTCATTGCCTATAAAAGTTAATGTTTTTACTAGCTAGACTTCTCTTTAAAGGTCTCTTTAAAATTCCTTTATTTTTTATGAGGGGAGGGCAAGGTGGGTCAAACTTTGAGTAACAATAGTGTTTCCTTTTTTGCATAGGTGGTTTAAAGAATTTTGAGTGCCGTAATTTGATACCACCCGTATACCCTGTTCCAAAGGTTAAAAGTAAGTTATTAAAGGAAGCAAAATTTAAGCAAGAGGGAATTATCTCTTAATTGCTATAGAGCACTCCTCCAGTTTTACGGTGAGTTTCCAGTTGATCTGGAGAACAGGGGGAAACATGAAAAGCTTCATTCCTTGCAGATCAAGTCAAACCAGTTCCTGTCTGTCTTCCCCTTAAACACAAGTAAGAAACTGAGAGAAAGTAGACCTGAAGGCCAGAAAGAGCACAGAGGCTTTCTAAGGCTCTTTTATCAGAATGATTATGTCACATTAAGGAATCAATTTGTAAGCTTTGGGCAACAGCTCAAATAGAAACCTGTAGAACTGAGGGAGCATTCTCTTTCTCAAGGGCAAACGGTAAAGGTTCATAAATGCTTTGCAGTTAGAAGTATGCGCTCAGCCACTGTTTTTGATCTTTGTGATCAAAGGTGGATGTGAGGATTTTTAAAAAAGCAGTCATTGCAGTGGCTAGGGATGCTGCTTCCAAATAGGGAAGACGAACCGTCACACCCATTGTTGATGCTTTCGGAGCCTCAGGGAATCCTGGAGTCTGTGTGCCCTGGTCTCTGCCATGGCTGACTAGTCGCAGTGGCAGTTGCTGAAATCAAATGTGTTTCAGTTATAAAGAACATGACAAAGATATTAACAAAACTCATTTTAATGAGGCCAGAAGGAAAAAAAAATGTGTATGTGTACTAGGAGTTGTACACAGAGATGAAGTAGAAGCAATGTGACTGAGATTATTTTAACATTTAAAGGTATAAAATTTAACTGGATTATTTCCACTTAGCCAGAGATGGTGTAAAAGACTTGGCGAAAGTAATTTCTACTTTGCTGGTCAGGATGACATTATGTACATGGCATTTTAAAACGGAAGTCTAGATTTTTCTCTCCTTCCCGCTAATATGTATGTATAAAAAGCAAACATGAGCCCTGACTTTTCCGAGACCTTTTTTGTCTTCTTCGATCTGCACAAAATTTGGGGCAGAGTTCTCAGGTGAATTCCCATGGAGCTGAATTTTCTCAACTGGAAAAACAGTTGCTAACTTCTCCCCAAAAGTCAACAGCTGTATCAGAAAGCCTTGGTAAAAATGGAAGACAAACAACTTAATTTGTAAAAAAAAAATCAGCAGAAGATGTGAACAGAGGTTTTCTCAAAGGAAGAAATGTGAATGGCTAATAGAGTACATGAAAACTCGTGGCGTTTGGAGGCAATAGGGAAATGCAAATTACCACACTCAGAGACCACTACAATGGCTAAGCTTTAGAAGACCAGCCACACTTAATATTTGAGACCATGGAGCACTAGAGCTCTTCATATTATTGGTAGGAGTGCAAAAATTGTACAGCCTTGGAAAAATTGAAAGAATGGGTGGACGCTCTCTTTCAGAACTCAACATGTATCTATTCTATGACCCAGCGGTTCTTGTCTTAGATGTTTACCCAAGAGAAATGAAAGCTCATGTCCATGAATGGAAAGCGGATGCTAACTGTAGTATGATTTCTGGTGGAATAAAAAGGATAGAGAATGTATGTGAGCTTGACGTTTGAAATGTTTTCTTCTATGAGAGCGTTCTCGTGTAGACACTTAGAGAAGAGAAAATAATCCTGTTGTATTACTTAGCTCCTCAAGAAGCAGTGTGTACATAGTGAGTAAATGCTGCCTGTTTCTTCCTTTTAAATCTGTACTCTTAGATGTACACAAGTACATTTTTACATCCTTGTGGTGAAACAACCCTTTTATCATTATAGGGTCACTTCTTTTTATTTCTAGTAGTACTCTTTCTCTTACAGTATATTTTATCTGATATTAACATGCTTCTCTGCGTTTCTTCTGGTTAGTATTTGCCTTATATCTTCTGTGATTTTTTTACTTCCTATTTTTCTTACCCATGTTTTAGGTTTGCCTTATAAATGGCAAGTAGTTAAATTTCTTTCCTTTTTTTTTTTTTAAAAAGTTGATTGAGATTCTCCCCACCACCCTCTCTACCCATTACCCATTTCACTTTCCCTACTCTTCTGGTTTGGAAGATAAAACTCTCTTTTTCTTTTTTTCCTTTTTTTTTTCTTAAGTGACTTTAGCTGAAGTTTTAACACATCTGTGTAATAGAATCTAAAGTTGACCACTGCCTTCACCTCCTACTGTGTGAATAAGGATCTTCAAATGCTTGACTCGTGTCCCTTTCCCCCTGGCTCATTAATCACCTGTTTAAATGGTTGGTATTTTAGATTTTTTTTTCTTTTTAGGGCCACACCTGAGGCATATGGAGGTTCACAGGCTAGGGACTGAACTGGAGCTGTAGCTGCCGGCCTTCACCTTGGCCACAGCAACACCAGATCGGAGCCATGTCTGCAACCTACACCACAGCTCACGGCAATGCTGGATCCTTAACCCACTGAGCAAGGGCAGGGATCGAACCCGCAACCTCATGGTTCCTAGTCGGGTTTATTACCGCTGAGCCACAACAGGAACTCCGATGTCTTTTTACTTTTCTTTGGAAGCTCCATGACTTACTTGTTCCATCATTGTTTATACTTACACGTTTATAATATTTTTACTCACCATTTCCTTCTATAGCTTAGAGCTGCTTTTAAGGATCATTTACCCCCTCCTTAAAGTACATCCTTTGAAAGTTTATTTAATGAAGATACGTGGTGGTGAACTATCTCGGTTTTCTGAAATATCTTTCTTTTGCCCTCATTCTTGAAAGCCAGTTTCACTGGCAACATAGACTCTTAAGACTTAGAAGGAACTTCCCTGACCATGTAGCTCAGACTTTTCCATTTCCAAAGAAAGCCTGGGCTCAGAAGGAATACATGACTTCTCCAGAGTCCCTTCTGCCCGCAAGATAAAGTACTATTTCTTAGCCTGATAGCGAAGATGCCCCTGACCTGCCCCCATTGTCTCCACTGCAGGATCTCCACACTCTGTCCTGCTTCTCTGTGGGAAGCCTTTGTCATAGAGAAGCTGGTTTTCTCATTGTTCCCCAGCATCCATATCCCTGAGCCAGGTCCATCTTCCCAGATAGAATGTCTCCCAAACTTTTATGGCTGATGTTGATCCAAGTTCCCCCATTCCATCAAGCCCTAAATTAAATGTCGTCTCTGCCACGGAGCCTCTCCTGACCACCCCGGCCCTCAGGTATCTCTTCCTGCCCCTTATTCCTCTAATACCTGGACATAGCACTTAGCCTCACTACTTGGGGCTTTTCATCTCTTTATAGCTTGTACTCCAGCTAGAATGTAGGCCCATCTGGATAAGTGGCTTCCAAACTTTTTTGATCATGCAGACATCAATGAACAACTATTGGGCGCGCACCCTACAGATGTGTATATTTTCTTATAGCTTATATATAAGTAGTACTGGATGTGCTCTAAATTCATAAAGTATCACAGTTTCTTCCTGTACCCCACCATAATACTTGAGAAGCTTCTTGGAGTACTCTTGCCCTACTTCTTAGTGTTCTTGGCCCTAGTATATAGTAGACGTTGGGTAAATATTTGTTGATGGTGGTGCAGTTACTAGGTGTCAAAGTGACTCGGTCAGAAGGCGAATATTAGGAGTTCCTTGAACCTTATTTTCTCTTAACTCTGGACATTGGTAAATACTGTTTCTTCTTCTTGCAACATTCTTCCCCATTATTTTCCTGTTCCACCTCCCCTTCACTTGTTCTGAAAGCCATGGCTTCATTGTCCTTCAGAGAGCCCACCTCTGATTGCCCCACATCTAGATAGGGTTCCTATCTGTCTACACTCTCATGGAAATGTGTACCATGCACAGTAATAGCCTCTTACAGTCTGTCTCCAACATTAGACTTCAGCTTTTGAAGGCATTACATACCTTGTTCATCATCACAATGTCCAGCACTTAATAAAGATTCAAGATCTGTTGACTGAATGCACACATGATGGAGAAGGAAAAGGTGAGGTGTCCTTAGAGCCTATGTGGGAATCAAGGTTATAGCAAAAGATGACCTGCCCTTTAGTGTCCCAAATGGGGCAGAATATCTCTTTGCCTCCAAAGCTATTTGTGAATTGAATCACAGCTTGTGGTTGAGAGATCTGTCGCTCTTCATTTTCCAGCAGAATCCTAGCAGTTTGTTGAATTGTTGTGTATTCAGAACGTGTTTAATAGATAATGCTCTGAATTGAAACTAAAATATCCAGAATTTTGTTCATATGATGTATTGATCTTGTACTAAATGCTGCAGAAGATGGGGGGCATTTGTCACTTCTCCAGTTATTTGGTGTATTCTTGTAAAAAAATTCTGCTTTTCCTAGAAAGGCATGAGCTCTTACTGAAGGCTATAGACTAGGCTATGTGTGGTAATAAAGAAAGAATCCTTTGAATGGATTTTAGGAAAAGAGAACTCATTGGTCTTTGACTAGTGGAATGTTCTTTCTGGTAGCACAGGAGTAACAACAGTGGGCCATGAAGATAGGAATTTATTGCTGATCCCAAACTCTACTTTTATCAGATCTTGAATCTTTTAGTGCTTGTCAGTCTCAAATTTTGTTTACATCATTAAGAAAAAGCTTAATTTATATCTTTTGAATTTTATTTTGTTCCTATTTAAGGCATAAAGCAATTGTCAAAAACAAACAAAAACTGCCAACCTAATAGCCAGATATATGCTTCTAAGTTGTTAGCCTCTCACAGGAAGTGACTATATGATATAAATGGCATTTGATTAAAGCAGCTATCTCCTTTTTCATTTTTAAACTATCAAATAAAGCTGGCTAAGGTTCAAAGTCCTGGCATTAGTGTTAAAGAAAACTTGATTATGTGATAAAGGTGTTTTACCCTCAGCGTTAGGTTTTGAATTAGTCTGTTTATGGTGAGCAGTGGTGCAGTAGTTTTAAAAATCATGTTGAATCAGCAGCATGAGAGAGCAGCATTGCTTTCATCCCTGTCATGTAGTGGGAAAAGGAAATGATTGGACACCGTATTGCTCATGGCTAATATCCTGCAAATTTTTTATTAAAATCATGAAGTCAGAATTCGGGAGTTTAGACAGGACCTCAGAAGTCTGCTAGTGGAAAAGGAAAAACAAAATGGAAGGGGAAATGGAACTGGCCAAACTAAAGGGCAGGATTCTTTTAGTTCTCAGCAGGAAACACATGTTTATCTGGAAAAGATTTTGGTTGGACAGGCTGTTTGTATAAGAATCTTTTTTGTGAGGAAGGAAGACCAACCTGAGCTTGGAGGCTGGAGTGGGGGTAGAGAGAACAACTTCTAAGCTTCAAGTGAATGAGAAAAAAAAAAATGCAGATTTCAAATACAGAAAGCCTACATTCACAGGGATGATGTACTACTGCTATTAGTTTTTAAGTTAGTCGTGCTGTGTATTCATTTTGGAAGATATATAATTAAATGGTAACTTTAGTATTAGTTGCTATACAAACAGAAGTAGTAACTTTGAACAAGATAGCGGAAACTTGTGTCCCCACAAAAACCTGCACATGAATGTTGATAGCAGCTTTTGTAACTGCCCCAACTTGGAAGCAACCAAGATGTCCTTTCATCAGTAGATGAAAGGATAAATAAACTCCGGTGCATTCAGGCAATGAAATATTGTTCAGTGCTATAAAGAAATGAGCTATCAATCCATGAGAAGATATGGAGGGACCTTGAATGCATATGAGTAAGTGGAAGAAGCCAATCTGAAAAGGCTATTGTGTGATTCCCACTGTATGACATCCTGTATAAGGCAAACTGTGGAGACAGTAGTAAAGATCAGTGGTTGCCAGAGGTGGGAGGGAGAGAAGGGGATGAATAGGCAGAGCACAGAGGGCTTTTAGGGCAGTGAAAATACTCGGTGTGACGTTATAGTGATGAATATATGTCGTTATACATTTGCCCAGACCCATCGAATATGCAACACCAAGAATGAACCCTAAGGTAAACTATGGACTTTCGGTGATCATGATGTGTCAATGTAGGTTCCTCCTTGTTACCAAAAGGTACTATTCTGGTGAATGATATTGATAATGGAGGAGGTTACCCATGTATAGGGCCAGCAAAGGGACATATGGGAAATCTGTCCCTCCTTTCAATTTTACTGTAAAACCATAACTGCTCTAAAAATATAGGCTTTACAAATATGTGGAAAGGCATTTTAATTGCAAAGTAGTTGGTGAAATAGCACAAGGAGTACAGCACCACTTACTGTATGTCTATGCAGTGTCTATATTTGTCATGTTCACCAAAATTTTCAGTGATTATTTGTAGAGTAAGATTGAAGATCATTTTTAAAAAGGACAGTTTTTTAACTTTCTGTATCGTTTGCATTTTCTGTAGTGACCATATGTTATCTCTATAAACAAGAACAAAGGGAGACATTTTCTATGTTGCCTTTGTTCTGACAAGTGAAACCGTTTCATGGCTTCATTGTCCTCTTAAGTTCAAAAGGTTATCTGGGGGACAGGAGATGCTATGAGTAGGACATTTTCCCTCCAGTTAAATTTAGTAATGAAGGATAAGAGAAAAATTGCCGGATAACTGGAAAATGCTTCCATTTTTAAGCATATAAAACCAAAATACTTTATCTAACTTAAGCTTAGCGTTGTGGATAATGCCATTTTGAGATATTTTCCAGATAGGATGACAGTAAGAATAATGATAGGGACATATCTCCAGTGACCCAATATAAATTTGATGGAACATAAACATGTTTGCCCCTCATCCTGTAGGCTGACAATGATGATCCATTGAGCAGTGTCTAATATTCATTTGAAAAAAATTGATGAAGAAGTGGCTGCTGGAAGTCTATTTACAGATGAGATTAGTGATGCAAAATAAAATATTGGTAGAATCACACCAACAGAGTAGAGTTTCTTACCATTTTTTTTGTAGAGATGAATTGTAGGATTCCTGTATTTGATCATAAGAAGCAAGAGGGAATTTCTGTCTTTAAGTTGTAAGTGCAGACAGGAGTAGGCACAATAATAGTTGAAGATTATTAGTGTAAGAATTTTCTATTTACACTTCCTCTCATTCCACAAAGAGTGTGAAGCAGCTTGTTAGGTAATAAATGTGACAGCAAAATATACATAAGAAATCAGGACCAGGCTAAGTATGAATTCATTCTATGGCAGATGCTATGAATGACCCACCCATATTTCCTCTGAGCCCACAGAGGAAGGCTGGAAATGCTGGAGAAGTAATGCCCCCTTTCCCTGAAGCAGCCATCAAGCAGTGACAGGTGAGAGCTGGAGAATAAGTATCCCAGTTTCCTTACCCTTTGAGGATATCCTACCAACTCCTTGAGACCCTGAAGACACCCATTCATGTGGAACCCAGTCATGTGGCAGGATGAAAGGGAGGAGAAGATGGGATGGCTTCCTGAGAGCCATGGGTGCTGGGTTAGGGAGGTTGTCATTGGTATCTACTAAACAGACTTAGTAGAGGAGTATAGAATCTGCTGGGGTTCTTAATGAAAGGAACCCTGGCCTTCCAATCCCATTACTGCTGGGCTTACTCCTAGCCTACTTCAGTCTTCCTCTGCAGAGACTTGCAAATGCCCCAATCTTGGGATCTCAAGTCCAGACCCCATAAAGTAAGGACTAGAGGGAAAGACTAGTCTCTCATCCGACTAAGACCCCTCTGAAAGTTGTTTTGATGTCTGAAAACTCAACTTTCTTTCAAATGTTGGACAGTGGAAACTGTTTACTTTGGGCGGAGGAAGTCTACCCCATTACTTAATTAGAGTTCAAATAGGAGAACTACAGTAAGCCTAACTTCCTGAGACTCACATACACTGTAAACCATGGAATTTCATAAGCATGACTTGATGAAGAATGGATTACAGAGGGAGGCAAACTTATGCAGGGAGACTAGTTAGGAAACTATTTCATGGTCCAGATGAGAGGAAGACAATGTGAGCTATACCACGTGAGCATGGGAGGGAGAGATCCAGTCAGATCAAGGTAGGTTTAATAGAACTTGATGGTCAGTTGGTTGTGGGAGGAGAAGAAGAATATAAGGACATCTTTAAGGTTTTTTCCTGGATTACTTCAAGCATAGCGGTACTATTATCTAGGAGGAAAAGTGAGTTCAAGAGGTTGGGGAAGAGGGTTCAGCCTACAAGTGTGAAATTTTATTTAGATACTCTGTGGGTGTCTTGGGATGCTGAGAAGCTACTTAGAAATAAGTTTAGTAGTTAGAAGCCAGAGCTAGAGCAGTGGATTAGTAGTCCTCAGTACCCGGGCAATTTGTTAGAAGTTTATGAGGTCTTGGAGGAGATGAATGAGCACCCAGAAAGACCAGAAGAATGGTGTACAAAGAACCTTGGAACACGCACAGGTTTAAAGCTTGGGTGGAAGAAAATAGCTAGTAAGGGAGACTAAGGAGGAGAAATTGTGGGGTGAGAAGAATCAGATGTTACTGGAGTCAAGTTTCCTTTCTTCAAGGACTAAGAATGAGAGAGTTTATACTTTGGACAGTACTCACAGATACTAGAGATGAGGTGAAGGAGGAGCTTATGGGGCAATGAGAGAGCAGGGCTCTTATCAGCAGTGGGGTAAGAGCCTTTCCAATGTCTCCTAGTGGAATTTTGGTACCATTTTTGATGGCCACATCCAGGAGCTCTGTTCTTGCTCCTCGTTCTGCTGATAGAGGAGGTGGAAGGATAGGTGGGGATGGGTGAGAATGGACTTAGCCTTCATGATGCTCTGAGCCATGAGTCCTACCGGGGAGAGTCAGTCCAGTAACAAAGTATTCTCTCCCCCTGTCAGGGTAGCCATCCCCATGAGTCTGCACCATGTTAGACATTTATGTCGTCTGGGATTCCTCAGAGGAAGCCACGTCCTGAGAAACAACTGTGTATAGAGCCCCTATAGAGTCAGGGCTCATCATATATTGAGTCTAATCACTCCATCTGAATTTGGAAAGAACTATGAGTCATGTGGTTCAGCTCTTTTTAAAAAGCTGAAGATTCCATACGCCTCAGTGCCCCCGGGGGCTTTTGCTTGACATTTTTAACACCCACACTCTTTTGTCACAGCCATTGTCACTGGTTCTGGCACAAATTCTCGGAGTCCTCTCCCTATCCTGGTTCGCCAAGTTCTCCTTCCTCTTCCAAACGACGACTGCTAATCTCAGCCCTTTTATGAAGTCTTCCTTAAGGAGTCAGAGTGCTAGATGCATAATTCCCGTGATTCTCTCTTCATTCAACACACCCACTAAATGCTCTCATCCACTGGTGGTATCTTCTTCTTGTAAAGACTCATTTAAGTTGCATATTTGCTTAATACCTCTGCTGATTGTGCTCTGTTTATATCTTTATTGTCTCAGGCAGGGATCAGCGAAGTTTAAATTCTTAAGCTTCATTCTTTATGCATACGATCCTGTGATCAGACGGTTGCTTATTCAGTGTGTTGGATAATTCCAGGCAAAATTCTCTCACCACTCTTCAAGGATATATTTTGGAGACATGAGCAATGTAGTACTGTTTGGTTCTTTCTTGACTAGCAACCTTTGGTTAACATTACAGTCTTCCTGTTTATTTTTCCCACAGTTATTCCTTCCCACGTGTGTACATGATAAAACGAATATCTCAGGAAGAAGAAAAAAAAGACACTGATAACATTACTCAGTAGTCAACATCGTAGACGGGGTCTGGCGTCCCCAATTCTATCATTGGCTGCTCGACCTCACTTAACCTTCCTGTTAGTTTCTGTTTCCTCACCAGAAAATGTATTACTTTCCAGGGATCTTAGGAGACCCAACATTAGCAATGTTAATACAGAACAAAGTGCAGTGTGCTGTTAGCGGTACAGTCCTGGGATAAAATCAAGAGTGGAGGATTCTGGGAGTTTCCTTCGTGGCTCAGTGGTTAACGAATCCGACTAACAACCATGAGGCTGCGGGTTCGATCCCTGGCCTTGCTCAGTGGGTTAAGGATCCGGCATTGCTGTGAGCTGTGGTGTAGGTCGCAGATGCGGCTCAGATCCCGCGTTGCTGTGGCTGTGGCGAAGGCCGGCGGCTACAGCTTCTGTTAGACCCCTAGCCTGGGAACCTCCATATGCCATGGGTGTGCCTCTACATAAAGGCAAAAAGACAAAAAAAGAAAAAGAAAAAAAAAAGAGTGGAGGATTCTGGGGTGAGTTTTGGTACTAGCTATAGCTGCACGAACCCTGGGCACGTTGTTGAACTTCTCTCAGTAATAGTTTCTAGGTATTGATTCTTCTTCAAGACAATTAAGTGATTGAATTAAAAATCCTTCCTATTCCTTGACCTCTGTGCTGGTCTGAAATAAGAGTTTTAACAGCAATTCTAATAGGTGACACTGAGTTGCCACTGCAACTAATTATGTTACACTCACTATCCCAACAAATCCTCAAAAGGGCCATTTGAGGAGCCTTCTCTAGGCCTTTGTGATCTACAAAAGAGGAAACCGAAGGAGAGTAGACTAAGGAACTTGCCCAAGGTCACCCAGTTTATAAGGCGTAGAAGCAGCGTTCGTGTCCAGGCTCCAGATTCCAAGCCCTCACCACCCAGCCACCTCTGCATGGCCCTGTGAAGACCAGCCACAGGTTTTCATACGCAAATGTAGTTCCTGCTAGGGAAATTCAACTTCAGTGGAGTTTTATACTAAATCAAAAGTATTTCCTTTATGTGTTTTATATCAGTAATGCTAAAACTTAAAAAGTACCATGCCATAGATTTTTCTCTCTCTGATTTAATTTACTTTATAGTCATGAAAATCTGGAGCTGTGATTGAAGCTTTCAGCTCACAGCAGCATCTTTCAGAAGTACTTTTAAACACAGATTTCCATGGCTGGAATGTAAAATTTTGAGCTCAGGTAGTAGAGCAGAAGACTAAAAAGGATGAAATATTTCCTGTTTTTTGAGATAAAGACAGTTTTCCAGAGGCCTCAGAGCGCCACCCCTCCCCTACAAAGCCTCAAGTTTGCGCTGTGATCTTACCTTGGGGTGGTTTGGTACGTCCTAGTCAGCTGTGCCTTCAAAAGCTCTGAAAAAGAGTGTGTGGAAAATCAGATTTTATGAAATACCAATTTTATTCAAAATAGTTCAAAATAGTTAATCTTGGTTATAGTCAACATAATTATTCTCCACCCTGTGGTTGGGAGGGCTTGTCGAGACCAACCCCATATAAGACAGGTCAGAGCCCCAGACCTGCCCATCTCCAGAGACTGGAATGTGAGTTTGCATCCTGGGCACTGAGCCAGCTTCCTATTTACTTAGAGGCCTGGAGTACCTCAGGAGCAAAACAGAAGCTGTGATGCAAGTTTTGACCCCAGAGCACGTTAGGATTGCTTGACGTGTTCAACTGACATGTGATCTGAAAGGCTTCTCAAAGCTCAGGCTGGTTTAAAGCACAAGAGGATTAACTAGTCTATTTAGCCCTTCTAACTTGGTTCTAGGTCAACAGGAGGCTGTGCAAACAGTGCAGAGTCTTCCTGTGCATTCTGATTATAAAGGGGTTGAGTCTGTACTCAGGGGAACACATGACAGTCCCAGAGCTCTTCCTTGTCATGGCATCCAGCAAGAGAATGATAAAGGGAAAAAACTGTAGGAAGCCATGGGGGCCCCAGTTTTCTTAAGTGACTTAAATTTCTTTCAGATTCCCAGTGTGTGTGTGTGTGTGTGTGTGTGTGTGTGTGTGTGTATTTGCTTTCTAAACAAAAAGAGGCAAACATGCAAAATAATACAGAACAAGGGAGTTTCCTGGTGACTCAGTAGGTTAATGATCGGGTGTTGTCACTGCTATAGCTCTGGTTACTGATATGGCACGGGTTCGACCCCTAGCCTGGGGCATGTCCACCTGCCAAGGAGTGGCCAAAAAAAAAAAGAAAGAGAGAGAGAGAGAGAGAAAAGGGAAGAGTGAAGTTTAGTTAAAATGGCCATGTATCAGGTCTCACGAGGCGCCTGGGATAAGAAGATGAAATAGACGCAGCCCCCAGTTTCATGGGATAATAGAAAAGATTGAGGGGTGCTCCCAGGTTGCTATGGGAACAGAGGAGAGAAGCATTAAATACCAATTCAGGATTTAGGGGAGGCTGCTTAAGCTCTGAGGCACACAGAAAAGTCCTCAGTTAACTAGTTAAAAAAAAAAAAGAGGGAAGAGCAGTCCAGGAGAAACAAAAGGAATGAAGGCATTCGGGGATGCCCGACTTGGTGGACAGCTACAGTTTCTTCCTATGTCCTTCTGGCGATAATGAATCGCCTGGAAAATTCATAGGTCAGGTTACTGCAGTGGTAGTAGAGTTGATGGGGAAAAAAGGCTTCTATTCATGAAATATTAAAACTGCAAGTGAGCTGACCTTTTAACCAATCTTTTTGGTATTAAGCGATTAAGCAAGTAAATTATGGGTAATTAGACACCTGGGGAGAATTTAATTTGCATCTGGATATGATAAGTGTCTAGTAATTCAAAGTTTTGCTTTGGCCAGCATGGAGCTGGGTCTTAGGCTGGTTGTAATGTGGACCAGGTATAAGGTAAAATCATTAGGCTAAATTCCATCGTGTGTCAACAAAGGAGCATTAAAATCTGTTTACTGTATGGTGACGAAGTAGCTTCTAGAAGTATTATGGAAGAGAGCAGTACAGTAGAGTGACTTGTGTTCTTATGTGACCCTTATCCAAAATTGTAAGAACCTCTCAGGAATATTGACTGTGACACTGTCTCCATAGCGCTGAGGACAGGGACTTACTTTATCTTCTTTAGAGAGATGGGAACCTGAGAAGAAAAGCAATTAGGCTGCTTGCCAAAGAGCTTACACACACACACCCCAAAACAAAAACTGAAGCAGGTGCAACTTTAACTGTGCTACAGAGCCTCTGAAGGATTGATGTCTTAGCCAAATTCATTTTGACTCTTTCTGCATTTCATTCTTTGAGATTTCTTGTGTGGACCCAAATTTTTACTGTGAAGAAGAATGTGGTGATTGACATCTATGTAACATACGTTCTTGTTTTCCGATATTTTTAATAGGAAAAAAAATCCTAAAAGTTGTTGTGTGAAAGGACATGCACATAATACTTGGACAAAGCTAACAAAAACACTAATTCAAAGAGATATCTGCAGCCCCTTGTTCATAGCGGCATTATTTACAATAATCAATACATGGAAACCACCTAAGTGTCTATTGATGGGTGAATGAATAAAGAAATTGTGGTATATATACATGATTGAATATTAGTCAGCTATAAAAAATGAGGAAATCTTACCATTTACGTCAACATGGATGGAACTTGAAGGTGTGATGCTAAACGAAATAAGTCAGACAGAGAAAGACAAATACCGCATGACCCAAGAAACACACAGGAAAAGCAACAGCAATAGCAACAAACTCATAGGAGAGGAGATCAGAGATTTGTGGCTGGAAGGGCAAGGAGGAAGAATTGGAGGAAGGGGGTCAAAAGGTAGAAAATTCCAGTTTAGGATAAGCGAGTGCTAGAGATGTAAACATGAGACTACCTTGCCTTATGGGATGACTGCCTTATGATATATAAAAAAGGTAAGGGAATAAATACTGAGTGTTCTCAGCAGAAAGAGAAAATAGATTTTGTCTTCTTTCTTTTTATTGTACCTACATGCAAATCTGAATGTTAGCTAAACCTACTGCAATCATTTCATAATATTACATTTATCATAATCAAACCATCATGCAGCTAGGCCTTAAATATACACAGTGATGTATGTCAATTATTTCTCAATAAAACTGGGAAAACCCCTTTGACAGGTATTGTCAAATTAGTCACCACAAGAAATTATTTTTGAAATAGCAGCATGTGTTGAATGCTGCCATGTGCCTAGCTCTTCAAAGAAAACATTTTTAATGCATTATCTTATTCAGTCCTTGGGGAAAAAGCTGAGAAGAAAGTCCTAGGTGGGAATACTGAGGCTTATTTAGCAGGATAAAGAACAGTCAAGAGATAGTGGGCCAGGACTAGAGACCAGTTTATTCTCCTGCCAAATAGGTGGAGGTACCTATTTCCCCACCTGTTCTAAGAATGGGCATGTTTGCCATCTTTGTAAGTATTTGCCAGTTTAAGAACTAAAATGACATTTATTTTGTGGTTCTTCCATGTCTATCTTGGATGGGATTGAACATCTTGGCATGTTTGTTGTCTATTTGCATTCATAGTTTTATGAATTGCCTGTTCAAATCCTCCATCCCATTTTTTCTAGATTGTTTATCCCTTTCTCTTAATGATGCATACATATTGTGAATAGTAACCATTTGTTATGTGTTGCAAAGCCTTTTTGCCCCAATTTGCTTTTTTTAGCTATGTTTTGTGTCTTTTGACAAGTAGGACTTTAAATTTCAGGGGTGGCAAATTTGTGGATCCTATATGACTGTTGAACTTTGTTTTTCTCAACCCATCCTAGGAGTATATTTTTTTCCCATGTCTTCTATTTATGATTTCTACCTTAACATTTATCTGAGGTTATCTTGGTATAAGGATTGAGATAAAGATATTTTCCAAAAGGCTATCTGGTTGTCTGAACAAATACTGAATAATTCATCTTTTCCCACTGATTTGAACCAAATTGTCTTTCAGCTGTATTGATTTCTAGTTTTGGATTCTTCTTGAGGGAGTAAATCCCTGTTTAAATGATTATAATTTTAGAAGATGTTTTAATTTATAGAGCAGGTCCTATCCTCCCTTATTGAAATTTTTGGACAGTTTTAAAATATTTATGGTACCAAGTAAACTTTGAAAAAAGTGTTGAATTTACAAATATCCATTTGGGGACCTTGAGATTTTGTTAAATTTAGAGATTAGTCTAGAAAGAATTGACAGCTTTACAGGATTGAGTGTTCCTACCTAATAACTTCATTTTTACGTATCTTTTCATATTCTTCAGTTAATTTTATAGTCTTTTTCTTTTCTCTTTCATGGCTATACCTGCAGCACATGAAAGTTCCCAGGCTAAGGGTCGAATCCAATCTGCAGCTGCTGGCCTACGCCGCAACCACAGCAACACCAGATCCAAGGCGCGTCTGCAACCTATGCCACAGCTCAAGGCAATGCCAGATCCTTAACCCACTGAGTGAGGCCAGGGACCGAACCCATGTCCTCACAGAGACAGCTGATCCTTAACCTGCTGATCCACAATGGGAACTCTCTATAGTCTTTATACATATAAATCCTGCACTTCTGATAAGTTATTTCTTTTTTGTTTTGTTTGTTTGTTTTTGGCTATGCGCACAGCATACAGAAGTTCCCAGGCCAGGAATTGAACCTGGGCCACAGCAGTGACCTCACTGAATCCTTAACCCACTAGGCCACCAGGGGACTCCTGATAGTTTGGTTTTTATAATTGCATGAACAGGATTTTTTAAAATTATATGTTCTAATTGGTTTGTTTGCTATTCTAAATACCTTGACTTTAAATGATTTATTATTGTTCATCGTACTGAACTGTATTTTAATAGATTGGGCTGAATTCTCTTCAGTTTTCTAGTCATGCATTAAACAACTTCAAATAATGGCATCTTGGCTATCTTTTCCAATAGTTTTATCTTTCATTTTGTTTTCATTTCTAACATTTTTGGCAAGCACTTTCAGAATAATATTAAATAATAGCAATGATAATTGGTCTTATTTGTTCTTAATTGTCACAGGAATTTTTTTTTAATTTGCCATTCAGGTTGATGACTTTGACCTGTGAAATCACGTGTTAGTCATATTAAAGAGACAATCTTCCAGTCTTTTCAAAAGGATTTTTTATTGGATTACAAGTTAAATTTTATCAAGTGCCTTTTCAAGATCTATTAAAAACTGTCATACTTATTCTTTTAGCTATTAATAGAAAAAGATATAATAGAGTTTGTAATAATATATCCATTGTTATGTTCCTGAGAAAATTCCCACTTGCTAACAGTGAGTTTTTCTTTTAAGATAATTCTGGGTAGTATGGAAGCTTCTGGTTATTGAATGTAATACCTACTGGGAAAGTCTATATAATTATATAATAGAAATCCTTCAAAGTGAGAGACTGTCATTTAAAAATGTTATCAGTTTCTTCTAAAAAATTAGACTGGTTTATGTAACTCTAACTTGGTTAATTTTGATCATTTATATTTTCATGGAAATCTTTATTTTTGAAATTTATTAGCAGATTATTCTTGCATGATGCATTTAATTTCCTTTGGAGCAGTGATTCCTTTAAAAGCATAATTGAAGAAAGAATTTTATTTTATAATCACAAGTCTCTACATATATTGAAAAAATTCTGTAGTAGTTATGTGGAGGACATCATTTACCATCTTTAAATGGTGCACGGTTTTCAAAGTCTTTAGGTTAGGAGCCACTATTTTTATTTTTTAAGATTTTTATTTTTTCTATTATAGTTGATTTATAATATTCTGTCAGTTTCTGCTGTACATCAGAGTGACCCAGTCATTCTTCATAAAAGAATATATATACATTCTTTTTCTCACATTATCTTCTATCATGTTCCATCACAAGTGACTAGATATAGTTCCCTGTGTTATACAGCAGGATCTCATTGCTTATCCGCTCAAAATGCAATAGTTCGCATCTACTAACCCCAGATTTCCCTCCCCCTCCCCCTTGGCAACCTCAGGTCTGTTCTCCAAGTCCATAAGTTTGTTTCTTTTCTGTAGATACATTCATCTGTGCCTTATATTAGATTCCAGATATGTGATGTCATATGGTATTTGTCTTTCTCTTTCTGACTGACTTCACTTAGTATGAGTGTCTCTAGCTGCATCCATGTTGCTGCAAATGGCATTGTTTTGTTCTTTTTATCACTGAGTAGTATTCCATCGTGTGTATGTACCACATCTTCTTAATCCATTCATCTGTTGATGGACATTTATGTTGTTTCCATGTCTTGGCTATTGTGAATAGTGCTGCAATGAATATATGGGTGCATGAATCTTTAGGAAAGGAACTCTGAGTGTATTCTCCCTGGTTAATTTCTACCTGTTCCACGTTAGCATAGGTGACACCGGGGACTGATGCTTTGGGTCAGGGCTCTCACTGTCCATCTGTGTTGGGGGCAGTTCCCTCACTCAGTTTGTGAGGACCCCAGAATAAAAGTGGGGTAATGTTTGCCAGCCAGTCGATGAACCTGAAGTCCCAAACAGCTGGACAGGGACTGCAAGACCATGCTGCTGTCACATACTGGAGCATCAGAACCCTGGGGAACCTGTGCTCTGTGCTGGGAAGACTGGCCCAAGACAGCCAGTTATAACCAGGTGACGGGAAACTCAGTGTTCACATAGGTCTAAATTTAAAAATTAAAGAGTCCTAAGTTCACTAGGAAAGCATGATGACTTTGTGGGGTGTTTTACATCTTGAAGAAAGAAAAAAATAATTTGTGGAGTATTTGAACTCTCAAATTTTCTCGCATATTAGGTACAGGTAGATTCATTGCACATCATTCTTTTCCACTTCTTTTAATATACAGCTACTCTCCAGAGAGATCGAATCTTCAAACATTTTACCAGGAAGCGCCAAAGGGCTATGCGAAGGCGAGTCCACCAGATCAACGGACACAAGTTCATGGCCACATACCTGAGGCAGCCCACCTACTGCTCTCACTGCAGGGAGTTTATCTGGTAAGAGGTTCCCTGCTTCTCTCTTGAAACTGAGACTTCCTCTGGTTGTGTATGATTTCAGAAGAAAGCCTGATGATTAAAAATTATTTTAGAATCTGATTTTTCCCCTCTTATTCTAATATGTTGACCTAGAAACTTTAATCCTCAAGCACAAAAAATTATACAATTT
The DNA here is from genome assembly GCA_004024745.2 of Catagonus wagneri. NCBI lineage: Eukaryota > Metazoa > Chordata > Mammalia > Artiodactyla > Tayassuidae > Catagonus > Catagonus wagneri. The sequence goes on along the minus strand of PVHT021183527.1, from coordinate 821,046 downwards.
ACAGATTTAAGTTTTACATGTTATTTTTCTTCCAAACATTGTGGTAAAGGTGCTAATGAATCACGAACTGGTTGAAAAGCACTAATTAGAGAAAGGATAATCAATTAATAAATAATTGACCCCTGCAGAGGAAAGAAATATCAACAGTAGTGCTCTAAGAAGGCAGAAATCACATGATGAGTTATGAACATTAATTGTTGCAAATAAACTAGGCACACAGGGATCTTCAGCCTTATGGTATGTAGCCGAAGGTAATAACTTTCAGTGATCGCATGCTATAATCCCTGGCATTTAAGAATTAGGGTAATTAATAGTTGAGGAATTCTAGATTATTTGGGGCAGTGCCTTACTGTAGATGTCACTCAAGCTGAAGTCTAAGTGGCAAATCTGTAAAGTAAATGTCAGTAATAGTTATCTTCAGTGTGAGGCAACACTAAACATATTCATTTTTGAAAGAGAAGGAAGAGCCACCCCCTCACACACACAAAACATACACCTGTGCACACCCATCTCAGAAGGTGGAAATACACTTTCATGTCTGCAGCATAAAAGGAGATCTATATTTTTGTTTGCAAACTAGTCACTTTTCTTAAGGCAGAAACACTTGATTCAGATTAATTTGAATGCTGATCAATTGCTTCATATTTTGTGGGATTTTTTTGTGGGATTGCTCTGGGTCTTATACCTTTTAGCAGTCAGAAGCCAGGCTTAGTTTGTATCTTTGGCCTTTTAAAACCAGAATAGGATCTTGTCTATGATCCTTTTAATATATTTGTGGATTCAATTTGGCAGCATTTTGTGGAGGATTTTTTGTGTCTATATTCATCAGTGATATTGGCCTGTACTTTTCTTTTTCACTTGTCTGTGTTATCTTTGTCTGGTTTTGGTATCAGGGTAATGGTGGCCTCATAGAATGAGTTTGGAAGTGTTCCTTCTTCTGCAATTTTTGGGAATAGTTTCAGAAGGTTAAGTGTTAACTCTTCTCTAAATGTTTGGTAGAATTCACCCTTGAAGCCATCTGGTCCTAAACTTTTGTTTGTAGGGAGTTTTTAATTACTGATTCAGTTTTCGGTACTTGCAATTAGTCTGTTCATATTTTCTGTTTCTTCCTGGCTCGGTCTTGGGAGATTGTACCTTTCTAGGAATTTTTCCATTTCTTCTAGGTTGTCCCTTTTATTGACATATAGTTGTTTGCAGCAGTCCTTTATGGTTCTTTGTATTTCTGCGGTGTTGGTTGTAACTTCTTTTTCATTTCTGATTTTATTGATTTGGGCCCTCTCCCTTTTTCCTCCATTGCTGACTCTGGCTAAAGATTTACCGTTTTTTTTTTTTTTTTTGTCTTTTTATGGCTGTACCCACGGCATATGGAAGTTCCCAGGCTAGGGATCGAACTGGAGCTGTAGCTGCTGGCCTACACCACAGTCACAGGAACTTGAGATCCAAGCCACGTCTGCAACCTACACCATAGCTCACAGCAACGCCAGATCCTTAACCCACTGAGCAAGGCCAGGGATCGAACCCGTATCCTCATGGATGCTAGTCGGGTTCATTAACCACTGAGCCATGACGCTCATTGTTTATCTTTCTGAAGAACCAGTTTTTAGTTTCATTGATTTTTTTTTTATAAATTTCCCTTTTAGAACTACTTTTCTGTGTCCCATAGATTTTGGATCATTGTGTTTTCATTTGTCTCTAGGTATTTTTTGATTTACTCTGATTTTTTCAATGATCCATTAAAGAAATCCATACGTTGATTTACAATGTCCTCATTTCTACTGTGCAGCAGTCACCTAGTCCTATACATACACATTCTTATTCTGATATTATCTTCCATCAGTTCTTTCCCAAGAGATTGGATCTAGATCTCTGTGCTATACAGTAAGACCTCATTGCTTATTCATTCTACATGTCATAGTTTACATCTACTAAAGCCAAACTCCCAGTCCATCCCACTCCCCACCCGCCTCTGGCAACCACAAGTCTGTTTTTTATTTCTGTCAGTCTGATCTTTTCTATTTTTTTTTCAAGTCTCTATTTTATTTTTCTACTCTGATCTTTATGACTTCTTTCCTCCTACAAACTTCGGGTTTTCTTTGTTCTTTCTCTAAGCATAAGGTTTGGTTGTTTATTTGAGGTTTTTCCTGTTTCCTGAGGTAAGCTTGTATCACTATAAACTTCCCTTTTAGAACTACTTTTGCCATGTCCTATAGATTTTGGATCAGTGTGTTTTCATTTTCATTTGTCTCTCAGTATTTTTTGATTTACTCTTTGATTTCTTCAGTGATCCATTGGTTTAAGCCTCCACTTGTTTATGTTTTTTACATTTTTTTTCTTGAGGTTGATTTCTAATTTCATAGCATTGTTGTAGGAAAAGATGCTTGATGTTTCAATTTTCTTAAATTTACTGAAAAAAATGCATATATGGATATGTATAACTGAATCACTTTGCTGTGCATCACAAACTAACACATTATAAATCAACTCTAATTCGGAGTTCCCACTGTGGCACAATGGAAATGAATCCAACTAATAACCATGAGGTTGCGGGTTTGATCCCTGGCCTCTCTCAGTGGCTTAAGGATCCGTCGTTGCCGTGAGCTGTGGTGTAGGTCGCAGACGCAGCTCAGATGCTGCATCACTGTGGCTGTGGCACAGGCCGGCAGCTCTAGCTCTGATTCAACCCCCAGCCTGGGAACCTCCATATGCCACGAATGTGGCCCAAAAAAGAAAACAAACAAACTATAATTTAATGAATTTTTAAAAAGAAATAAGACATTAAAATTTGTACATACATAATTTAAAAATGAAATAGTTTTTTTTTAAAAAAGGAATAGAAATTTGTCTAAACCAAATGCCCTAAATTGGCTGTTGATATGTATGAAGCCTAAAACTATAGTCTTCAGGAAAATATTTGCTCCATTTTTTAATGAAAAAATCAGCAGCTCTGGCAATTTTGAGCCCATTTTCCTTCTTTGAAGCAGTCTGCATGCTCAGTTAACTGTATGCCCACCTCTCCCTGGGTTTGCCTGACCAGAAGGGCAACTGTCCCTTGGTGTTTATTTCACGTCACACCATTCTGCTTCCCTCCTTTACATGACCTGCCTGCCCCTGAAGGCATTTGTGGTGACAGCCTGTGATCTCAACTAACGTTCTTAATGGAAACTTACTTGAACATTTCACCAATTTTTTTTTCACCAAGCAAACTTTAACGCCCACCTAACTGGCCCTGTCTCACATACGCACGCGCACACACACACACACACAAACACACACTCTCTCTCTCTCTCTTTCTCTCTCTTTTAAAATAATGGCATATGCGTCACATATAATTAAACATATGGACTCTGGTGTTCAATCACATCACCAACTAGTTGTGTGAACCTAGACAAGTTTATATCCCATCAGTGTCTCCTCATTTGCATAAATAGGAAGAATAATTTTATATAATAAATTTTATATGCACTCAGAGTGCCAGGCACTATTCTAAGTACTTTACATTATCAATTCTTTTATCTTCATGATAGCCCTATGAAGTAGGTACTGTTGCCATTATACCTTTTTATGGATTAAGAAAGTGGCTCATAGAAGTTAACAACTTGCCCTAAATCACAACCAGACCATTCAGCTTCAGGATCTGTACTCTAGGTCATCCTATTATGTGTGCTACCTCACGTGGCTTTGGGAAGATTGAATGAGATGGAACATGTCACTGCTTGGCTCAGTTCCTGGGGGATCCTACAGACTCAGTAAATTGTGATGAAAATCATATCACCATCCCTCAAAGACTGTATTAGGGAGAGACAGAGATGGAAGCTGTGGGCACGATGGGTATATTGTGGCACGCTTCTGCTCCCCAGTGGACTCCAGGGTGATGTGGGCACAGGGAAGAGGGATGATGCCTTGGGACAGGCAGCTGCAGTGCTCTCATCGGTTTACATCCATATGCACATCTGCATCCTTTACTTTGCCTTCTGTACATCTTTACGTATAAGTGAGAGAAGATGCTAAATAAGGCGGCGAAGGGACACTTGAGGCTCAGGCTCAGTCATACACACAGATGAGGATTTATTTTCATTGAGGACTTGGGAGATTGCCACAGAAGTGGGCATAATGAGAATGGCCAGTACTCATCTGTTTATATGATCTGGAGTGTTCTACTTCATCAATTTCCTCCTTGACTTGTGGTAACAAACAAGGGCTCAGAAAGGACGTTATCTTTGCTCCTTCTCTGAAATTGTGTTTTTTCTAAATGAGCAAGAGTATGAAAGTTGTTTTCCTGAAGCACTGTAATTATAGGAGCATTGTTGCTGAAATGTTTGACTGATGGTTACTTTTTTCTCTATTGTCTTGAACAGGGGAGTATTTGGGAAACAGGGTTATCAATGCCAAGGTAAGAAAATATTTTTTAAAAAACTATGTTTAATTTTGCTCCTGTGTTAAAAAGTGATTATACAAAGAGGAAGCAGGATACACTCTATTAGTATTTTGATAAATAACTCTCTGAGAGTCAGATGAGACCCCCATAGTATTACAACACTTTAATTTTGGTTAAATTTTGGCTATGTCTTTTTTTTTTTTTTAACGCTGTACCTGTGGCCTTTTAAAAGCTAGGAACTGTGGAAGTTCCTAGGCTAGGAGTCAGATTGGAGCTGCTGCTGAGGCCTACATCACAGATACAGCAACATGGGATCTGAGCCGCACCTTTGACCTTTGCTGCAGCTTATAGCAATACTGGATCTTTAACCCACTGAGTGAGGCCAGGGATCAAACCTGCATCCTCACAGAGACAACATCGGGTCCTTAATCCACTGAGCCACAATGGGAACTCCTGGATATGTTTTTTTGTAGACAAAGTAGGGGGGATGTTTTTATTCCTGAACCCAGTATACCTCAGTTTAGTTGTTCAAAGTTTTGTCTCTGCAATAACATGAATGTACTAAAAGGTAATGCTGTTTTGTGAGTGGTACCCTTGAGTCTTGCAGATACGCTTTTGTTTTTTCTACAATCCCTTTGTCAATAGGGATGAGAAGTAGCACAATGCTCTTTTCTCTTCACCTGCATTGGAAATAGAAGCTATTATCCAAGTTGCTTTTTTGATTTTCTGATTTTTTTAATGTGACAATATTCAAAATTAAGCTCTTAAAGATCTTGTGTACAAGTTGTTTTAATTTATTTCTTCTTCTGTGGCTTCTGGTGCTGGCTAGATATCTGAAAAACTGATTTTCATTGGGCCATCTGTTGTTAAAAGAGCAGGAAAGAACATTGGTCAGAAAACATGAGGACACTAATTTTACATCTCGCTAAGGGATATAAAACCAAATGCCTAATTGGAGAGCTATAGCAATCAAGCTAACACTAATCAAAAGCAAAGAGTAAAGCAGATTTCAGAACAAGGAAAATTATACAGAATAAAAGAAGGGCATTATGTAATGATAAAGGGGTCAGTTCTCCCAGAAGACATAACAATCTTTAACATATATGTGCCTAATAACAGGGCATCAAAATACTTAAGGCAAAAACTCATGGAACTGCAAGGAGATACAGACAAAACTAGTATTATAGTTGGAGATTTCAATATCTCAGCAATTAATAGATCTAGCAGGCAGAAAATAAGAATACAGTCAACCTAAACAACACTATTACAACTTAATCAAATTGACGTTTATAAAAGACTCCATCCAACAGCAGCAGAATACATGTTCTTTTCAAGCTTACTAAGGACATTTACCAACATAGACCACATTCTGGACCATAAAACAAACCTTAACCAATTCAAAAGCGTAGAAATGATAGAAAGTATCTTCTCAGACCACAATGGAATTAAACTAGAAATCAATAATGGAAAGAAGCTAGAACCTCCAAATATTTGGAGATTAAACAACACATTCTAAATAGCACTTTTTTCCAGGATAAAATAAATATTTTGAATCAAATGAAAATATAATTTATCAAAATTTTGGGAATGCAATGAAAGCAGTGATTAGAGGAAAATTTATAGTATTACATGTGTATATTAGAACAGAAGAGAGATCTAGAATCAATAATCTAAGCTTTTCATCTTAGAAAGAGAAATTTAAGCTTGAAGTGAGCAGCAGAAAAGAAACAATAAAAATAGGAAATCAATGACATTGAAATTAGGAAAACAATAAAGAAAATCCACTAAACTAAAAGATAGTTCTCTGAAAAGGTCAATAAAACTGATAAACTGTAGCTAAGCTATCTGTGGTGGTGTTGGGGTGGGGTGGGGGGCTCGGAATACAAGATTTTTCTCTGTGAAGGATTCCCTGATATAAAGAGGCCAGTTTTCTAGGCATTTTTAAATTTGGTTCTCCTGAGAGTTCAATCTGATGAAAGCTAGATTGTTTTAGATGATAGTGCTATTTGCTGATACATCATCTGTCTTCACGTATTTAATCCTAAAAACTTCCATGTGTCTTGAAAAATCTTAACAATGATGTGTATTTTTAAATTGCCTCATTGCGCATGTTCATCCTTTAATGGAAACTGGACTTTGTGTGCACTCTATCAGTTATGTAAATGAAAATGAAAACAATGTTATTTAGAAAGTTCTTACTAATTCAAACAATCGATTGAGTCATGCTGCAAATACTTAATGAATGCCTACTTTGTTCAAGTCATCATGCTGCCTGGGAATCCTGACATGGGAGGCTGTATGTGGAAGACTTTAAGTGAGGGAGTCAGGCTAAAGGTTGTAAGAGGTCAGAGGAGAGAGAGTTTCAGTCTGGAAGGGGAGCCATGGGGCATGCATTTTCGTAAAAGAAGAGATATTTTTCAAAGTCGTGCCTTGTGATACATTTAAGATTTAGTTAAGTGAGCGGAAAGGAGGATCTCCTAGGGACTGAGAAGGATATGGACAGATGGTGGGGAGAGTGAAGGCTTGCTCCAGGGAGAGCAACTTTAGTTTGCAATGGAACAAAAAGCCCTCATAGAAGAAAGGTGTCAGGTGAGTCTGGGGTAGGCTTGGGAGAGCCTGAAACCCAACTGGAAAATTTCAGTTCTATTTTGACTGACAGTGAGACACCATGAATGCTTTCGATCCTGGGGCCTAGGTGACCGAGATGATTCCTCTGAAGGTGGGGGCGGAAAGCCTTAAAACCAGGAAGGATGACATTAGTTCTGGACTTGAGTAGGAATAGTTTGTGCATGAGCAAAGCCCTGAGTTAGGATGATGGTTACTGGCTGGGTCGTCATGTGGGCCCAGCATCTCAATCAAGCCACTTTGGCATGGCACAGCTCTTGTTGATGCTACTGAAACTGGCTATACTGTCAGCCTCCGATAAATGTATAATAATTGGATTTAATTTCCTAGTGTGCACCTGTGTTGTCCATAAGCGCTGCCATCATCTAATTGTTACAGCCTGCACTTGCCAAAACAATATTAACAAAGTGGATTCAAAGGTAAGATAGCTGCAGGTTGCTGATTAAGTGCCTGCATGAGCTCCTGCATGCACATCCCCCACCTCTCTCTCTGCCTCTGTCTCTTTCTCCCTATCCATCATTTCCTCTTTCTTCTTCTCCCTCCCTCTCCTCCCCACTTCCTTCCAACACTCCTTGAAGCCAGTGGTGGTATCAGAATTGAAATTTCTCTCGTTTTTATATTATAGCATTTATATTTCTAGACTTACATAGCTTAGCCTATCCTTGCAATGACTCTATTAGTGATCAGCTGCGTAAAAGCTCTAGGGATTAGTTCTGCATATTTGGAGATAGATTTGTCATCATGGAAATATCCCTGAGTTTAGCAACCGATGACTGGGATTTAAATGTAGAATCCAGCCGCTTCTAGGGAGCTTCTTTCCTAACCTCAATCTTAAAATGAGATCATACTACAAGGGAGAATTGATGTGATAAGTATGTTGTTAACTGTTGGCTTCTCCAGCCTTTCAAGTAATTTCAGGAGCAAAGTGTATCTATATATAAATACTTGAACCTCACTCTTGCCACTTGCATTGCATTCAGCTAGGGTGGGTATACTAAATTCTGGAGGGAGAAAACAGGTAGAGTATCACTGACAAGTAGCAGTGGATTTATAGATGTGTTGAAGAATCTGACTCTGGAACTCAATGATTCTTTACAGTATACACACAGGATGGTTACAGATTACACAGAGAGACATGAGAAAGAGGCCAGAAAAGTTTCACAAGGAGTAATACTGCCCCAATTCTTGTTATGTGTGACTCCATTTTTATTGTTTCAAACTGTTGTTACTGTCTCCCAACTGTGGTGTAGACTATAGAGCATATGCCTCATCTAATTATTTGCTGGAAACAGTATATGAGATTACACTTCGTCTGAAAGTGATTGTATGTGAGATAAAAGCAGAATCTTTGCACTCAGATATGAAAATACAAAGACAGAGTCTGGAAGGGCTAACTAAGATCACCACTGACTGTCACTTTGGAATGAATTTCTGCTGTGGTTCCCTGTCCTCTGGGAGCCCTCTCCCCAGCCCCTCTCCTCATAACACAATTTCTGTAAGAACTTGTGATGATGATAACTTGTGTATGTTGCCTGAGAAATAGACACGGGTGTGTGGGCCTTGGCAGGGAGAGAAATACAGCTGGAATGTAAAAGATGAAATGAAAATGTAAATTTCTATTAATCTCCCGAAATGATGAACAACCTGTTACATAGCACAGGTGTCTGTCCAGTCCTGCTCATTAGAAAATATGCTTAGTCTGCTCGGTAAGGCCTGAGTAATTCATCGTAGCTGAGCAGTAAAATAATATACCCAGCTCAAGTGTCATAGTAACACTTTGCCTCTGGTGAACTGCCATTAATAGTTTCTACAAAAGCTATTGGTATGGAATTTCAGCTCTCGCCCTCCTGTTTCCTTCTTACAGATTGCTGAGCAGAGGTTCGGAATCAACATCCCACACAAGTTCAGTGTCCACAACTACAAAGTGCCAACGTTCTGTGATCACTGCGGCTCCCTACTCTGGGGGATAATGCGACAAGGACTTCAGTGTAAAAGTGAGATGCTGGGGTGCCCAGTACCCGCTTCTTCATGAGAGCACCGTGCTGCGAGCTCTCGGGATTCTTTAGTTCAGATCCTGACTTAGGACCATTGGTTTTAGATACTTTGTACATTAATGTCTTAGTAGTTCTGTATTTATGTGTTCCATCAGGCACGTAAAGAGAGCTACATGTGATCTGCATATTCCCTAACTATGGAATGTTAGTTGCTAAATTAAATATCCCATCTAGTTAGCTAGCCAGCTGACTATTGTCTGTTTAGTGCTGAGTACAGGCTAGCCATTGTGTATTTCCGTAGGTATTTGAAAGAGGAAAAAAATGGGATCTGGTCAGAAATGAAAGATGGTAGGTGGTGAGGTCACCAGGAGAGTAGACTGGGTTATGAGTAAGAACTGGCTGGAGAGTTGGTCACCAGAGATAAGCAGGAATTGAGTTATAAAAGCGTAACTAGAGCTGCCCTGCATCTTCTTAAAGAGCTTAATAGAGATCAGAGGAACAGATGGAATGAAGGACACTTAAGTTTTGGCCATGGACTTGAACTTCAGCAACTATACCCAGTGGAGCCTGAGTTTAGACTTGTGCCTCAGCAAAGGGGCAGGGGATGGGGGCTTATCCTTGCCCTGTTAGGAGTTGAGGGGCCATTGGCCTTGAATCATCTCCCATTGAGTGTTGCTGTAACAATCTGGCTGTCATGGGGTGCACTGTCCCCTGCTGAAATATTTGAGAATTTCAACGTGAAGCCTTAGACACACTCCGAATCACCGGGGAAGGCAGACTTTATGTCAATAAAAACGGCCTGGACTCACCAAGTCTGCTTCTCTTAACAAAAAGGGACTAGTCCCTTGTCTTTAAAAAAGGCAAATTCTCTTATTTCCCCAGAGCACCATTGAAGTATTCTTTTCTTAGAGATACATGAAATCATTCTTTTTCAACTAAAACAGCAGCCAGCTCACACCTAGCTTTGTTTCAGGCACCGCTGGACCATTAGCTGGATGTTGTCACCCGGGTGTGCTTTTGCAGGTTGTTGCAGAGCCATGGCTGGGACTCATCTCTACATTGTTCTTGTCCCTGATGGTGCTGAGGGCAGCAGGCCTGCAGGGTTCTGGCTCCTGTCATTTTTTCTTTTCTTGTCACGTGGTGCTTCAGAAAGGTGACTGCAAGGCTTGTGCGCCTCTGTATCGGTCTTTCTGAGAGAGGTGGCTTTCCTACGAGGCTAATGAAGCTAAAGCCTCAGAGCTTCATTAGCTCCAAGAACCTTCCAGGCTCTCTCCTTGACTGAATATTCTTTTTCTTAGAAAGGGCAACCTTTTTCTTTCTTTTTTTTTTTTTTTCCTGAAAGAGCAACCTTAAATTGCATAAATTCAGGCCCCACAAAACCTGGATCCGTGCATGCTTCCAAAGCTGGGCTGACACACCCCAGAACACATATTTTGCTGCTTCACTTCTGCCCCCCATCAGCAGGGCCCATGGCAAAAAACCCTATCAGAACTTTGTGCTGATTAAACTTCGGTTCTTTCATTGTCCCAACTCAGCTTCCTGTGCACCAGGAGAGCCTAGCTTGCTTCACTCTCCTCTTCCAACTGCCACTTAGTTTGACCTTTAAAAAAAGTTACCTTTTTTTTTCACCCGTGAAGCCACAGGCTGCAAGCCCCGAGAAACACAGCCCCACACAGGATACCACATTCTGTGCTATGAGGGTTACCCAAAGACAGTGCTCAGAAAGAAAGCTTTACTTGGAGGTTTTTCTCTCAGACACACCATCTTGTCTGAATAGCCATCCACATGTGACTTTAGATTGCCACCTTCTACTGAGAAATACAAGGAACCATGTAAAGGCACTTGGCACGATTCCTTGTTATTCATTTGATGGAGCTGTTGCTGTGATGAACGTTTTGAATCGTGCTGTGAAATTGGTGATGACGGTTAAAATATGATGTAGGTGAATATCTTTCAAGTCACGATGAGTGAAAGAAAAAAGGCCTTTGAAATGTATGATTCTTCAGTGTGCCAGGCTTTCTGCTTTTGCACAAAACGGAAATAGAGAAAAGGTCAGGGATTGTCATGTCAGTTTAGTTTGATGAGAAAATGGCATTGTTCAGCCTGTGAGGTTCCTCACTCGCAGTCTTTCAGGTTATCACAGTTCTTTTTCACAGCCCGCGTGGACATGGCTCCTTTCTCAATGTGGACCCCTTCTCCTCTTCTCTCCAGTATGTAAAATGAATGTACACATTCGCTGTCAGGCGAACGTGGCCCCGAATTGCGGGGTGAACGCGGTGGAGCTGGCCAAGACTCTGGCGGGAATGGGCCTCCAACCCGGAAACATTTCTCCAACCTCGGTGAGACTGCCTTTTTTTTTCTTTTTTTTTTTTCTCTTCCCCTGCGTTGTAATTTTATATTGTTCAGATGTGCTGAGTCCTAGTATCATGTGTGGCATCATCAAAGTTTCTAATCTCCGCACATACAATAAACAGATTGATTGCATTTTGAAAGAGCATTTTGTTCCACAAATAAGATTCTCTGCACAATTATATGACAAGGAATAATGAGCCTGCAGATATAGCAAGAAGCAGAAAAAGGATCTCTCTCTCTTTTTTTTTTTTAAATCCGCTTCCTGTCATTGTGGTCTGGTGAAAAGCCTGGAATCCAGGGGCCTGAGTTCATGGTCTTGGCAGGGGCCCCAGTAACTGCAGGCCTCTGCTTCCTCCTCTGAAGGAGTTGAATTGGAAGACTTGGGATTCTCCACAGCCCTAGAATCCAGTAGTTGTGCAGTTTTTGTTTATGGATCGAGAATTAATCTCAAGTTCAGCAGCAGATGGGCAGTTCCTTCCTCGCTGCTCTCAGGATTGGGTGGAACGTATCCACTGCCATGGACGCGTTTCGTGCTGTCACCTCCTGAGGTGACCTCCACCTGCTGTTGTCCATTAGCGCCTCAGCCACAGCCCAGGCCCATGTCGTGTTGCTGCCTTTCTGGCCGGGGTCTTTTCAAGAGCTAGGAAAGAACCATGATTATGGGTTGTGGTTTCTCAAATGTGTAGCTTGAGGTCTGGTTTGGGAAAATTCTAGATTTAATGGCCCTATATCTCTGGGAAGTGGATATCTCTAAGGAAGGGAAGTGGTGTCACTGTCAGGTTCTTGGTTGTCCAAACAATGTCATTAACCTTCCCATTTCCTTTTTACTGAAAGGCCCCCGCCTGCTAGGTCAGAGGCTTAGATTGACATTGTATTTCTTGATTTCAAAGGCACTGGCACCGCCCTTCAAGTGCACAGACAGGCAGGAGGCTATACTGAGTGGGGGATTTCTAATGCGTGGGACAGCTGTGCCTAAAGATCGCAGGATAAAGATTTCAGCCTGGCCCAGGCTTTTGAAACACCCTGGGGATAAGCTGGGCCATGTGGCACCACCTCTAGGAATAGGCAGGGCCACTTGTCACTTGAAACAAGTATCTTTATAATGTTCTGAAATTTAATAGTGAGAAAACCCACATTACCTGTTATTTGACAGTACAACAGTAAAAAGAGACATCTTTAGTCTATCAAAAGAGAAGAATGGGTTAAAAAAAAAAAAAAGATTGAGAAACACTGGCTTAGAGTTTTCTGGCCAGGGCCAGCCCAACCAGGGGAAGTATTTAAGTGGAGGAAGTGAAATTCAAGCTGGTAAAAATTTTTCTTTTCTAAAACTTTATCATCAGAGATCTAGAGGACAGACTATTAAAGCAATTGGATTTTATTTTATTGTCCTTTTTTTTTTTTAAGGGCCACACCTGGCGGCATATGGAGGTTCCCAGGCTAGGGGTTGAATCGGAACTACATACAGCTGCCAGCCTACACCACAGCCACAGCCACACCAGATCTGAGCCACGTCTGCGACCTACACCACAGCTCACAGCAATGCAGATCCTTAACCCACTGAGCAATGCCAGGGATCGAACCTGCATCCTCACGGATGCTTGTTAGATTCGTTTCTACTAAGCCACAATGGGAACTCTGCAACTGGATTTTAAAGCTGATCCATCTTATATCTTCAGTCACTGTTTCACTGGGTGGAATAAGTAAAATCCTTGTAGTTTCAGGCTATTGTCTAGCTGCTTGTGCAAACATTACTCAGAAATTGCCCTGAAAAACTTTTTTTTTTTAACCCAAATAGGTCAAATGCTCCAAGATGTTAGGTTTTTGGTCTCTTGGCTGGTAGCAGTGTGTCTTATAAATATCCCAGCGAGGACACCTGCACATCACCTTGCCTTTATGTAGCGCCCTCACCAGGACTGGGCTTGTGCAGGTGGGATGAGGCTGGAGAACTCACTCAAGAGGCCACACCCACTTCCGGTTCTGTGGGCCGCAACTGGAACTCTCATTGTGTTGGTGGTTAACCTTGCCTGAGGGTGAGTAGGCCATAGATCAGAAGATCTTCGAAATTAACACATTAGTCCAAAGAGTTCCCTTTCCAGAAAGTTATCTTAAGAAAAATAGACAATGATGATGATCATGGCAATAATGATGACTACGCAGTTTGGGTTTATTGATAAGCCAGGCAGTGGCCTAAGAGCTTTAGGTGAGGTTTTTCATTTACTTCTCATAACAGCCCATATGGCAGGTGCTATAACTTCCCCTTTGTTCGAAGAGGAAACTGAGGCACAGAGAGGTAGGTAACCTCGCAGGGTTAGGTTGCAGAGCGTGCTGGAGAGCCTGGATTCCTAATCACCCTGATTTGAAGATTTATATGCAAGTGTAGTCACCTTGGGTTATTTATCCTAGCAAAAAATGGGAGATAATCTCTATTTCCAGCAGCAGGAGAATTCATGAATCAATTGTGATATATCCATAACATAGAATATTGGGCAGTCTTTAAAACTCGTGCTCTTGAAAGATATCTAAAGATATGAAACATACACATGACAAAATGTTAAATAGAAATGTGTGTTATGAAACAATTTTATTGTATTTTTTAAAATAATCAAGCATGACAGTAGGTGTGTGTATATGTGTGTTGTTTTTATTTTTTGTTTTTTGAGAAGGCCGATGAGATTATAGGTATTGTCAGTCTTATCCTTTATATATTTGTTCATTGTTCCATCATTTATATTTCTCTTTTATAATTTAAAGTATTGTATATAAAAGTTTACTTCATTCTGGTCCTGGTGTGGAGCGGTGTGTGGTGGTGCTTGATTCTCTGAAGACCGCTCTTTGCAGAACATGGACACCAGGTGGCGCTCTCGGAACCCGACCACGGATTAGAAAGCTAAGGCAAAAAAGTGGACGGATCAGACAGAGAGATATGTATTTCTATACACTGCCATTTGGGCACAAACTGAAACTCGGTGACTTAGATATATTTTTTAAAAATTCTCTCCCATATGCAGTAAACACAGATTAGAAGCCGATTCTGAAGCAGTTTTGAAGTGACAGAACCTGACCACATGTCAAGCTGAATTGATCTTTCCCCAAGTGTTGTAGGGAGGGTTGAAGCTGCAAATAAGGTCTTCTCCATCCATAAATGCTGCTTGTTCCCATGTGATTTCTGACTCTATGTATTACTGCTCTTTGTAGAAGCTTGTTTCCAGATCGACCCTAAGACGGCAGGGAAAGGAAAGCAGCAAAGAAGGGAATGGCATCGGGGTTAATTCTTCCAACCGACTTGGGATTGACAACTTTGAGTTCATCCGAGTGTTGGGGAAGGGCAGCTTTGGGAAGGTGAGTCTTGGCTTCAACTCTGGGTTAGAGGAAGCATGTTCCACGTGTGTTGCTGGCATGTGCGTGTGTGTGTACACACATCCATTTCCCTTTCTGTCCCATGGGAGCCCACACCCCCTAGGCGCTGCAAGAGTTCTCCTGTTCACGCTCCCTTCTCCCGATTTGCCGTAGGTGATGCTCGCAAGAATAAAAGAAACAGGAGACCTCTATGCCGTCAAGGTGCTAAAGAAGGATGTGATCCTGCAGGACGATGACGTGGAGTGCACGATGACAGAGAAAAGGATCCTGTCTTTAGCCCGCAATCACCCCTTCCTCACTCAGTTGTTCTGCTGCTTTCAGAGCCCCGTAAGTAGGACTCACACCCACTGCCTCAATGGCCTTCTTTCTTCAAAAGTTGGGACCACAAGATGTGGACGGTTTCATAGAGTATCAGAAACTTTGGGGTATGGCTTCCAGGGTGCGTTCATTTGAAGTGTCCAGTGACTTCTGATGACCAGAACCAAGGAACTCACCATTTCCTTTCATGCCGTCCTGGAGGGGGGTCACTTTGAGGCTTGCGTGTCCCAAGATGGAAAACATCTTCATCCATAAGTCTTCTCTAGCAGAGAGAAGGTCACAGAAGTCTAAGAGTACAGTAAAGTTCATGGGCTCTTGACCTTGTTGACCTTGGCCTTGGCTTCATTTCCTAAAAGCTGAACTCCGTTCTGACCTGGATGGAGGAGTTCAGACCAGGGTAGGCCCAGAGAGGGCACCTTGATGTGTAGTGTCCCCAGGCATTGCTCCTGGCCTCAGTCAGGGACCTTTGCTGGCTTCTGCAGACTGATCCTGGGATTCTAGTCTGGCCGTCCCATCACGGTGTGCACGTAGGAATGCTTTTGGCTGCAGTTAACAGAATACGTGACTGACAGCGGTTGACACAACAAACAGAGAGGGTGAGTTTAGTTCATTAGCTCAGACTTTTTTCTTGAGAAGTCTGATAGTAGCAGTGTGAGGGATGGGTTGGTTGCTCAGTGACACGAGGCGTCTCTTCCCCTTGGGGGTCTCAAGGTACTTGCCATGGCTCTAAACTTCACACCTCATACGACAGCACCCAAAGCAGGAAGCACAGAGGACAGAGGCAGAAGGGCTTCACGGGCCACTCTCCTTATAGGAAGGAGAGACTCGAATTACAGGCTCACCATTAGCTGAGAGTGAGGCTGGAAGAGCCAATACCTCGCCAAGATAAGCTGCTTCACTCTGATTGACTCCTGCCAACCTTGAGTCCTCCCCCCGGACCGAGCGCCTGGCCGCTCATTTACCACTGGGCTTCTCCTGTCAATGGAGAGGGAAGAGGCCTGTAAAGGCACCAAGAGAGTCTGCCACAGATATGACTTAAACTTCTCGCTGTCAAAGGCATTCTGAAAAAGAGAATTTGGGACCCGCCCCTCCCCTGTGCCACCACCAGGGAAGTAAAGGGCATAGTGGGAGCAGGATGAAGCCTTCCCTCCTGGTCCATTGATGCTGCAGTGTGTTTCTAGGGAGAGTGATAGCTGTGCTGGGGCTGAAAGGACCAGTTAGAATTCGTCAGGCAAAGGGAATGAAAGAGAACATGGGGTACAGGGAAATAGCTCAGGCCTGGGGCTACTGGTAAACAGGAGCAGGGGCTGTGAGTAAAGCTCATGACCATGAAAGGGGAGGTTGCGAAGGGGCCTGGTGAGAAGCAAGAGAGCAGA
>PVHT021183527.1:771602-804549 GCA_004024745.2 Catagonus wagneri | reverse complement strand
AGGGGTCTAATCGGAGCTGTGGCCACTGGCCTGCGCCACAGCCACAGCAACGCAGGATCCGAGCCGCGTCTGCAACCTACACCACAGCTCACGGCAACGCCGGACCGTTAACCCACTGAGCAAGGGCAGGGATCGAACCCGCAACCTCATGGTTCCTAGTCGGATTCGTTAACCACTGCGCCACGACGGGAACTCCCATATCCTTTTTTTTTTTGGCTGCACCTGCCACATGCAGACATTCCCAGGCCGGGGACTGAACCCAAGCCTCAGCAGTGACAATGCTGAATCCTTAACTGTTAGGCCACCAGGGAACTCCTTCATATCCTTTCTTGAAAGAAACAATTATTACTAGTTTCAAGTGTAGCCTTTCACAGGTTTTTTTTTTTTGTTTTTTTTTTTTGTTGTTGTTGCTTAATGATTTTTATTACAGTTATAGATGTACAAAAATCATCACAACTCAATTTGATAGCATTTCTGTCCCAAACCCTCAGTGCATCTCCCCACCCCCAACTTATCTCATTTGGAAATCATAGGTTTTCCAAAGTCTGTGAGTCATTGTCTGTTCTGCAGAGAAGTTCATTGTGTCTTTTTAGTTTCCACATGTAAGCGGCAGCATTGGATATTGCTGTCCCACTCTCTGCATTGGATGTTGCTGTCCCACTGTCTGACTGGTTTCACTTCACATGATAATTTCTAGGTCCATCCATGTTGCTATAAATGTTGTTACTTCATTCCTTTTAATGGCTGAGTAATATTCCATTGTGTGTATGTACCATATCTTCCCTATCCACTCTTCTGTCAATGGGCATTTAGGTTGTTTCCATGACCTGGCTGTTGCATAGAGTGTTGCAATTAACACTGGAGTACATGTGTCTTTTCGAGTCATGGTTTCCTCTGGATAGATGCCCAGGAGTGGATTGCTGGATCAAATGGTAATTCCGTTTTTAGTTTTCTGAGGAATCTCCATACTGCTTTCCACAGTGGTTGCACCAATTTGTATTCCCACAGTGTAATAGGGATCCTTTTTCTTCACACCCTCTCCAGCACTTATTGTTTGTAGACTTCTTTGATGATGGCCATTTTGGCCAGTGTAAGGTGGTACCTCATAGTGGTTTTGATTTGCATTTCTCTAATGAGGAGCGATGTTGAACATCTTTTCATGTGTTTATTTGCCATCTGCATGTGTTCTTTGGAGAATTGTCTGCCTAGATCCTCTGCCCATTTTTTGATGGGGTTGTTTTTTTGGTATTGAGCTGTAGGAGGTGTTTGTAAATTTTGGAGATTAATCCCTTGTTAGTTGCTTCATTTGCAAATATTTTCTCCCATTCTCACAGTTTTTTTTTTTTTGCACACAAAAACATACACATGTGCATCCATATTTATTTTTAAAAACACACATAAAGGGTAGTATATATTTGGCCACTATTCTGTACATCCCCCTTTTTTAAGGAGAAAAAGTCCAAAATAGTGTTATTGAGAGAATAAATCTCTATAATGCAGCTTGCAAAATTTATACAGTTTTAAAAATTAAGCTATAGTTGATAAGTAAGTCTATATTAATTTCAGGTGTACAAAGTAATGGTTTGCTGGGAGTTCCCATCATGGTTCAGCAGTAACAAATCTGACTAGTATCCATGAGGACATGGGTTCAATCCTTGGCCTCACTCAGTGGGTTAAGGATCCATTGCCATGAGCTGTGGTGTAGGTTGCAGACATGGCTCAGATCCCATGTTGCTGTGGCTGTGGCGAAGGCCGGCAGCTGCAGCTCCGATTCAACCCTTAGCCTGGAAACTTCCATATGCCACGGGTGTGGCCCTAAGAAGACTAAATAAATAAATAAATAATGACTTGCCCTTTTTATATGTGGTAAAATGACCACAATAAGTCTGTTAACATTCATCATCATACATAGTTACAGGTTTTTTTTTCTTGTGATGAGATTCTCCAAGATCTACTATCTTAGCAACGTTGGTATATGCGATGCTGTGTTATCAGCTATAGTTGCCATGTTGCACTTTACATCTCCATTCACCTTATTTTTTCGAGGAATGTAATAATATAACTTGAGATTGTTTCCTATTTGTATGTACCTGGCTGCCTCATTTTCCCATGGCTGCATAGTATTCCACTTTAAGAATGTGACACATTTCTGGAGTTTCCATTGTGGCTTAGTGGTTAACGAATCCAACTAGGAACGATGAGGTTGCAGGTTCGATCCCTGGCCCCGCTCAGTGGGTTAAGGATCCGGCATTGCCGTGAGCTGTGGTGTAGGCTGCAGATGCGGCTCGGATCCCACGTTGCTGTGGCTGTGGCGAAGGCCGGCAGCTACAGCTCCTGTTAGACCCCTAGCCTGGGAACCTCCATATGCTGCGGGTGCGGCCCTAGAAAAGGCAAAATGACAGAAAAAAAAAAAAAAGAATGTGACACATTTCATTTAACTGTTTCCCACTACTGCTTGGTCAGCAGTAGATGCATTTATAATTTTTGTTGTTGTTGTTGTCTTTTTGTCTTTTCTAGGGCTGCACCCACAGCATATGGAGGTTCCCAGGCTAGGAGTCTAATAGGAGCTACAGCTGCCGGCCTTCGCCACAGCCACAGCAATGCGGGATCTGAGCCGCATCTGCTACCTACACCACAGCTCACGGCAATGCCGGATCCTTAACCCACTGAGCGAGACCAGGGATCAAACCTGCAAACTCGTGGTTCCTTGTCAGATTTGTTAACCACTGAGCCATGACGGGAACTCTGATGCATTTATAATTTTGTTGGCGCCTAGTTGGCCTTCTCTCCCATTGCGGTTAAAATAGCTAGCACTGTATCACTTACATACTGTTCCAAATGCTTTAGGGGTATTATCTCAGCAGTCCTTACAGTAATCTTATGAAGTGAGTTCTGTTAGCATCCCTCCCATTTTACAGATGAGCAAACTGAGGCAGGAAAACATTTCGCTTTCGGGTAGCAGAGGTTTTCAGGCCAGACCGTCTGACTGCTGAGCCCAAGCTCTTCCCACTTGCTTGCTGTATTTCTAAATTCCCACTCCCAAACCACATGAGAGAAGGCTTATTTCCCCCACCCTCCTATCGTGGCATACTACCTGTCATTTTGATGGCTGGAGAGATTTTGCCAAAGGTGTCTTTGGAGTTCTGATCGGCATTTCTCTGACAGTGAGCGAGGTTGAGCCTTCACCTATGTTTAAGGGCCACGTGTGCTGGGAAAGTCACACGTGCAGCCTGGAGAATGGATGGAATAGAAAGAGCTGGAAGCCAGTAACGTGGCTG
Organism: Catagonus wagneri; assembly: GCA_004024745.2. NCBI lineage: Eukaryota > Metazoa > Chordata > Mammalia > Artiodactyla > Tayassuidae > Catagonus > Catagonus wagneri. The sequence continues at coordinate 801,271 of PVHT021183527.1, read as the reverse complement.
GGGGTGGGGGTGAAAGGGGACATACGGCATGTACTCCCGGGCTGTCCAAGCACATCCTAAGGAGCTGGGGCTTCAGCTAATAGCTTCTGGGGCATTCCTTCTTCCCACCCCTCGCCGTCTGGGCTCCTCGAGGCCACGCCTTCCTCACCAGAGTCCTCGGTGCCTTCAGGAGCCCTGCTGCTCTGCCACGGGATCTCTGCTTCCCATCCCCCGGTCCGTGGTTCTGGAGAGCTCCAGCTTTGTCCATCCTCCGCTGCTACATGGAGTACCCCCCCAAACACTACTTGCCGTGCTCTGTGCTTTGTGCCCCTAAAGCCTTTCCTTTGGCCTCACCCAGCTGTTTGCTCAGCGAAGACTGAGGTGGCAGCTCTGAGCCCAGGAACACCCTTGGGTAGAAGGAACACTGGTGGGTGGTACTGGGCTTCAAGTTCACCTCCCCAGTCCGTGGGCCGCTTACACTCAGGTCATCTTCCCAGGGCTGCACCAAAGAACAGATGGTTTCCTATGACCTTGGTCGGATGATATGAACTGGCTGATAACCTTTGAGTCAGACCTTGACTGACATGGCTGTTTCAAGTTACTCTGAGGAACAAATTAAAAAGTGTATCCTACCCAAGTCAGGGGACTTTTACCTACCAAAGGAAGTCCTCGCGATGCTAGAGCAAAGCAGTCTTATGAGCAGTTAGTAGAAAAGAAATTAACCTGGAACAGATTGGGAGACCCATGAGTATAGCATATATGTTGCGGAATTTTCCAGCGCAACATGAAGTATGTAATATTCCCCAATATTAGTGTCTATGTGGGATTTCCACTGTTGGCGTCACATTGGCCGTCTGTTTTTCCCTAGTGACAGTTTTATGTATGGCCACAAGGTGGCAGTCGTTACCGCAAGGTGATTTTTTATTTCTCCTCCAGGGAGAGAAATGAGCTGACTTTGGAGTTTAAAATTTGTGCGTTGCACTAGAGGTCTCCCAAGCAAAGGATAAAGGGAATTTCCACTTGCCGTAAGTCTAGATGATAAACCAAGCGGTGAGAACCAAAGGCATTTTTCTCCTGCTGAGACGGAGATACATAGTTTTCATTTTGCTGCAGTTGAAGCTTGCTCTTGGATTTACAAGTATCAGGCACCACTAGCAAGGGTGGCCTTTTCTCTCTGCATCTGTCCATCTGTCAGAAATCCTCAGTCACTATCCTCATTTGCTGTTGAAAAACTCACTTTCAAGAACAGCAAACATTAGTGATCATGAGAAATTACAGTAGGTAAGGTTTCTACTTTTCAGCTCCTGGGTTTGATAGGCCCTGACCTCTGAAATGAGATGCTAATGAGCGTGTAATGCTGAACTGTGACAGTCTCCCCAGCAAAATTAGAAGTGAGCTGAGGGAGGTGTGGGGGTCACTCCCCAGCTGTCTGCAATGTTACTTCTTCGTGAAGATGCTTATAGAAGCAGCCCTCCTCTTGCAGCCCAGCCCCCACACGGAATGGGTGTCTCTTAGGGCCAGAGAAAGGGAGCAACTTGCTGAGGGGCCCTCAGGCTGTGAGTGGTGGGGACAAGGTTCATCTCTGGGTCAGGCTGACTCTGGAGCCCGGCTCCATCCATTTGCTGTCTGCCACAACACTTAGCTTGTTGATGCAGCATCTACTTAAGCATCTCCTACTTAAGCACCTCCCTGCCAACCCCCTGATAGGAAGACAGTTTAGCCCTTGGAAACGGAATACCCGAAAGACCCGCGTCCTTCCAGCTCTGTTTTCTTCTGTCCGATTGGCTCGCGACTACCTTAAAATTCCTCTGAGCCCTCAGGTTCTGTGGTTGAGATGAAAGCAGGATTGCGGTGAGGACCAGAGGCGAGAATTGCAGACATGATCTTGTTGCACGAGCAGCACTGTTCAAAAGCCAGCGTGGGCCGGGTGCTGTGATAACCGCCTCCTCCCCCACCCCAAAGAAAGATGTCCCCGTGGGCCAGTACAGACCCCACCTGGACACACTGACAAAATGGGCCTTTGGGAGCTCCTTTTGTTCTTGGCCAAAACAAAAAGATAAACAAATTTCAAACAACAGATAATTTATCAAGGTTGCTTCATAGGATTATGAGCCCATCAATTATTGCCCCTGATCTTTTCATAATAATACGTGTAACCTGCAAGTATACCACAGCGTTGGCATCCTCATAAATTTCTGAGAGCACTGCCAGTGCTAATAGTTTGTAAATGATTTGATAGTCTGGATCACGACTTACAAAAATGCTTTCTAGCATTGGATCTGTTGATTTTATTTCTGACAATCTAGCTGTAGAAAACAACGTAAAGAATGAATAAAGGTTATGCATAAAGATGTTTAATTTTCGGTGCACTCTTTACAGTAGGAAAATATTGGACACAACCTCAGCATTCAGCAATTGGAGTCCACTTCAGCGCTCTACTGTTTGGTGCCGGTTTTCAGCCAGGAGAGAAATAATTGAATATCGAGTAGCCAAAGGGTTGTGTGTCACTGTCAGAAACCTCTGGCATGTATTATTTATGGCACACAATTCTTACATCAGCCCTAGAAAATAGGTCCAATTATTATCTATTTTGCTGAATGCTAGAGTAAAGGAGTTACTCGCCCTAAATCCAATGAAGTACATGGCGGAGCTAGGAGATGGGAGCCCAGGAATGCGACAGAATTGGTGATCGTGAGCCACATGAACCCATATCAGGTTCTGCCCAGGACAGTGACTTGGCCAACCTGATCACTGCTCCAAAAAAACAAAGCCTGAAAGGAAATGATGCCAGGAAACAATCAGAGCCTGTTACTCAGGTAGTGGAATTACGGATGATCTTTTTCTTCTTTGTTCCGTCTGCCAGCCGCTGTAATGTGTTTCTGTCTCTTTATCAGTGGGGGTGTGAAGAGTGAGGCGTTCTGAAGGCGGGCTGGGCAGGGGGCTGGGGGGCCGGCCTGGTGACGTCGCATTCCCCACTCTTTCAGGGTACATTGGCTTCACGATCCCTTCATCTCCCACGGTGATTTTGCTGTCAGCAGCTGAGCCGCTGGCATTTGTGGCCCGGAATCCGGGGCTCTCCTTGGCGCTCCTGGAACCCTGGCTGAGTGCTGAGGGCAGGACAGGAGGCCAGAGCAGCGGGAGCAGCCGGAGGGGGGCTGCAGAGTTAACCCTGGTCAGATGCTTTAGCCTTTGTTCAGAGACCCGGTGTGTTAAAGCAGAGGTTTCCTTTTGGAAAACGTCGGGTGCGCTGTGCCCTGCGCTCAGGAGCTGCCTCTGGTCTGCAGGACCGGGGCCATGTGGAGCCATGAGCCCGTTTAGGGGGAACAACTTAGGTTTGCCTTTGTGACCTGCAGCCCGGGGAGAGGTACAGATGACCCGGGACCGCCTTTCACAGGGACAGAGCCCAGGCTCTCAGCTCCTTCCTGACGGGGTGTCCCCAGGTATCACCTACCTGGGTCGTCCGTGAAGCAGTGCACCTGGGGTTCCTGGCAGAGGTGTGACTTCTGCTGAGAAGCCACCCCTCAGTGTCAGCCACCAGAGCAGAAATCCTGCCTTTGGGGGGTAGGGCAGCCAGGAATATTTGCTGTCTGCTTGCTCAACCGGGGCAAACTGACTTCAGTGCACTTAAGTCACACTTAAAATATGTTTGAAAATCACCCAGCAGCATGGGTGCAAAATATCAGTCTTTTCTCTGGTTCTCCATTATTATATTAAATATTAGCATAGGAGTCTATGCATGAGAGAGAGAGAGACAGACAGACAGAAGAGAGAGGCAGCAGAAAAGTCACGTGGCCCTGGACCGTATCTTTCAGAATCTCATCAGGAGCTGTCTACATTGCAGCCTTCAATGGGGGAGCCCTGAGTTCTCATCCTGACCCAGCCAGTAGCCCCCTTGTCTTGAGGAAGGTCCCCTGCCTTGCATTTTTTTTTTTTGTCCCAGTTAATTACCTTTCCCTAAATCTGTATTCTTCTGTCATGGACCCGTTGTCAGAAACTCCTCCCAGAGTGACACTCCACTGGCTTTGTGTGTGTGCGGGCAGGAGGTCGGCCAGCCCGAAAGAGCCCTCCAGCTCTTGTTTCCTGTCCTGGGGTTCAGGGAGCACCTGGCAACGCAGCCAGGCCCGGAGATGAGAAGACATATTTGGTCCCTATGCACTAAGTCGCTTGACATCCCGGGCCAGGGCTGGGTGACCGTGAGTTAGGTGAGGAGACAGGAAAGTGCAGCCGCAATAGCTGAAAGACTTCTCCCTCTGCGTGGCGAGGCCTCTGTGCACACCGTCCATAGCTGGTGGATTCTCAGAGCCTAACTGCCCCGGCCTTGCAGAAGGGGTGGCTGAAGGAAGGAATAGCGGCAGCTGCTATTCACTGAGGCCATAGCGGATGCTGGGTGCCTATGTTCATTACCAATATCTGGACAGCTGGACCTTTGGGTATTTTTCACAAGTATCTGTTGAATGAAATATCTCCTGATGCCTACAACAATCTAGGGAGGTGTAGATACTATTAGCCTCATTTTGTGTGTGTGTGTGTGTGTGTGTGTGAATCTAAAAGTATTTAATTCTCTTTATTATTTTTTATTTTTTTATTTTTGCTTTTTTTAGGGCCACACCCGTGGCATATGGAGGTTCCCAGGCTAGGGGTCAAATCAGAGCTGCAGTTGCCGGCCTACACCACAGCCACAGCAATCAGATCCAAGCCGTGTCTGCAACCTACACCACAACTTACGGCAATGCCGGATCCTTAACCCACTGAGCGAGGCCAGGGATTGAACCCGCAACCTCATGGTTCCTGGTCAGATTCATTTCCACTGTGCTATGACAGGAACTCCTAATTCTCTTTATAAATACATGCAAAGAATAAGGTTAAAAATAATTCACAATCTTGGAGGCTAAAGATAACTCTTATTAGCATTTTGGTATATGTTCTTCTAGGCTTCTTCAATGCATAAAGACTAAGCTACTAAGTTTATTCCACATTATCTTTTATTTTTATTTTTCCATTATAGTTGGTTTATAGTGTTCTGTCAATTTTCTACTGTACAGCAAAGTGACCCAGTCACACGTACCTAGACACATTCTTTTTCTCACATTATCCACCATCATGCCCTATAACAAGTGACTAGATATAGTTCCCAGTGATATTTATACAGCAGAGTCTCATTGTTTGTCTAGCCTCATTTTAAAGGTCTGGAAACTGAAGTCCAGAGAGGTTAAAGAACTTGCCCCAGATCACACAGCAAGCAAGAGTCAGCCTGTGGATTCTTAACCATTCAGCTTCCTGATCTATGCTGGCTGCTTTATCCCACAAGTAGAAATGTCCTCTCTGTGATATGTGCAGCTAAGGAGAATGTCACCTGGCAGTAATTTAGGCTGTTTTTTTACAATATGCACATTGGTGGCTTTTTATAAAGTACCTAAGGAAAAACTGTTTCCTCCTACCTGTTGGGTTTCCTCCTTTCCCTGAGCTGTGGGTACCACAAATACAATTGGGTCAGCTTCTGGGTCATTTGGTAGAGTTTGCTTTTGGCTCAGATCAAAACAGAAAGCAAGCCAGAACATGGCATTTCCCAACTGGGCATGTTCCCAACATATTCATCATCTTCGGGCTGGGGACAGAATGCACAGAGGTTGTTTCCAGGCCCTGGATTTCTGGGAGGTTTATTTCGGACCTTTGCTTCCATCCTCTGAGGCTTCCCGGCTTCCCGCCTCTCTGTGACTCAATAGAGCCATGGCAATGAATAGGAAGGAGCAGAACCCGGAGTTCTGGCTGTTCCCTTGGCTCCCTCTACTTGGCTCCGGCTGCCAGAACGCTCGGCGTGACCCAAGGGTTTGAAAGGTTTGGCATGTGTTTCCCCTTTGAGGTTGCTGGGTTGTAGCTGGCCTCGTTGCTGGCCTTTATCAATGCCGATGACCTAGACATGGCCTTGACCCCCCCACCTCCTTGGTTCTAAGGTGGTTTCTGGATCGCGTGTCATTTCCTGCGGTGCATCCAAGACTTGCCAGGGTCAGCTCCGGCCTCTGCGTTCCCCGACTGGTGACGGAGCTTTGTGGTGGCGAGTTTTGGTCATGGTTTTCCCTGCCCGTGCCTGGGAACCTGCCAGAGTCCAGATCCCCTGGCCTCGGCAGGGCCCTAGCTTTAAAAGCATGGGGCTTGAAGTACCGGGAGCAACTCCAGGCCTGAGAATGTGATGGGCTTCCTGCCAAATAGTTTAGTGAGCAGTCAGCTGGGCCGGAATCACCACGATGGAGGGCTAAGAGAGTGAAACAGCCCTTTGAATCCTTGGTCTAGTTGGGACGAGAAGGTCAACACATACGGAACAGACGGTACAGTGACAGGATTTACTTTCTGCTGCAAAAGGAAAGGGACCCGAAATTGGACACCGGATTCTGGGGAGTGAATCTTACTTACAGGCCAGTCTTTCTTTGGTTTATTATAAGACTAACAATCCAACTGGCAGCACCTCAGGGTGGCCTGTAGGTGGTTCCCTGGGAGTAGCTGGAGTGGCTCTCACCTTGACCGTGAACTGAGAATCATGCAATGTAAAAGCTCACTGCTCCGGGTGGAAACTGTAGGCCAGAATGGATTCAAGTTTTGAAATACTTGAGTTCCCCATAATTATTTCATTGCTGGTGAGAACCCAGCTGTGTCCCTCTCTTCCAGGGCCCAGAATAATCCGGGGCTACGCATGACAAAATCAGCCCGCCCTTCTGTTTAAATGTCGCCAGCTTGGAATCACAGAGACTTGCCCACCAGCAGGTGACCATCAGAGGTGTGTCAGTTCATTGGGCGATGTGCCTGGCATGCCTTCAGGGTATGTGCTCGGCTCCGAGCCCTGAGGGTGCATCGGTGAATGCAGCAGACCGGGCGGTTGGGGAGCCAAGCAGCCCATCCACAAAGTGGAGACAGTCGCTGAGCCTCCGTGTGGGTCGGTCACCACAGCAGTTCTGGGCCTGTGATCTGCTCAGAGGAGAGCCCACGGGGGGGGGCTTGCCTGGAAGCTGCATGTGCATACGGATTCACATGCGCTGCAATGGAAGGAAGACCTGATAGAGAGTCTTGGGGGCTGGGATGGGCCGAGTTCCGGGGCCCCGCTGGGCTTGGGGCAACTGACCAGCTCACTTCCCGGGCTCACCTTTGATGTTAGTGCTGTTTCATCAGCCATGAGCACAGGTCTCTTCTATGGCAGCCCCACACCTGGCTGCAGGGACCCTCCCCTGCCCCCAATATCAGTGCCTCTAGACTGATTGTTGGCCTGCAGGCTCCTGGTCCTGCCCTGTGCTGTCAGGTAGAACCTTAGCTCCAGTTCACAGCAGCAGCGCCCCCCCACCCCGTCCGCACCTCCACTCTCCCCCCCTACACACACACACTGGGGGGCTTTGGCAGGCCCTGCCCTGTCTTCCCTTCCTGGCCACCCAGGGACTCCTGTTTCCTTTCCGCGCGAGGCCTCCAGCTTTTAGTGTATTTGCGCGGTAAAGGAGCCCACTGCATCTGGAGCTCACTCCTTACCCACTTCTTGAGGATGGTCTGTAAGGATATATTTCTTGGGCCTTATGAAGGGAGTCTTGGAGCTCTTCCCAGAGTCTCTTCATTCCATTCTGATGGTGTACAATTTTTTTCAACTTGAAAATGATGTAATATGTAATTCCCAACCAAAACAGAAGAGCCCTTTCAGTAAAAGCCGCCCCCACCCGTACCCGCAATGCTTTTCCCTCCTGTGCCTTGGCCCGTGGGAGGTGCCTTCATCTTTGTCCTTCCTGTCACTCCCCACTCGCAGGGAGCTTGGGGCCAGGGTCTCCTCGTGAAGTAGGAACCAGCCCGTGCCCGAAACAAGCCCAGACCTTCTGCCCTAGTGGGCATCTGCCAGTGGTGAGGCGGGGCGTTCAGATGAGTTAGGCACAACCGACAAAGTAGGGAACTTGACCTGGAGACTGGTTCAGGTTGCTCTTCGGAAAACCTGTGGACTTGAGGGGGGCTGCTCATTAACTCCGTTGTCCCTCCTTACTTTGGCTTCAGGGCAGATCTGTGGCAGGAAGTTGTCTCCGCCTTGCTCAGCCATTCCCCCTTTACCTTGACCTTCACTAACAGATAGATAGTTTAAGTAAATGAATGGCTGGTCAATTTTCAGCCTTTCTGGGAGTTCCCGTCGTGGCTCAGTGGTTAACGAATCCGACTAGGAACCATGAGGTTGTGGGTTCGATCCCTGGCATCGCTCAGTGGGTTAAGGATCCAGCGTTGCTGTGAGCTGTGGTGTAGGTTGCAGATGAGGCTCGGATCCCGCATTGCTGTGGCGAAGGCCGGTGGCTACAGCTCCCGTTAGACCCCTAGCCTGGGAACCTCCATATGCCACGGGTGCAGCCTTAGATAAGGCACAAAGACAAAAAAAAAAAAAAAAAATTCAACCTTTCTAATAAAATTAAGTAATGAGTTATTAATTAAAATTAAATTGTTTATCTGCATAATTTTCTGGCTACTAATATTTGGGGCAGGATAATCCTTGGTTGCAGCGGCTGCCCTGTACAATTGCAGAATGTTTTGGCAGCATCCCCGGCCTCTATTCTATATGCCGGTTATGAGGACCAAAAAATGCCTCCAGACAGGACCAGATGCCCCTCGCTGGAGGAGGAATCTCTTCAGCTGAGAACCGCTGCCTTGCAGGAGCGTCTGGTGGTCTGACCTAGATATGGGAAGTCAAACGGGTGAGAACACCTTGATTTTCACAGGGGCCAAAGCAAAGCTTTATAAAAACAACAGCATGATCTCTTCCCCCCACCCTCCTCCGAATCTGTAGACAGAGTTCCTGTTTGGAGGCTCGGGGCAGCTGTCAGTGGCTGCACGGTGCTGTCTGCAGGGGTTGGGGCCCTGGGCTGGGAAGAGGCTACGGAAATAAGGGGTCTGGTGAATGTGAGTGAGGGTTAGCACGCTGCCAGCAGTTCTGATAAAGGCAGAATTATCAGAGCCTGGGGCACTTGGGAACAAAAGATTAGCTCTGTGAGCATATATTTAAAATGGGTAATGTTAAAAACGGAAGCAGTCCAAAGAGCGCCGCTCCTTGCGTTTTTGGCGTTTAATGATTATACTTGCAGTTTACCAACAAGGCATTGAGTGAGTGACATTTTATGAAAATATTTGTCGCCATCCTGGTCTTATAGGGGTAACTATCTGTGAGTCACAGTCCCATCCTGTGTGTGATGCATGTGACTGGACTTTGCAGACTGAGATAAAGCTCAGAGCCATTTCCCAACCAGCATAGAAGAATGTGCTGGTAGCAGTACAAGTGTGCTTTGGCGGAAAGCGGACTGGCTGTTTTCTTTCTTCCCTTTTCCATGTTTGGCAATGTCATTTTGGCTTAAGACACAGATACCTGAGGGTCTCTCCTGCATTTTATTTTAATTTTTTAATTTTTTTTTTTGTCTCTTTGCCTTATCTAGAGCCGCACCCGCGGCACGTGGAGGTTCCCAGGCTAGGGGTCTAACAGGAGCCACTGGCCTACGCCACAGCCACAGCAAAGTGGGATCCGAGCTGCATCTGCAACCTACACCACAGCTCACGGCAACGTTGGATCCTTAACCCACTGAGCGAGGCCAGGGATCGAACCCGCAACCTCATGGTTCCTAGTTCGATTCGTTAACCACTGAGCCACGATGGGAGCTCCTGGTCCTGCATTTTAAAGGTAGATCCTAGCCGCCAGAGACATTGCCTGTTGCTATACTGAATGGCAACATTGGTACCTACCTTGCATTTTAAATTCAATTCTGTGAATGTTTAATGAGCCAGCGACATTGCTGGGGATTGAAGTCCTAGAAAAGAACAAAATGGGGACCTAGTTGCTTTCAGTCAAGGGGCATCCTAAACACAGCTACCTTGTGTCACTGTGTGATAGAAGAAAGTCATGACTTCCTCCTGGGGACATTGGAAGGCCTTCTGTGGGAGGGGTTGTCTGAGCTGTATTTTGAGGATGAATAGGAGCCGTCCGGGAGGGGGGTAGGGCCTCCCAGACAGAGGTAACAGCAGTGCAAAGACACAGGGGGTTAAAATTGTATGATGCGGAGTTCCCACTGTGGCTCATCCGGTTAAGAATCTGACATAGTATCCGTGAGGATGCAGGTTTGATCCCTGGCCTCACTTAGGGGATTTACGGATCCCTCATTGCCACAAACTGTGGCATAGGTCACATACACGGCTCAGATCTAGCGTTGCTATGGCTGTGATGGAGAACGGCAGCTGCAGCTCCAATTTGATTCCTAGGCTGGGAACTTCCATATGTCCCAGGTTGAGCCGTAAAAATAATTTAAAAAAATTATACGATTTGCCCAGGAACCTCTCAAATAACTAGATGCAGCAAGACTGCAGGAGAGGAAATGTGGGGAGAAAAGACAACTTTGCGGAAGAGCTTAGACTCAATCCTTTTTTTTTTTTTTTTTTTTTGTCTTTTTGCCTTTTCTACAGCTGCACCTGCAGCATATGGAAGTTCCCAGGCTAGGGGTCCAGTTGGAGCTGTACTGCCGGCCTTCGCCACAGTCACAGCAATGCCAGATCCGAGCCGCGTCTGCAACCTGTACCACAGCTCATAGCACTGCCGGATCGTTAACCCACTGAGCGAGGCCAGGGATCAAACCCGCAACCTCGTGGTTCCCAGTCAGATTCGTTAACCACTGAGCCATGATGGGAACTCCTCAATATTGAAGTGAAAGGAGGTGGCAAGGGATTTGAAGTCAGGGAGCAACTGAATATTTGTATTTTAGGAGGGCTGGGGGTAACTGTATGCAGAGGAGGAGACGGGGGAGAGACCTGGAGAGGCTGCTGAACCTTCCTGCTCCACAAGGGCCGTCATAGGAGTGAGTCAAGGAAACACTAGGAGGGGACTTTTAGGGTGAGACAGTGAGAGCTGTGGTCAGAGTTCTCAGCAGTTAGGAGTCTGGCGGATGGAATAAACGGGTTCCTTTTGCAGAAAATCCACTGGTAAGATGGCTATTGCTCAGAAAGATGATTCAAACGGGAGATTAAACTTTAATGCCAACAGTGTCCTCCTGGCATAGTAGAAACTATAATTTAAAATATTCAGTAGGGGTTTATAGAGGGAGAGGAGAGGAGAGATGAAAGGGATTTCTTTTGTTTTCTTTTCTTTTCTTTCTTTTTTTTGCCACACCCACAGCATGTGGAAGTTCTCAGGCCAGAGATCGAATCCATGCCACAGCTGCGACCTACACCACAGCTGTGGCAACGCCAGATCCTTAACTCACTGAAGCAGGCTGGGGATCGAGCCTGTGCCCCAGCAACAACCCCAGCCTCTGCAGAGACAATGCCAGGTCCTTAACCCTCTGCACCACAGTGGGAACTCCTGAACAGGGATTTCTAAGTGAGAGCCACTAAGGGTAGGGGACAAAAAAAAGAAAGAAAGAAAAAATCAGAAGGAAGTGGTTACTTAGGAGGAGGCATCAAGTTTGGAGATGAAGTCACTTTACGAAAGGACTTCAGGCTAGCCAGCCGCTGGATCTGGGTTGTGGTTGTTGGTGTCACCATCAAACCTCACTGTCACCACCATGGTTCTCATCCTTGGGGTTGACCAGCTCACCAGAACTTCACGTCACCAGCTGCAGCTTCTTTACAACATGAACCCAGTGTCCTCCCCTGGGTAAACCTTTTTGCCCGTGTTGGATTACTCTGCCCCTCCTCTTCCTTTTTTGATTTTGGTCTCCCTACCTTTATAGTGAGGTCTGGGAGTTCCCTTCGTGGCTCAGTGGTTAACGAATCCGACTAAGAACCATGAGGTTGCAGGTTCGATCCCTGGCCTTGCTTAGTGGGTTAAGGATCCAGCGTTGCTGTGAGCTGTGGTGTAGGTTGCAGACGCGGCTCGGGTCCCGCGTTGCTGTGGCTGTGGTGTAGGCCAGTGGCTACAGCTCCTGTTAGACCCCTAGCCTGGGAACCTCCATATGCTGCGGGTGCGGCTCTACATAAAGACAAAAAGACAAAAAAAAAAAAATATATATATATATATATATATATATATGTATAGTGAGGTCTGTCTGTCTCTTTCTTCCTCCATGGACCCTGGGGCTCTGTATTTCTCCACATTGCAGAAAGGGTCTGGGAAGAGATTGTAGGGGTCCTTGTTCCCCAGCCAGAGGGCCAGAGAGGAACAGCGTTTTGACTGCAATGGAAGGGGCTCAGACTCGAGAGCACCCGGCGGGCACATTCCAAATGGAAACCTCAAGCACGCAGCCTCGTAGCGCAGGTAAGGGACAGACTCTCAGCCAGTGGATTCCCAGGCATTGTCTTGAGGCAGAGATGAACTGTTCTTGGCCAGATGTGATATTGCCTTACCTGGGTGAAATGTTTGATCACATAGCTGTAACCCAGAATCTCCTGCCCTGAGGCAGAAAATGTCTGTTTGATCCACAGACCCCAGGGAGATAGGAAATCTTGACTTCTCTAAGAAAGTCACAAGAGCCTCTGTCATGAAAAAGGATCTGACAAAGTGAAATAGCGTTTTTATTCTTTATTCTGTAGCCCTATACAAATTAAAGCCAAAAATATCTTCAGCAGACTTGTTCCTGTTTGATGCTGAAACCAAAATCTTTATAAAAAGAAGGTACTTTGTGAAATAAGGATTTAAAGGAATCCTATTCTGCATACTTTTAAAGGACCAAAACCTCTTTTTTCTAAGTGACTAATCACCTAAAATATCATCTTTGGAGAATCTGAATTCAGAGTGAAAACAGCATGGCCCGTGAGTAAGAATCCAGTCTCAGAGATGCCTGTTTCCCCAGGCTAATGACAGTGATCGTTGTCATCGCACGGGGACTAGACTGTTAACACTGTCCTCTTTTTCTCATCAACTTCATCGGAAGTCCCACTGATTGTAGCACTTCGTAGAAACGGCATTGGGAATAGTATGCAACTCTAAAAAAAATCATGGTTTTGATGACTCGGTATAAGGAAATATGTAATATACGTGAAAAAGGAAGGGTGTGTTTTTGTATTTTCTCTTTTCTGTTCTTAAATATGCTATAGAGTGTTATGTATAATGAGGATGTAGTTAAAGTTGCCTTGTACACGTCTTGGGCTCTCTGAAATCCCCAGGTCTTTGGATGCTAAAAGCCATAAACAATTTTTTCTCCTTGTTTTTAGACTTCTATCTCTGGGTGTCAGGATTACAGGCAGTTTTATTTTCGCCTCCATTTCCCATGTATTTATTTTGTAATTACAGTGGAACGAGGAACATGTAATTACCTTTATAAACAGGGAAAATCCAAAAGCTTTAGAAATAAAGGGAAATGAAGTGGCGTCAACAGGCCTGCTTCTCTGGGACTCGTTCACAAGCTATTTTAATTGTGGGCAGGGCACTTCGCTTCTTTGCACTTGACTTCCACAAAGTGGATGGATAAAGCCCATCTTGGCAGTTGGTTCCAGCTTTTCTTTTCTTTCTTTTTTGTGTGTGTGTGTGTTTTTGCCTTATCTAGGGCTGCACCCGCGGCATATGGAGGTTCCCAGGCTAGGGGTCTAACAGGAGCTGTAGCCACTGGCCTACACCACAGCCACAGCAAAGTGCGATCTGAGCCGCGTCTGCAACCTACACCACAGCTCACGGCAACGCCGGATCCTTAACCCACTGAGCAAGGCCAGGCATCGGACCTGCAACCTCATGGTTCTTAGTCGGATTCGTTAACCACTGAGCCACGATGGGAACTCCGGTCCCAGATTTTCTAATGTTCTCATTTAAATTTTCTCAGGAAACCAAAAGAGTCTCCTGTTATGTTGGTTCCTCAAGGGTTGATTAACCCTTACCATGGTCCAGGCGCGAGAGGTGGTGGTACTGGAGATGTATCATTTGGCATGGGGGATCTGCCTTAAAAGGTTTGCAGTCCTCCAGGGGAAAACAAGACCAAGTACACAAAGCCAGCACAACCGGCTCAGTGATGCTGGGAGATGTGCATGGACCAGAGATGCCCAAGGAGGCTCCACCAGGAAGGGCACTCTTTTTTTTCTTTTTTTTTTTGTCTTTTGTCATTTTTAGGGCTGCAACAGCAGCATATGGAGGTTCCCGGGCTAGGGGTCTAATCGGAGCTGTAGCTGCCAGTCTACGCCACAGCCACAGCAAACGCGGGATCTGAGCCGCATCTGCAAACTACACCACAGCTCACGGCAATGCCAGATTGTTAACCCACTGAGCAATGCCAGGGATCAAACCCCCAACTTCATGGTTCCTAGTCGGATTCGTTTCCGCTGCACCACCACGGGAACTCCAGGAAGGGCACTCTTGTGCTCAGGGATACACCGGGTCATCTGCCTGCTGCTTCTTTATGCTTTAAGGAACATCCTGGCCCAGATGTTTCGCAGAGTCTTGAACTGCAAGTTTCCTTGCTTGCTTTCCCACATCTGGTACCTATGCCAGTAAGCCTCATCAGGTTTCATTTCAAGAGAGCACAATACATCCAGTTCACCAGGGAAACACTGGGTCTTTGGAAAGAGCTGTGTGTTCCTCCAGGTTTAAAATGCAAGCTCCTAAACGCTTGCAATACTGGAGACATATTTCACCTTCCCAAAGACTAGTCTCTGAGCTCAGATGGGATGTTTCATGCCTGTGAATTTGATGGGAGGCTTGCCAGGTGATTGAATCTTCTCATATCTTCTTTGCAAAATCAATTAAAAAAAAAAAAAAGCCACTTGATTCCCTCTCCTTGTTTCTTCCTTGAAGCCTTTGGAATCAGTCTTAATGTGGTTAAGTTTAAGCTGTTTCCAGTTCAGGCATGGAGCAATCAGATTTCCTCACAAGGGTGCTTTTCCACTGTCATCTCTTTGACATCAGTAACTATTTCCTGTTGATTTGCACTCCGGATTCAGCCTGTAGATGACTTTGTCAGAGAGAAATCATAAAGCAAGAGGCACTTATGAGAAATTCAACACAGTGTTGTCTATTACTGGAGATTTCCTTTTCCTTGTCTACTGCTGGTCAATAGTACTCTGCAGCTTTTGATATAGGGTTGATGTGTTACTCATTTAGAAATAATTCCAAAGCAATTCTTAGAACTTGGGTAAGTAAGTATGGATATGGCTCCCAGCTTGGCATTGCCTTAGAGCAATGACTAAATTAGTCATTTCTTTAAATGTTGTCTCTGTTCTCTGAGTTATTTCCCAAAGGTAATCTGCATTCTCATTGTAAAACACATCTTTAAATGAGATTTACATGTGTAATTGGCAGTGACTATGGATTCTTGCTTTAAACAGAAGAATGTTTCTCAATCTGTTTATAAGAATGAGTTGGGAGTTCCTGTTGTGGCTCAGTGGGTTAAGAATCTGACATAGTGTCCAAAAGGATGTGGGTTTGATCCCTGGCCTCTCTCGGTGGGTTAAGGATCTGGTGTTGCTGCAAGCTGCAGTGTAAGTCACAGATGTGGCTCGGATCTGGGGTTGCTGTTGCTTTGGTGAGGGCCGGCAGTTGCAGCTCCGATTTGACCCCCCTTAGCTCAGGCACTTCCACGTACCACAGGTAAGCTGTAAAAAACAAAACAAAACAAAAAAATGAATCTACTTTGTAGAAGAGAAAAACTACTATAAGAAGTCTTGTTTTCCATAGTATGTTTGCAGTTCCTAGGGGAGCACATTTGCTTTGCAATAATGATTATTATTATAAAGCTCTTCAAATCGAGATTATGAATTATCATCTAATATTAGAAAAATTTAAAAACTTCTTGGAACTGAACCTTTGGCTAATGTGTTTTGATTGATCAAATCTAGTTTTGTGACCCCCTGTTTTGTACTCACTTAGGAGAAAGCCGTCCTCCTTATCAGGTCAGGGCCAGGGCCTCGCAGTGTCAGCAAGGGCCCTGTACCCCAGTAGCTGGTCTGGGGTCCTCCAGACTCCCCGAACCCTCGCGATTCCTGTCCCCAGCTGAGCGTCCTTGAGTGGCTGCAGCAGCGATTCTGGTTGCTCTTTTGTTGCTGTGTCCTTGCCTGTCTGAGGGTCCCAGGAACAGACGGCCTAGTGGAACTGATAGCTGCTAAACTTTACTAAGCACTTACTGTGCACCAGGTACTGTTTGAGCCTGTGAGTTCATCCCCATTTTGCAGATGGGAGTTCTGAGAGAGAGAAAGTGAGAGAAGATAAATAGAGGCAGAAGCGTTGGCATCTTGGGCTTCCTGGCTCCAGAGCCGACAGTCCCCCACTGCCACACGGTGCTTCTTCCTCTTAGCAACATCGGGGACTTCAGTGCTGGCACAAGGCCTCCCAGAGGTAGCTTTGGTCCCCTTTGTGTGATGTGGAAGTAACAAGAGTGTCTGTTGGTTGAGACCCTTTTCTGGGCCTTGTCCTGTGCCAGGCACTTGGCTTCTGGTTTCATCCTCACATGATCAGTGTATTTATACCTGTTATTACCCGAGATTTATAAATCAGGAAACCTTCTGCCCTTTAAACTTGGTATGTGTCTCAGTTAAAATTCTCCTGGGAACAAAGAATGGGGAAAAACAAACAAACATACAAAAAATTAAAGTCATGTAAGAAGCGAGAAGTAAAAATACTCAGACGTACAGCGGGGTCTCATGGGACCCCAGGGCACAAATAGCCAGTCTCTCTGGGGATCTGAAATTAAAAGGTGTAAGAGACCTAGGTATTTCCTTCTTGACCCATTCACACTCCCTGATCTCTCATCTTTGTCTTCTTCTTCTTCTTCCTTGTCCATCTGTCTGTCCATCCATCCAGACTTTCACTGCTCTGATATACCGAGACATTTCACGTATTCACATCGCAAAGGCAGCCTCCGCTCCCTAATTCACGTTTCCTCATTTGCTGCGCATAGCACAGCCTACAGGAAAGCCTGCCCATCTAGGTTCCAGTTTTCTAGGAAAAAGACTGTGAGGGGGCCCAGCTTGGTCCAGCTTGCCTTGTAGGAGGTCCAGCATTTACCCACACGACCACCCCTGGGCCGTTCTCTTCAAGAGAGATCAAGGAGCCAAGCAGGTGCCTCCACGGGGACCTGGCACAGAAACCCTGAGGAGGTCTCAGCCCTGGCGCATGCTCACTCTACAACCACCACCCAGGTGTTTTGTCTCTAACTTTTCTTCATGCAATTGCCGTCAGTTTTACCTCCTCAGGTTCAATCCCAAGGGGCTTTAGGGAAGGCACACTGCTTATCCTAAGGGGATATTTTTATCCCCTTTGGCCTGGGGAAGTTACACCCTGGGCAGGCTTGGGCCAGGCTGCAGTGGGTTAATGGAACCGGCAGGTGACGACAGGAATTCTATTATTAACCAGGCACCATCTCCTTGGCCTCCTGTAACTCACTCAGGCTGGGCTAGGCTGGGCTGGGCTGGGCTGGGCTGCATGAGACAAAAAGATTTCTGAGTTGCTTTTATTCCCCCAGGTGTTGCTCACCCTGTGTTAATGACTTGCCTTTGTGGTGGGTGGATTCAAGGACAAAAGAAAGGAGCAAGCGACAGACCAAGGGCTAGGCCACTTGGCTTAAGAAGGGAGGTTAAACCAGTCTGCGGGACCTTAGATTTCCTCCTGTGCAGGTCAGGGCAAGGTTTTACTCAG
This sequence comes from Catagonus wagneri, assembly GCA_004024745.2. NCBI lineage: Eukaryota > Metazoa > Chordata > Mammalia > Artiodactyla > Tayassuidae > Catagonus > Catagonus wagneri. The sequence continues at coordinate 783,762 of PVHT021183527.1, read as the reverse complement.
AGGAGCTGGGCCCTCAAGGAAATCCGTGCAGGTGTCCGGGCTTGGTGTCTAGGAAGCTGGATATTAGAGGAATAGGAATGATGTCTACACAGGCTTCAACCCAGAAAGAGCTGTCTGCCCTCGCTGCCCAGGGAGGGTTTTGGAAACACCTGGAAATGACTCACGGCCACCTTATCCATCGTGCGGTGAGCGCTTCCCTGGTGCCTGGATCCCATTTGAGGCTTCTGCTGGCTGCTTCCCAGCTGGATTGGGCCAACAGGGCTTAGTGTTTGTCAAGTCATCAGCGAGACTGGTTCTCCAGCAGCCCAGATGGAGCGGAGTCGTGGGCGGGAGATCTCCTGCCTTGTTGCTTCATCTTTGCCTTGCTTTGCTTTGTGAAGGGCTTTTGCTCAACGTGAAAGGTTTCCGGCTTGATGGAATTCGTTCCACGGGAGTAAAATTCAGCCTGAGTCGTTGGTTTTTGGAGCGGGTGTTTCATTAGATGTGGCAGGTTCTAACACTTCCTGGAGTCTTTTTCAAGCCAAGCCCTTGAAAGGGCAGAGCGCCCACCTGTTTTAGCCCAGACACTTGGCCCTCTAGTTATGACTGAGACCCATAGGCGAGCGATGGTGTGTATTCAGAGGACTGAGGCCCTGCACTTCTCAGCAGTGGGAACCTGCGGATGGCATGAAAGGAAGCCTCCTATAGCTTTTTCTTGTTGCGCCAGCCCTTGATTGTGAGAGCGGCATGTGTTACCGCGAGGCCCCACACTCCGCAGGCCCAGCACTTGGGGACCATCTCTCATTGTGGTCACCACACCCAGCCTCACACCTGATCCTTCAGCTGTGTGTTCACCTGGATTCCTGCCCCCTCCATCCCCACTCCTGCCTGACTCGGGCTTCCCTGCTCTTAGAAGCTTTCCCCACATCCCATCCCAACCTCCAGGCCTCTCTGGTGGCCCCGCTCTGTGTGCATGACCCCCCACCCCCAGCTCCTGCACTGGACTGTGTTCCAACTGCAAGAGCTTCCTGGGTGCAGGAAGCTTATGTCCTCCCCAACCAAGGCCTGGCATAGTATGTCCTCGGCAAACGTGTGTTCCTTCTTGTTAAGAGCTTTGAGGAAGCATGAAAGATCTCTGAACGACTCTGTAGAGCCTTCATGGACCAGAACTCAGACCCTCCACAACCAGAGGAGCCCTGGGATCCAACCCAGCACCAGTTGAGTCTCCTTTTGAAGGCGATTTCCAACAAGCCCTAGAGCCTCAGAACAGCTATTGAGAGGGAAGTCTTCCTTGGGGCTCTTAATAATGGGCCACCAGGAACGTCGAGTCCTTGCTTTCTGTCCCTGCTTTCCTAATCTCACCTCCCACTGCCTGCGTAACTGCCCCCAGGCAGGCTTAAAGTTGCACTTTTCCAACGTCCCATCTTTCAGATGAAAATTGGAGAAATGTGGAGGAAACCATTTGTGACTTGGGTTTGTTTCTAATTATAAGAGTGATATACACTCATCATAGAAAACTTCAGAGATACTGAATAGTATAAAGAGGAAATAAATGTCACCCCAGAGCTCATAAGCAAAATCTGACTTGTCATCTGTAGGTAATTTTTAGTCTTTTCTGTGCATATCTGTTTCTTTGGCTATAACTGAAATCATTGTGTGCGTTCATGTGTATGACTTTAAAAAAAACAAAAACTGGAAACATCTTCACTATTACAGCTACCACCAGCAGCAGCAGCAGCCACTGTTTATTGCACACTTTCTGGAAGCCCCACCTGAGGACATGTTTAATGAAAGTTTATTGCTCAGGATGGCTTCTCACTTAAGGATGAGTGAATCTTCTTTGTGAAAAGCGAGAGACCTTTTGTCAGCTACCTCCTCCTTGCAAAAGAAATCGTGCAGGAATTGCTGCCAGATTTTAACTTTGCCTCTGCAGCAGACATTTTAAAATAGAGCGAACAGAGTTATAGATAAACAGAGCGTCTCTTCACAACAACAAAAAAGCTTGCCAGGCAATAAACCTGTTTTTATTTTTCTGCCTTGTAACATCACTGTAGGTCTTTGATAGGATGGACCATTACTTTTCCTTACATCGTTATTCTAGTTCTGCTGGTTTGTTTTCCCTTCGCTTCCTTAAAGAGCCATATGTAGCCTGGGGGCTGTGAGCTGTACCCTCTGTTCTGGGTGGTACCAGACAGGAGGTTAGAAATGACACTGTGGATGAAAAGACGCCCATATTTTCACAGTTGTAAAGCTTATGACCTCTTGCTGTGCATCCCAGGAATGCGAGCCCCCCCCCCCATATTATCTGAGAATCTGCCTCCAGGGCTGGCGGTGGGACTAGGACAAGAGAACGACCAAGGCAGGAAAGCAGTATTTCCTTCCCCAAATCTGGAATTTAGCCCAGAGTCTGGCTTTTCAGACTTGAGATTATGAGAATCATTTGGGGGGGAAACTAGAAATGGATGAAATTTCCCCTGGAATGCCCATACCCCTTTGATGCCTGCTGTTTGAGAAGCCCTTGCTAAGTCCATTGATTTCCTAAGGCCTAAGGAATAGCTTCTTCCCTACTGACCCAGTTCCAGCCATCAGGTATTTCAAGCTATTGGAATCCGTGTGACTCCCCATCACATGAGAAGGTGAAGAGGCCAGTTAACAAACACTAATAAGGCAGATCTGCTTCCTGAGGGGGTAGGGGTTGGGCTGGCTTTGCCACCTGAGTCTTCATCGGGGCCCCCAAGGCCCCTGCAAATGAACTCAGCGTCAGTGCAACAACTTCCGGTGGCGACGCAGGTCTTGGACCATCTCCATCGCATCCTTACCCTTTGCCCCGCCCACTGCTAACCTGCTCCCCCCTGCCCCCGCCAGCCCCGCCCATTGCTGACCCAGGCTCTGCCCACCCAACTCTGCCTCTCGCCTGGGCAGTCACACTCAAACGAAGGTCACTGGCTTAGTCAGATGGCTTGACTGGATAGATTTCATTTTCTGTTGGCTTCCACTGGAGTTGTTTTATTGACGTTTGGTTTTTGGCTTTGTGTGTGTGTGAATCTTGCCGTTCCACCTCCACTCCTAAATCCTTACCTCTCATTAAGCAGAGAGAGTTTTTTCATAGAGCCACAGGTTTTTGTTTTTGTTTTTGTTTTTGTTTTCTCCCTTCTAATCAAGGTCTGTCTAAAATTGGGATAGGAGGTCATCAGTTGTACTGTCTGATAGGGAGGGGTCTACTTCAGTCCTGATTAAACTGTGCGGGGTCAGGATGTGAACAAGAGCACGTACAGGCTCTGCCTTCTGCCCGGCTGCGGCTGCTGGTAGCTCTGAACAAAGCTGGCAGCACTCGAAACCAGAAATAAAGCTGGCTTCCAGGTGTGTATACACATCCTTTGCGAAAATGGGAAAATACCCATTTCCTTCCAAAATGACCTCCCATCCTCCTCCTCAGCTCTCCTATAATCATTCTCATTCTGAGGGTCTTGGTTCCCATGTCACTTGCTCAGAGAGACCTCCCCTGACGCCCCAAGCAGAGGACGTGATGTCACGGCTTCCTTCAGTTTTCCCTCACAGCATTTACCAGAAATTTGTGAATTTGCTTGTTTACATGACTTTTTTTTTTTTTTAAAGTAATGTGTATTTCCCACACCAGACTCTTGATGGATAGAGACTGTGTCTGTATTACACTTGTTCTTCTCTCTGCTGGGTCCCCGGCACCTAATTCAGCACCTGGCTAACCTGGGACCCTATAAATATTAATGAGAGGGAGGAGTGAGGAAGACCATTGATCTTAGAGGTTCCTGAAGCAAAGCGTTTTTCACTTTCAGTTTTCGAGACATCACTTTAATTGAGCCTTACACACTTCTTTCACTAAGCAGTCTCTGTCTCACACCACTTTATTTATAACACTTGCCTTGTACCTAGTACACTGACTGCGTCAGTGTCTTTTAGAACCCATTTCACCTGCTGGGTTAGAATTCCTTCCAGATAGAGAAAGCATCTCACTTGACTTTAAGTTCTCACTTCTGATGCAGGAACCTTCTGATGGGTGGAATGAAATTTCTAACAGGAGTTCCTGTTGTGGCTCAGCGGGTTAAGAACCCAACATAGTGTCCATGAAGATGTGGGTTCGATCCCTGGCCCCACTCGGTGGGTTAAGGATCTGGTGTTGCCACAAGCTGTGGTGTAGGTCACAGACGATGTGGCTGTGGTGTAGGCTGGCGGCTGTAGCTCAATTCAGCTCTTGGCCTGGGTACTTCCATATGCTGCAGGTGCGACCAGAAAGAAAGAAAGGGAGGGAGGAAGGAAGAAATTTCTAACACTGAGGAAACTCCAGAGTTGTTCTTAGACAGTTGCTTGGCTGATGTGTCTGAAGCATTTTCCTTTTTCTATGATTATTCTCTGCCCAAGAGTGAGGACCTGTTAGACGCCCCTTACTTGCTATGATTAACCCTATGTGTTGCAGACACAAAAGCACACATCTGCATGCACCTTTCAATTTCCGTTGTTCTCTAAGCAATAGGCATAACACCCCCTTTTTCAGGTTACAAACATTGAACATCCCCCCAAAAAGTTAAGTTTAAGGTTACCTGGCTTTCAGGTCAGAGCTAGAATTAGAACCGAAGGCCTCTGCCCCCTTCTCTGCTTTTGCTTTAATGCAGAACTGTGAGGTTGTATGGAATTAAAGAAGGTCCAGGTGTTACCGCAATGTCCTATCCCCTTCTGTCACCATCACAGAGTTCTGCTTTGTCCTGACCAGCTGTCAGAACGTTCCACTGAGTACTTGCATTTAACACCCTCTTCTCCCCACGCCCCAGCCCACCAGCCCAAGATCATATGATGCTTATTGGCCTCTAGGCTAATGGCTGCACCACGTTGGATCCTCTCTTGTGTTTGTACCCAGGATCGTCTGTTTTTTGTGATGGAGTTTGTGAATGGGGGAGACCTGATGTTTCACATTCAGAAGTCACGGCGTTTTGAGGAAGCACGAGCTCGTTTCTACGCTGCAGAAATCATTTCCGCGCTTATGTTCCTGCACGACAAAGGTATCATCTACAGGTGAGTCGTGGTTGCTTAGTAACCCCCCTCATAATTCATCGCCAGTCCATTTCCCCAATTCAGCCCATCCTTCCGTTTCTCAGGATGAAGAGTTGCAATCTTTTCAGAATTAAATCCACAAAGCTTTGTGTGTCCATTAGAAACACAAATGACATAGCGATTAACATTGCCTGGACACTGGAGTTCACTTCGTGGCTCAGTGGTTAACGAATCCAACTAAGAACCATGAGGTTGCGGGTTCAATCCCTGGCCTTGCTCAGTGGGTTAAGGATCCGGCGTTGCCGTGAGCTGTGGTGTAGGTCGCAGATGTGGCTCGGATCCCGCGTTGCTGTGGCTATGATGAAGACCGGTGGCTACAGCTCCTGTTAGACCCCTAGCCTGGGAACCTCCACATGCCGCAGGTGTGGCTCTACATAAAGGCAAAAAGACCAAAAAAAAAAAACAAACAAGCATTGCCTGGACACTAAAACTTGCCCCCCTGCCCCGTGTGGCATTCGTAAAACAGGCTTGAGAGGCTGGGGAGACACTGTTCAGGAATTTATTCAGCTAAGGTTTCCTAAGGGCCTATAATTGCCAAACCAAGCCAGGGGCTGAACACAGGGCTCGCCCCTCTTTCCTGTTTTAACATCGGGAGGGATCCGTTCCATTTTCGGAGTCCATGCGTAAATTGCAGAGGGTGGACGCCTAATTGATCTTCGTTGCTGTAATAAGAATCACAGTCAGATAGGCTTGGGCTCACCTCTAGGAGCTAAGAGTTGACCTGTTGACGAGCAGTGTCCTGCTTGAGGGCATTCATCCTTTGAGGTCCCCTCCCAAAAACTGTCCGATTCCATTTCATGACACGTGATCTTGAATGGGACTGTATGACACTTTAAATGGACTGGAAATCTGGTTGACGTTGTGGGATCTCGGCACTCAGGGGATGTCAAATTAAACTTTAGTCAGACACAGGTTGAAGAAGGTGGGAAATATGAGAGTGAGTGTTAGACAATTTTATTCTAAAATTGTCCTTTTTTTACCCCCGTGGTCAATGTCCTCCTGCTCTTTAACTCACATTATAAGATAGATGCCGCATATACTTCCTTTTTTTCTTTTTCCTCTTGAGAGGCAATTGTTGCTTTCCTTTGAGAAAAATTACCTGTCTCATATTAGGTGCATGATGTTGAAGTGGAGAATTTCCTGATTGAAATGTGTGGTTTATTAGCTTTGCTCAGTCGTGTTCCTTTGGTCAGCTCATGATAGTATGAACGTCATTTTTGAAGTACAACAGAGCTTTAAAAGCTGAATATTTGGGAGTTCTCATCCTGGCTCAGCGAAAATGAATCAGACTAGCATCCATGAGGACGTGGGTTCCATCCCTGGCCTCACTCAGTGGGTTAAGAATCCAATATTGCCATGAGCCGTGGTGTAAGTCACAGACACGGCTCAGATCTGCCATTGCTGTGGCTGTGGTGTAGGCCAGCAGCTACAGATCCCGTTCAACCCCTAGCCTGGGAACCGCCCTAAAAAGACCAAAAAAAAAAAAAAAAAGCTGAATATTCTTAAGTAACTTGGGAGTAAAAAAACAGGAAAAGAGAAGTAAGACCCCATAAAGAATGCAGTAGCAACGACGTACGAAGGCAGAAAGCAGTGGAAAGGCAAGGAGGTAGGGCAGACACTATGCAGAAGTGTCTTCTGGTAAATTCGCGGTGCGGAGCCATGAAACCTCAAGTAGATGCAGCTTTAATGTCACAGCCCCAGCTGGGAGGTAGAGAAGGGGGAACAGAGCAGGGAGCCAGGCTGGATAGCCAGCAGTGGGGCCATCGTGGGAAGGTCATCGGGAACCTCCGCCCATTCCCCAGGTCACTGTGGACCACCCGTGCTTTGCGCTTTCTCCACCAGCTGTGATGCTCTCCTGGCGGCTCCAGCAGGGACTGTCCCCTGCCTCAGCCTCCTGGCCAGCGGTTACTTGGCGGTGGCTGCGGACCTGATCTTGGATGGTGGAGAGGGTTCTGAGTCCTTCCTGGTGGTAGCATCAGACTCCGGGCTGGGTGTCCCAGTCTATTCTCTCCATGGCTTGGCCACCCATCTCGGCTCTGTTTGCCCCACAGTTGAGCCTTCTCCACGTTTAATTTTTGAGAATAATCCCTTCCCTACTTGACAGGGACTTGTGTTGTTAAGGAAAAGAATCAACAGAGTTCTGCCGTGGCCCAGCGGGTTAAGAATCCGACTGTAGCCGCTTGGGTCTCTGTGGAGGCACAGGATAAATCCCCAGCCTGGTGCAGTGACTTAAAGTATCTGACATTGCTGCAGCTGTGGCATAGGTTGCAGCTGCAGCCTGGATTCAGTCCCTGGCCCAGGAACTTCCATATGCCATGGGTGTGGAGCTACGTATATTAACAGTGGCAACAAGAGCAAAACTGAGTACTTGCTACAGGGCTCAGCACTTGACCTGCATTTCTCCCTTAATCCTCCCAACAAAAGGATTGTAGAACAATATTATTTGTGTTCATTAGATAAGTTACTGATCCTTCGAAAGGCTTAATAACTAGACTATTAACTGGTAGTGAAGCCAGAATTTAAATCATGTTTTTCACCACCCGGTTACACCATCTTCTCAAGAGAGACCTGAAGGCTTGGAGTTACAAACTCAAACCTTGAAATCTTTAAAGCTATCCAAGAGTGGGCTTCTTCCTCCCCTTTTGGTGCCAGGGCAACTTTGACTTGTGAAAATGAGGTGTGGTGGGTGTCTTAGTCCGCTCAGGCTGCTGTGAGGACACAGTCTAGACTGCGTGGCTTATACACAACCAGAAGTTTATTTCTCACAGTTCTGGAGGCTGGACATCCAAGATCAAAGCCCCACATGGTCATGTTTGGTGAGCGTCCACTTTTTGGCTCCTAGTAGATGCTTTTTCACCATGACCTCACATGACAGAAGGGCCAGGGGGCTCTCTGGGGCCCCTTTCATAAGGTACTAACCCTATTCATCAGGGCTCTGTCCTCATGAGCTAAGCACCCCTCAAAGGTACCACCTACCAATCCCTTTGAGGGTTAGGATTTCAGCATATAATGGGGATGGGGGAGACCCAAACATTCAGACAAGCAGTGGGAAAAAGCAAAAAAGCCTCAACTCGATTTCTGGATTACTCAAGCTTTATGTAGGTACCAAACTGCCTTGATAGGAGGCACGGGGTGGGTTACCTGGGTGGGATGTGACTGCCTCGCCGTCTCTTTGTTTCACTTGTCTTGAAATACGGAGGGTGGACAGTGTAGTCTGATGCGGTTTCCGGGGAAGCAGTCTCAGTCCACATCTTGAGAAACTGTCCCTCGGTTCTTGGTGTTGCCGATCGAATCTGAGATTTCCTTTTCATATACTCTGATTCAAATCCCCCACGCAGGCTCTAACTGATACGGTTGCCTTGGAAGGGAACACATTTAATTAGGAGAGATCCGAATGCTATTTTTATCCTGTGGATTTATTTCACAGGGTAAGTTTAATTCCATTCAGGGTCCTGGCCTGAGAGCAGAGTCTTAAGGGTAAGCCTTTGAAAGCCAAGTCCTTGGAATCCACGCATAGCCAAGGGCACACTGGGGTCACACGGGGTGTGAATTTGATCCTGAGAGCACAGTGAGAAACGCGGGAGCATCAGATAGCCTGGCTTATTTATCATCACAAGCCCTGGGGCAGCCTTTCCCCGGCCTTTCCCCAGGTCTCTCCCTAGATGATGCCTCTGACAGAGTAGTTGTTGGGTTGGTTGTTTTTCTTTGTTTTTCTGGGGGAGGTTTGTTTTTGTTTTGTTGTTGTTTCCAGCAAGTTACAAAGAGAGTACCATTTGCGAGTCCTCACCAAAGGGGACTTGAGAAGGTAGCGCTTTAGGCGCCCTCGGACCCGACATCCTTGTATGAGAAGTCATGCCCGTGCCTTGTGTGAGAGGAGGCGGGCCGCTTCCATTCAGGTGCTTTTCCGCTAGTGTTTTGACCCTGATTCTCAGATGTGTCCACTTGCATTGCATGGAGAAACAGAGGCCTAGTTCTTGGGAATTCAAGCAAGAAAAGAGTCTGCCCCTTTGCCTTTGGCTGGAAGGTCTGGAGCCTTCCACAGTCCCCTAGATTGAGCGGTGGGGGTGGGCTGGGAAGGAAGCAGTCAATGAGTCGCTTGGCTAAGGCAAAAAAAAAAAGGCTATTCATTGCTTTGTCTGGGGCTGGCTGGCTGATTGGAAGCCCAGAGAGTGCTCATGAATAATTTACATGAGCGCTGACTTTTTCCCAGAGTCAATGCCTCCCATTTACCTGCCCGCCAGCCTCTCAGGCACCATTTCCTCTCCTGTTTCTTCTGCCGTATTGAAGGTGAACGCAGCCCTCACTGACACTTCAGCCCCAGACCCCTAAAGCCAGCCAGCCCACGTTGGATTTGCTGCTTTTAACAAAGCATGGAATGTATCTAAAATATGTTGCGTGAGGGAGAATTTACAGAAGAGCACAGCTTACCTTTTGAGTCCTCCTTAGCACATTATACTCCAGCACAGCGCATTTCAGTGCACAGTTTTTAAACTCCCGTGTCGGACCGCTTTGTGCCCTGGGCAGTTCCCGGTGTGTGGGGTGGGTGTGTGGTAATCAGTGTTTACTCCTAAAGCTCTGTATGCTTCACGGTGATAATTTGCTATCCCGTCGTCCAGATGTGGACCTGGCCACAGACGCCGACTGCCAGACCTGCCATATTGTCACCGAGGCAGAAATCACTTTCGATTTCTCCTCAAATGAGAGAACAATCTCTACCTAATTTGAGGTTTTTTTTTAAGACCTAGAATTTGGGAAGATGAGCGCTGATCCCTCCCAGAGGAGATCGGTTAAGCTAGTCTGGAAGCACAGCTGTTGGATCTGCATGAACAGCACTGAATTCTGATATCATCTGACTCTTGTTTCTCAAAGATATCCTAAGGGAGCATCAGGTGCCTCTATGACTCCACCCACCTGTGTGATCTGAAGTTAGCTGAGCGTTGCTTTGCTAGAAGTCCCACGGGAAGGCCACCTCCGTGAGAACTGCCTGCACATTTATTATATCACTTCAATGTGGAATCTAAAATATGGCACCAATGAACCTATCTACAGACTCACGGACATAGAGAACAGACCTGTGGTTGCCAAGGGGGATGGGGAGGGAGTGGGATGGACTGGGAGTTTGGGGTTAAAAGATACAACCTATGACATTTAGAGTGGATAAGAAATGAGGTCCTACCATATAGCACAGGCAACTGTGTTCAGTCTCTAGGGATAAAACAGGATGGAAGATAATATAAGAAAAGGAATATATATATGGACTGGGTCACTTTACTAATAGCAGGAATTGGCACAACATTGTAAATCAACTATACGCTAATAGAAAATTGTTAAATGTTTTTTTAAAAAGAATTCTCACATCATCTATTTCCACAGCAACTTGTGTGTTGGGTCAGTGATGAGTATCACGTGCTTGAGTCCTTGTCCTCTGACAACCAATTCTTCTCCCTCTTGAAAATTGTGGCAACATCTGTCTGAGTCCCATCTCCTGAGATCTTTCTTGCTCCTAAGTATCAGCAGACTTTCACAGTCCCCAGATTCTTTGATTTGAGCCTGGAATTCTGGACTCTTACTTATATTGGAATCCAGTTCTATATTGGTTCGACCCATGCTAGTGAGAAAGGTGGTCTTTTTAGATCAAGATGAAAGTCAAATTTAGGAGCTTCATTTTCCCTTTGCCGTGTGATTGCATCATTCCTTCTGCTTCAAGAAGTTCTACTTTCTTGATCTGTGGGCTACAAAGATAGCTACACATTGTCATTTTTTTTATCTTCATGTAGTCTTGTTTCTTCAGGATACGCTGGCGGTGGGAATCTCAATACATTAGTAACTTTCACTTTAGGTTTTGGCTGTGAGTCCTTACCCTGGGTTGTTACTGGTGCTCCAGCCTTTTTAGTCATATTCTTGCCTTCTCTCAGTTTGCTGTGCTGGTTCCCATTCAGAGCCTGCTCTTCCAACACCAAAAAGGGACTTTAACCCCTAACTCCTGAGATCCTTTGTAACAGGTGTGAGGGGGCTCTGTGAGGATTTCCAGCTTATTGGAACAGCTTGCCGTGGCCCCCACACAAAACTCACCAGCTGCTTTTCTCCTCCCCTGCTCAGCCTTTGGGGGTGTTTGACAAGTGTTCATGGAGCCAAGGATATGGATACAGTGATGAGCAAAAACAAAAATGCTCGCCTGTGGAGAGTATGGTCTAGTGAGGGAGAAAGACATCAATCACTTGATCATACTAACAGAAAATCACAACTGTGACCAGTGCTGTGAAGAAGAGGAATGCATCGCAATGAATGAAAACCTCTCATAGGATGATGCCATATGGTCAAGGAAGGTGGAAGATTTTTCTAAGGAAATGACTCATGAGCTGAGGTAACAAATGAATAAGGAAGGAAAGAGTGTGCAGGACAGGAGGAATAGCAAATCTGGGTGCCTAGGATCAGGAGAAGCATGGCAAAGTCAAGGGCTTTTAAGGAAAGCCGGTGGGGTTGGAAGCTAGGAGGCGTATCCTCCCTCCTGCAATGGACATTTCACTACCCTAGAGTGTTCACTGTCCTTTGATGACTTTAAGATTTTATTACGTACTCCCTGTAAATAATTTATTTCAAAGTTGGGTAAGGCTGGTCATGCTGCCAATCCCTGGAGGAGCCATCCACTCACAGTGCGTTCCTTGTGTGCAGATCTATGTGTTTAGAGTCAACAATGGAATGATAAAATGTCAGAACCAGGTGAGACCTCCAAGATTACTGAGTGCCAAGTTCCCTGTTCCGGATGAAAGCATTCAAGTCTGAAACATCCCAACAGTAAATTGCTTCTCAGAATGGATGTTCCTTTATGATGGCTCATTTGCAACTTGTTTTTCATCTCAGAAAAAAAAAAAAACACTCGCTATTAGAAAATGTCATTTCATGAAAAAGGGGATATTACAACAGATATTACAGAAATACAAAAAACCATGACAGAATATTATAAACAACTATATGCCAACAAATTTGATAATCTAGAAGAAATGGACAAATTCTTAGAGACCTACACCCTCCCAAAACTGAATCAAGAAGAAATAAATCAACTGAATAGACCAATCACTAGAAATGAAATTGAGTATGT
>PVHT021183527.1:652977-770602 GCA_004024745.2 Catagonus wagneri | reverse complement strand
GAGTGGGGATAACTACTGCTTTAATGATGGAATAGCAAGGAGCTCCAACTGTAATGCACGGGGAACTATATCTAATTACATGTGACAAATCCATATATGTACATGTAATCGGGTCACCACATGGTGCAGTTGGAAAACCTGACAGAAATCTGTAAACCAGCTATAATGCAAAAATAAAAAAAAAAAAAAAAGAAAAAAAGAAAATGTCATTTCAGTCTTCAGCTTCCTGATGTCCCGAAGAGCTAAGCAGGGGCATTCGGAAACATTTGCTCTTCCTCAGTCCATTTGGGTGAGGAAAATGCAGTTGAGCTCAGAACAATTACTGAGTTCCTGCTTGGGTTAGGAGATATAGATACAGAATGAGTAGATGTGCTGTCTACTCTCTGAGGTTCTTTCTGTGGGGTGAGGGAGCTGGCCCATAAATACATAATAGCAGGTGGGTGTCCAAACTGGAGAATACCCAGAGTATTGTGGGAGCACAGGGAATGGCCACTTAGCCTAAGACAGAAGTCTAGGCAGACTTCCTGTAGGAGGTGATGCCTGAGCTGAGTAAGGAAGGTTAAAAGTTGAATACAATTAAGGAGTGTGTGGAGATAGGGGGTCAAGTCTGAGTAAAAGCTGAGAAGTATGAAAGTCCACGGTGAATACGTAGATAAGATAGAAACTGCTAAAATTCTGAAGTAGTTTGAAGTATGGTGGAAGATAAGACTAGAGGGATTGATAGAAACTAAGCTTTGAAAGCCTTAATATTTTTGAGATGTTTGAATTCTCTGTCCCTAAGGATTTGGAACCATTACCTATCACAGGAGATGTAAAATGAGAGTGGCTTAAAGCAAAAAGAAATGTATTTCTCTCCGCTTTAAAGAGTCTGGAAGTAGACAGTCCAGTTGTGCCGTGAAAGCTCGTGGAGTCCTCTGTGACCCAGATTTCTGTTTTTTTTCTATTCTGCCACCTCATGATCTAGGATGGTTGCTGAAGCTCCAGAAGTCATCTCTGTATTGCACTTCTACGCAGTCAAAAGGGCAAAGGGCACTCCTGTCAGCGGTGTCAGCTCTTCCTAAGGATCCTTCCTGAGCTTCCACACAAAACTCACCATGGAATTTCTAGAACTTGGCCGCATGGCTGCACCTAGCTGCAGTGAAGGCTGGGAGATTATTACATGACCATGTTCCAGCTAAGCATTAGGGTTCTCTTATTAAAGGAAAAGGGGGAGATTAGTTATCTGATAGGAAGCTTGCAGTGTCAGAAACAGGGAATATGGGCTTTCTGTAGCAGATAAAGGATAGTCTTTGAAGAATTTTCAGCACATTGCATGACATAAGTAGATTTATATTTTATATTTTGGGGAGGGAGTGAGTGGATATGTACATATGGGTGGCAGGGAGAGGTTCAGTTTGCAGCTCTTAGAGTGTTCCAGGTAAAGACAATAATGAGGTGCTGAACTAAGACGTTGATGGTAGGGCTGAGGAGAAGGGCAGACGTTTTTGAGATACTAGCAAGGAGAACAGACAGGACTTAGTGACGGGGTGGGCCAGGGGGGTGAAGGAAAACCTGGGCTCATTCCTAGGTGTTTGGCTAGAAGTTTGAATAGATGATGGCACATTAGCTAGGATAGATCATGGGCCTAGGAAGAGATCTCAGCGGAAGAGGAAGATGAGAATTAGAAACATAATGTTAGGTACCTGAGACCCATTCCAGTGGAGATGCTCAATGGGCTGCTGGATTTGAGTCTGAAGCCCAGTGAAGAGGATGGACAGGAGTTAAATATTTAGAAGCCATCAGGACAGAGCTGGTTTAGATCACAGGACTGGATAAGATCACCCAACAAGAATGTCTTAAAGGAAGCAGTGAGCCAAAGACAGAACCTGAGGAAATAAGGGCCCATTAGAAATCTGCCTCAGTTTGGCTCCATGGTAAAAAAACGATCAGACAACAGGAAAAAAAAATCTTTTATACCACATCATTGTATAAGCGTAAGTGTCCCCAAAGTACATTTCCACTTAAAATATAATGCTGTAAAAAATAGAGGAATTCTCATTGTGGCTCAACAGGTTAAGAATCCGTCGTCTCTGTGAAGATGCAGGTTCGATCTCTGACCTGACTTAGTTAAGGTTGCTGTGTTGCCATAAGCTGCATCATAGGTTGCAGACTCGGCTTGGATCTGGTATTGCGGTGGTTTTGGTGTAGGTTGCTATAGCTCTGATTCAAACTGGACTGGGAACTTCCATGTGCCACAGGTCCTGCTGTTTTTAAAAGGGAGGAGAAAAAAAGTACCTGACTGCAGTGGTTGGTGTTACTGCAGTGGATGGTGCAGGTGCGGGTTCAGCTCCCAGGCCAGTGCCGTGGATTAAAAGATTCAGCGTTGCTGCCGTTGCAGCATAGGTCACAGTCGCAGCTTGGATTGCATTCAGTCCCTGACATGGGAACTTCCATATGCCATGAAATTAAAAAAAAAATAGAAAGACATCACTTATTTTAAAATAAGTTTGAGAGGCAACATATATTATTTGAACGGAATGGTGGGCATGGTTTTCAGAAGGACCCAGGTGCTAGACCCACGCCTGCTTCATGCTGGTCCTGCGATTGTGGGCGGGTTGCTGAATCCTCTGAGTCTGTCTGCCCATCTGTCCATCGGTGGTACCACTGACATAGCTTCCCTGTGGTGTGTTGATGAAGCTCAAACCAGATGGAAGTGGAAATGTGACAGCTCTTTGAAACCTGCCCTGTCAGTAGGAGAGATTATTCTTTGCATGCACGCTAACAGCTGATTTGCCTTTTCCTTGTAGCAGAGGCTTGAGCTGAAATGTTCCTCGAGACGCTTCCTCAAAAATAGAAAATTCTTTACAGAAATTGGAGTTGTAGCTTGTAAAGATCAACCCGCTGAAGACCAAACTCTTTTTCTTTTCTTTTGGTTGTCAAATAACCCTTTATTAAATTATTTTTCTTTGTAGTTTTTTACTAGCTGGGCATTCCACCACACCACCGTTGATGTCATCTGTGGTGAGGGTGGTGGCCCTCAGCATTGTGGCCTACACGCTGCACACTGGGAAGTCCCCAGGATCTCTTTGAAGCTTCTACAGGCTTCTTTCTCGAGCCAAAGATCAGTGCCACATCTGTCATGCAGTGTTGTCAATCTCATCAAAAGTGATCTTTGGACCCGGCAAGAAGCACAAAAGCGCTTCATGCTGCTCTGCTTCTTGCCGGTTCCTTGAGGGCTTTGATGATCAGGGACCTCGGTCTGAGACTGTTTGTTCCGAAGGCTCAGTCTCACTGTGACCCTCAGACCCTTCCAATAGCCAGTTGCCTGCTGACCCCGTCACCAGCCTTTTCTGGAGACAGACCCAGGGGGCCATCTCGGGGGCCAGAGCAGATGTGGCACCAACTTCCCCACTGGTGCACCTCAGATATATGACTTTGATCTCATTAGGGTCACACGTAGGTGGCATTTTGGAGGCACCGATGGTGGGTGAACGTGGATTCAGGACAGTCGGAGAAAGGGTCGCTCTGGCCTCCTGCAAGTCAAAAGGAAGCCGATCTTTTTCTAGTAAACTAAATCTGATCATGTTTTGCTTTGCTTTGCTTTGCTTTGTAGGGCCGCACCCGCAGCATATGGAAGTTCCCAGGCTAGGGGTCAAATTGGAGCTACAGCTGCCGGCCTACACCACAGCCACAGCAACTCGAGATCTAAGCCGCATCTGTAGCCTACACCACAGCTCATGGCAATGCTGGATCTTTAACCCACTAAGCAAGGCCAGGGATCAAACCCGCATCCTTGTGGATACTAGGCGGGTCCATGAACGCTGAGCCACAATGGGAACTCCTGACTGTGCTTTTCTTTCAAAGCAAATCATTTGCTTTGCATTTTAGCCATATTTTGATATCAGATGAAGTTAATACACATACCGTGTACTTATCATTAGTCCTTAAGGAAGTTTCCTTAGGAGCATAGGGGAGAGATTATAAAATTTGAAGACTATACCCTTGCATTTGGTTTAAATTTCAGCTGCCTCTCTAATGTACGGGGGAAGCAGTCGAATTTGTTTTGGGTCAACCTGTTCCAGTATTGGTCGTTTTTGGTTGTTCATTTGAGCGGGGAGCCAAGAACATTTTCAGACCATTACAGGAGTAAATATCCGGACAAAGTTTCCCCCAAGGACCCAGATTAATGACAGAAACACTTTGATTGTTTCTGGACTTCACTTACTAAATCATTACACTGATCCTGGCATACCTCATCCGTGTCTGACCTTTGTATCAACAAAAGCTGTGGTTATTGGGGACTAATTGATAAATGTGTTAATTAATTCCACTGGCTAATGAAATCAGACCCAGTTTTGCTCTTTCCCCCACCAAATTGATCAAGCAATCTACTCATTCATTACAATTAAACACAATCTTGGATTTATTTGCTGAACTCTAAAAGGGTAATCATGGATCTTTAGCTGTCAGATGAACACTGCCGTTTGTAAAACATAATTCAGTTGTACAGTTCAACAAATGCTTATGAAATGCCTCCTTAACACAAAGCTTGATGTCAGACCCTCAGAGACTAAAAGAAGAATGAAGAAAGGCCCTGCCCCACAGCTTGGGTTCATTGTTTGTTCCTTTACCATTTATGGGGTGAGCACCCATCAGGTACCAGCTTTTATTTTCAAAACTCTGAAAATAGGGCTGACAATTTTAAGCTCCCTACCCACCAGGAGCTTATTAAATTCTAGCACAGGTAGGCAGACAAACAAAAAGGAAGTAAACTGAATATTGGGGTGATAAATTCTATGGAGAAAAATTTGGGTCAGGAAGTATAAAGTTCCAAGAGGATGGTTTTGCTATTTACACAGAGGGTTAAGAAAGACTTCTCTGGGAGTTCCTGCTGTGGCACACCGGGCTTGGCAGTGTCTTGGGAGTGCTGGGACACAGGCTTGATCCCCTGCCCGGCACAGTGGTTTGGAAATCCAGCATTGCCACAGCTGCAGATTACGTCAAACTGTGGCTCAGATCCAATCCCTGGCCCCCAGAACTCCATATGCCTCGGAGCAGCCAAAAAAGACTTCCGTGATCTGGACCATTTGAGCAGGTGAACAGAGACCTAAGGATGTGAGGAAGCAGGCTCTATGTGAATATCTGGAGGAAGAGCGTTGTAGGCAGAAGAAAGAGCAGGGACAGATGCCTGATGGACAGGGCTGAGCTCTGTAAGGTCAAGGATGGCTGGACTGGTGTGCTGGGGCCGAGCGGAGAAGATGATCTGAGCTGTCTCGTTGATTCTGCCAACCAGAATCATAGCCACGTCTGCTAAGCATTTGTCTCCTGAGTATAAACACCTCTACTTAATTTTACCGTCTTATGACATCTCTCCAAGGAAATGGTGTCATCGTTATTTTACAGACAAGGAAACTTGAGGCTCTGGGGAGTCAGTAACTTGTTCAAGGTCATGCAGCCTGCAGTGGAATTCTACCATCCCACCTGAGTTTTGAATCCGTGAAGGTTGCCAGTTGCTTCATCTTCTGAGCCTTGGCACGTGCATTTCCCTCTGCCTGGAAGCTCCTCGCTTTCTTTGCCAAGGGAACTCCTGCCGATGCCTGCAATCTCGGCTCCATTGTCACCTCCAATGGAAAACTTTTCCCGGACTCCATTTCCCCCACCTCTGTCTGGGTTTGGCGTCAGCCTTCTCTGCCCCCGTGGCATCCTATAAGACCCTCCTCTCCACATTCTTCCTGGCCTTTGTCTCGCTGTATATAGGCTGCCTCGTGAAGGCAGGGACTATGCCTATTTAACCCGCAGTCTCTCGCTATGGTTATACTGATCCAAACCGTGATTGGCTCAGTAATTAAGGTAGTGTAGCTTTATTTTAAATATTTGTATTTTAATTAAATATATTAAATATTTAATTAAATATAAAATTAAATATTTTATTTTAAATTAAATATTTAAATTAAATATTTAATATTTAAATATTTTTATTTTAAAAATAAAAAATATTTAATTTAAATATTTAAAGAAATAAAAGAATGCCTTTTGAGAATTTGAATTCTCCAAAAGAATGTTTGACTATTACATTTAGAAAGGTTAAACAGCGAGGCCCTCCTGAGTAGTGTAGGTTACTATATCCAATTTCCTAGGATAGACCAAGATGGAAAAGAATATAAAAAAGTATATATATATATATATATATATATATATATATATATATATATATATAAATGTATAATTGAGTCACTTTTCTGTACAGCAGAAATAGGCACAACATGAAGTATAGTGGATCAATTATACTTTAAATTTTTTTTTAAAAAACAATGCGTGAATATTCGTAATGGTATTTTTTCAAACGATAGTTTTAACACTTAGGAATTTTTAAATTTTGGATTTTCATTTCGATGATAATATAAATCAAGACAAAACTTCTTCCTTGTGATTGTAATTCTCGAATGAACGATATTTCATAAGAAAAGACATGTCAATAAGAGTTTCTTCACATGTTTTTTAAAAAGGATCCAGAAGGTACTTGGGTTTGGGGAACAGTGGTGGTCCCTGCCATCATTTTTCTACACTTAATGACTTAGGTCCTTAGAATTTGTAGAAAATTTAGGTTGTGTACTTTTTTGCTTCAGGCAACACTCAGTGTTCTTCTCAGTGTTACATTAGCTGTGTCTACTATATTCAAAAGACTTCAGCAGTAATCTGTTCCACCCGTCATATCTTTCTGCTAAAAGCAAAGGTAATGACTTCTTCAAAATCATTTTTACAAAGTGAATGTTGCTTTATAAGTTCTTTAAACCTACCATGTTTTTCATAGATAGATAGATAGATAGAACTGAGGCAGAAAGCCTGGTGATTTCACTTTTTAAACAGTTCCAAGTTTTTTGAATAATTTAATACTCTAAAATTAGTAAGGGGCTTTACAAAAATATTCTCATTAAAATATGTTTATAAAGTCTTCCTGGGGTATGTGTTCATTAGTGAGAGCAATGGTTTTCACCTGTGTTTTTTATTTTTAAAATAAAAATGGTTCTTGCATCTCTAATTATGAAAGCAGCCCGTAGTAATTGTTGAAAATTTAAAATTGAAAAGTAACCTATAAACCTACCACTGAAAGATAATCGTTTTTGTTTATATATATATATTTATATCCTTAAATTTTAATATATTTTTTTTAAAAAAACAGAAACAAAATTGAGGTCATAACTGTATGTATTTTTTTTTGTCTTTTTGCCTTTTTCTAGGGCTGCACTCACGGCATATGGAGGTTCCCAGGCTAGGGGTCTAATTGGAGCTGTAGCTGCCGGCTTTTGCCACAGCCACAGCAACGCAGGATCCAGGTCACGTCTGCAACCTACACCACAGCTCATGGCAACGCCGGATCGTTAACCCACTGAGCGAGGCCAGGGATCAAACCCGCAACCTCATGGTTCCTAATCAGATTCGTTAACTACTGCGCCACGACAGGAACTCCTCCCATAACTGTATGTATTTTTAACCTGATTTTTTTTCCCCTTAATCTTTCATAAGAATTTTTCCGTCATGAAAGTCATTTACATTCTCTTTTAAATCTAATATTACATGATGCTGAGTGATCTATCATAGGGACTTAACTTATAGTACATTTAAATTAACTTATTAATAATGGTAAGTTTATTATATCCTTGTACACATCCATTTGGAGCTGTCTTTGATCCTTTCCCTAGAACAGAGTTCTGGAGGTATTACTGCTGAGTCAAAAGGAATGCACATTGTTATAATTTCTTTCCAGCATTTGGGGGACCTGGGTTGCAGTTCTGCCTTGCCGCTTCCCAGGTGTGGAATTTTGAGTAAGTCGTTTAACCCTTCTAAGCCTCAGTTTCTTCCTTGATAAAATGGAGGTCCTAGAAATGCACACCTGAGGTGCGCATGCGAAGCCTTTAGCACAGATCCAGGTATGTAGTACCTGCTCTGTGATGTTCACTTTTTGAACATTCTTTGGAAAAAATGCATCAAAACACATGTTTTAATGATAGGTATTGGCGTTACCAAGTGGGATGTATCAATCTTTCCAATTCACTTCCTCTCATACATCTTAAGTGTATAATTTGATACATTTTGACAAGTGTATTATATAATCAACACTCCAAATAATACGTAGAACATTTCCATCATCCCAGATAGTTTCCTGGTGCTCCTTTCAGTTAATCCCTAGCCACCCGCAGAGGCACCCAGCGTTGATTCTGCTTGGATGTGAATATCCATATTAGGATCATGAAAGTAAAAACCACTTCTCAGTAATATCCTTCTGAGTATAACAGGATAGGGTTCTTCAAAGTGACCCTGCAAGTGCAGTGATGGCCGTGGTCAGAAGAAACCCCTTCCCCGCAAAAGAGGACCTCATTCTCTCAGTCAGGTTTACTCTCTGTAAAGCAAGTATTTCCAGGAGGATAAACATCAGCACATTAGCAGTCGTTGTCTGAGTGTCTGAGGTTCTGAAGATGGTTTCTGTTTTCTTTTTGATGCTTTTCAAATGTTCTGCATTGAACACACATTGCCTTTTTAATCATTAAAAATAATTATTTCTAAAAGGGATCTCATCAGTGATATTGAATATATCCCGATATGAGTTTTTCAACATGACAGAGTCAAAAATAGGTAACTTGCTGCTGCTGCAGTACCACTTATGTTCTGTCGAGCCTTGACTTTCAGGCTGTGATCACTCCTTGCTTGTGGGTCATCATCCCAGTCCACCCCAACTGCCACAACAAGCACCGTGGATCTGGTGATTTAAACAACAGAAGTTAATGTCCATAGCTGTGGAAGCTAGGAAGTGCAAAATCAAGGTGCTGGCCAGTTTGCTTTCTAGTGAGGGCTCTCTCCCTGACTTGCAGACAGCCACCTTCTTGCTATATCTTCACATGGCTGGAGGGAAAAGGCAAAAAGCAAGCTCTCCAGTGTCTCTTCTTATAAAAGTGCTAATCCCATCATGGGATGCACACACTGGTGAGCTTACCTAAGCTTAGTTACTTCCCAAAGGTCCCCATCTCCAGACATGGTGGAGTCAGGGCTTCAACATATGAATTTGGGGAGTATACAACCATTCAGTCCATCACAGTGGCTCATTCATACATTTATTCAGCTTTCAATGTTTTCTATTATTTGAAGCAGGCTGATTTGCATCTACTTGAAAGTACAAAATCTACCCGGAAATGATTTCAGCCCTGAGGAGAATAGCACCTGCTGGAGCTGAACACATGGTGGGCTGACATGAAAGGACAGCTGAGGATTAGGTGAACCCATTGTCATCCTTTTGGCTCACTGAGCCATGGATGTTCGTCTCGGAGCTATGTTTTCCAGTTATGTTGAGACCATATCCCCTTCCTGCATCTCTGGCAGGAGAAAGAGCTGAGTGGAATGTGGTTTTACTGTTTGCCTTTTGATCAATTGTCTGCCTAAAGGTGGGATTTTTTTTTCCATTGTCTGACAAATATCAGGTTTTACTTATCAGCAAACTTCCTACGAAGAAATATAACTCGGTGCAAGAGCTCTGGTACTGTTTGGCAAAGATGCTCAGGCAATGAATTTCGGGGTTCAGTCACAAAGAGGAGTGAGGGAAACTGATAGGCAAACTGCCCCACACCTTGGAAAACGACATCATAGAGGGATCTGGTTCCCAAAATGTGGCATTTTGACTATGCGACCTTTCACTACTCCTTTCTCCTATTTCACTGCTCCTCTAAGCTCCAGAATGTCCCTCCAAACCTGCTCTTTCATATACAGCATCCCTGTCCTATACCATTCTTGATACTTGCATCAAAACACCTGATCCATGTCCCACTGACACAACATTCACATTTGGGGTTGGAAGGGATTTCACAGTCATAAACGCTTCTCTTTCAAAGCATGAATATCCAAAAACCTGCTGGGTAGTCCCTTTTTTTTTTTCTTCTATGCTTTAACACCTCCAAACAAAGAGGACTTGTTTCCTCGACTTTTAGGCATCAATGACTATTAGAAATTTTACTTTTGTATTGACTCAAACAGTATCTCTCAGTATCATCTCTTCACTGGTTCTGGACCGCCTAAGGGAGGAGACTGAAAAAATCCACAGTCTTCTACAAGAAAGACTTTCAGATATTTGGAGGCATTCTTGGTCTTCCAACGTCAAAACAAGGAAATGGAATTGTCAAAGAAGGAAATAGAATTAGCGCAGTGTTATTCATCTTGGTTATCTCTTTGCAATCATTAATTTCTAAGCAATTATAAGCCATCTATGTATTTTTTTTTCATTCTTGATTTGATATCTGGTTGACTTTGTTACATTCTTCTTCTCTTATAAAATCAGAAGTATTGTAACTAGTAATTGGTTAACTAAACTAATAATGACCCGTGATGTTAGTAGCTAATGTTATCCTTCTTAGATAAGACTTGGGCTTTAGCTGGATTTCTTTGATGCTGAATACTTGGGTAGCAAGCATGGTGGGAAGTTGATTGTTGGTGTGACTTCAGAATAGGGTATTTAGAATTTCCTTTTGCAATGAATGATGAGGCACAGGATGAAGTAGGTGTGAAGATGAGGGAGATGAAGACCACAGCACCTGTGAAACTCCTAGTCAAACAATCTGTCTCAAAGTCACTAATGTTGAAGACAGTGGCCATAGATTCTGGTTGACTGCATGGCAGTGCTGTACAAATGAGGCATTATTGACTTACAGTTAAGAGCAAGGCTTCGGAATCAAACTTAGATTTGAAACTTACCTCCACAAGGTACTAGCTCTGTAATACTGGATAAACTCTTTAATTTCTCTATGTCTTGATTTCCTAATCCATGACATGAGGTTATTGTGAGAATTCATATGGCTTGTTTCCTCCCATGTCTGGTATCACTTAATGCTCCATACATATTATCAGTTATAAAGAAGAAAATGACCCAGGGAAGAAACTTGAACAGTGAACCCATTTAAGAGGTGGACAGATTTAATAAGAAAATGATTGAATAAAATACAGTATATTCATTCTGTGGAATATTATGCAACTCCTGAAATAGTGAATGAGTTAGATTTGTATTGATTCATCTAGGTCGTGTTTTTCTGATAGGTACATCAGTGAGAAAAATAAGTTAAATAGTATGTATACTCATTTCAGCCCCATTTTTTTGTTTTGTTTCCCTTTTTTAATTTTTAAAGTTTTATCGAAGTATTATTGATTCACTAGGTTGTGATAATTTCTGCTCTACAGCAAAGTGGTTCAGTTACACATGTACACACCTCCATTCTTTTTCAGATTCTTTTCCCATGTAGATTATCACAGACTATTGGGAAGAGTTCCCTGTGCTACACGTTGATCACCCATTCCATATGCAATCATGTACATATGCCAAAAAAAGGTAACAAAAGCTGTCTATACATAGATGTGTGCATGCAGGAAGTTGTGGAAGAGCAGAAACAACAGTTTGGGATGAGATGGACTGTTATTCATTTTTCACTATGTATCTTCATAGTGTATCACAGTGATTATGGTGAGAAAGTGTCACTTTTAAATGATTTTTTTTTTTTTTAGGGCTGCACCTGTGGCACATGGAAGTTCCCAGGCTAGGGGTCAAATCAGAGCTGCAGCTGCTGGCCTACACCACAGCCACAGCAATGCAGGATCCGAGCCGCATCTGTAACCTATACCACAGTTCATGGCAACACCAGATTCTTAACCCCCTGAGCAAGGCCAGGGATTGAACCCCCATCCTCACAGATACTAGTTAGATTTGTTACTTCCGAGCCACATGGGAAGTCCACTATGATTTTTAAGGGCCATTTTTTTTTTTTTTAAGAAATACACAAAAGGAGTGAGGGGTGGGCAGAGGAAGAAGAGAAATCAGTCAATAGGCATGGGAGGGAATTGTCACAGGGTCGGGGGCCGGGTGGGCGGGAAGCTCCAGAATGAAGAGCTAGGACACTCAGGCTTTTGTCTCCCATCTTCATGGCTCTATCAGGGCTTGGCATCCAGAGCTTTGCTTATTCATTTTCATTTAGTATCCCTCCATTTCTGGCACATGGTATAGCAATATTTCTTTCTTCTCTTCATTTCTGTTTTATTTCTAGCTACTGAGCTTGCCTGGAGGAGAGAAATAACTTGAAGATGGATATCAACAGAGTGTTAGTTCTTGACTAAAGAGCAGTGTCAGTGTAATTTAGTTAGATGAGTTAACGCCTACATGCACTAAAAGAGAAATGTTTAGCTATTCTAAAAAGATTACAGTCCAACCTCCTGATTTCTCTTTCCCAGCAACCAGGCACCCATTTCTTGCCTATCCTGCCAGGAATGGTTTATGCACATACAAGCCCCGTGTTTGAGTGTGTTTCCTATGGAAAAACAAATGGTGCTATAGGGGACACTTGAAGAACAAAGGTTTTTCCCTAAACCTTTCCAAAGACCAACTCCTGTCAAAAGGTAGCAGTTTTGAGCCTCCTCTTTCTGAGAAGGGTGAGGGTTCAAACCTGCAAAGAATTCTGCTCTTGTTGGAGAAACTGTGCAGGTCTGTTCGGATCATGCAACAGGCTTATAAAAGTTTACTGCAGTTCCATAGCTGCAAAGGGAAATTTATTTCCAGCCCTACACGTCTGGCAGTTGCATCAGTGGTTATTTATAACTGGATTAAGGAGCAACAGCACACACAGCCACGCTGGCTGCAGGCTGCTTTGCTTTGCTTTGGTGCAGGAGTGGCTCGGTCATTGATCAATGGCTTTTCAAACCCCTCTTTCTGCAAGGCACTGGAGCAAGCGTTGTCTTAAGGGAGAAAAAAATCAGAGGGGAGCTCCTGGACAGTGAAAGCATGGGGAAGCCATCCAGATCTTGTGAATTAAGCAAGAGCGGGTGTTACAACTTTGTTTCATTCCCGCCAAGGGAATGCCCAAGTCTGCCCCTTGTGAGGATTTTAACGCTCCTTTGACAAAGAAATGAGACATCGAAATGGAAGAAAGCAGGTGATAGTGAGTCATGAAATTCACCCTCTAGAAGAACAGGGTTTTTTTGTTTGTTTGTTTTTTATTTTGCCATCCTGAGCCCTTTCAGAGGCCCCTGTGTTAATTCTTGACCGGAGGGAGGGAGGGAGGAAGACCAGTTTTATGTTTTTGTTTGGTTTGGTTTTTGTTTGTTTGTTCCAATTCCTACAGTAGACGCTGGCACTGAGAAAAATACGCTGTGGCAGTGGATCGAGACCTAATTTGCAGCTTAGGGGGAAATTTTTGACAAAGGGAACCTGAAATCTAAACCCTGTCAGGTTGGCTGCTTTCTTGCCACTCTAAAAAAAAAGGGGGGGGGGTTCAGATTGGCCTAAAAAAACACTGAAGTTTTGTTTTCTTGTCTGTGAAGAGACAGGTTCAAACCTGTCAGAGGCGGTGACTGAGTTTCCTTATGACTGACTTATATGTGTGGTAGTGATTTTTTTTTTTTTTCCTGTAAGCATCTGGCTGAGTCATTCAGAAAGTTAAAAACTAACAAAAAAGAAATCAATGAGAAAAGCCAGCCGAGGTCTGCCACAGATGCCAGGAAGGTCCACACCGACGGGAAGATCCTGTGAGGTCTCTGTTTGTTTCTCGCCATGCAAATACTCAGCCACGCTCCAAAGCGTTGAGTGCTGTAGCTGTTCAGCTGCCCTATAAGAAATAGGACTCTGTTCTCCGCAGCTTATTCCTTGGGGTTTCAGAATGTAAAATATGAAGTGTTTATAATCACGGTTCCCAGCATTTCTTGGCGTTCCAGCTTTGGCAGCGAGAATGGGAAAAACTGAAGCTTTTCTGGTTAGGATGGACTGAGCATCATCTTTGTGTGGTGGCCCTTCCAAAGGAAGTGAGCCTGTTACGAGGCACTTTCCCACAAGACCATCTGAGGGGCTGATGGGCTTTGTTCAGTTTTGCTGCAGTGATTGGATATTTTTATTTTATTATTATTATTTTTTTTTTAGGGTAGCACCCATCGCATATGGAGGTTCCCAGGCTAGGGTTTGAATCGGAGCTGTAGCCGCTGGCCTACGCCACAGCCACAGCAATGCCAGATCCGAGACGAGTCTGCAACCTACACCACAGCTCATGGCAACGCTGGATCCTTAACCCACTGAGTGAGGCCAGGGATCGAACCCGCAACCTCATGATTCCTAGTTTCCACTGTGCCACAACGGGAACTCTGAGACTGGATATTTTTATGTTCTGTGTGCATCCAGAGAAAGAGGGAGCATCAAGGGCTTATGCTACAGAGCATTTTCACAATAGCTCACTTGAAACGGAGTCGCTAAAGGGTGAACTGGGTCCCACTTTGTGCTTAAAGAGGTAACCCTAGGACGGATAACTTCCCAGGAAAGT
This sequence comes from Catagonus wagneri, assembly GCA_004024745.2. Taxonomy (NCBI): domain Eukaryota; kingdom Metazoa; phylum Chordata; class Mammalia; order Artiodactyla; family Tayassuidae; genus Catagonus; species Catagonus wagneri. The sequence goes on along the minus strand of PVHT021183527.1, from coordinate 756,296 downwards.
TCAAGATACTGTACTTCCTAAGAATGAATTGTCAAGATAAAAACCCAGTAAAGAGTTAAGATGACGAGAATTCAGTAAAGAACAAGCACTTTCAAGAGAAGACTGTCCAGAAATTCCTTTAACGTTGAGTAGGCCTAGCTGAACTTTCACGGTCAACAGCTAGGTCTGCCCCATTATCTTAGCTTTTGCAAGGACATCCCAGTTTACTCCTACAATTTCCTCCTTAAAACTAGCCCCCCTCCCCCCCATTTTTACTCAGAGTCCCATTTTGCACAGTACATTGCACAGTCACCCTACAAAGAGGTGCCTACGTTCTACAAAGGCAGAACCAAAGAAAAGAAGGATTTTTACTAGTTGAGAGGGTTCCCCTTCTGCAGGGGAGTAATTCTCCCACCGTTTTCCTTTCATGGACTGTTCTCCTCTAGGCCATGAATTAGAACTTACTTACAAGCGTCTTTTTAGCATTGATCACTATCTTAATTTGAAAAGACACATTGGGGAAAATTGCCTTGCCCCCGAGTCTCATGTTTCATTTCCTTTGCATGATGCTTTAATATATTTACATGAGATACAAATGTTTACGTAGGCAAAAACTTTATGGGTCTTCTTATGGGAACTTTATGGGTCTGCATGCATCTATTTGCATATGCATCCGTTAAGTCATTCATTTACTCATGCAACAAATATTTACTGAGACCTACTTTGTGTCTAAGGATATGCGGTGACCAAGATTGGTCAGGACCCTGCCTACAGAAGCGAGTATTGTTGCATAAACATAGAAAGACGTAAAAGTAACTACCAGTTGTGAGAATTTACGTGGAAGGGAGGGAATGGGTTTGTCATCTTTAGTTTGACCCCGTAGAGCTAACGAAAGGGAAGATGAGACAGACAGACAGATGTCTCTCTGTCCACTTCTGGTGTTGAATGTCTCCAGTATTTAACCTGGGGTCTCCAACTCAAATAGCTTCAGAATCGGGGACCAAAGGGGACACTACAATTACGTAGCTCCAACCGAATCGAACTCGTGTTGTCTCCACAGTTCAGTCTAAACAAGGGAGGCAGGAACCAGTGCAGCGGGAAGCTCAGATGTCACTTCCTCTGGAACTCCCAGATGTCCTTCAGCCCCAAATCAATGTCCACAGGCCTGGTCAGTAGGTCCCACTGTGGGTCTCTCAGAGGAAATGAGGGCAGCGTTCGAATGTTACAGCCGCCACAAGCTTTTCCACCTCACTTTGGAAACAGTGAGCTCTCCCCCCGCCCCGCCGTTTGGATGGCAGAAAGGCTGTGCCGCAGGAAATCTGCTGGAAAATCTGAGTGCTCGCAGAAATGTCAGGGAGATCGTCTTTCCTCACGGAATGTCTGCCCACTTCAGTGGTGCGCCAGGGACTCAGCGGGGGGAACTTCAGTGCGCTGTGGGCTCTGGCCCCCACGCCAAGGGGCTGTGGCAGTTTCCCAGGCCAGCTGGGCTGGGGGGCTTGGGGGCGGGGGTATGTGCTATCGTGTCCTTGCCAACCCGGGAACGCGGGCTTCTTCCAGCGTGCGGAGCTGATCTCCCAAGCCTAGTCGTCTCAACTCTTGGGTTCTTGGGTGGGCTCTCTCTGGAAAGCCCATCTTCTCGGCTGCTTTAGCCAGTGCCCACCCCCTGCCACCTTCCCAGAAAAGTTCGTCTTCGGTGCCAGGAGTGAGTGTCCTAGAAAACCAGACACAGCCATGAACCTAGACTTTCATGAGGGATGGGAGTCACCGGCCCCGTGGCTCACTGTGGCTCTTTCTCAGACCAAAAAAATAAAGGCGGGGGGGGGGGACTCTAGGAGTTCCCGTCGTGGCTCAGCGGAAATTAATCCGACTAGGAACCATGAGGTTGCGGGTTCGATCCCTGAACTCGCTCAGTGGGTTAAGGATCCAGCGTTGCTGTGAGCTGGGTGTAGGTCACAGACACGGCTGGGATCAGGCGTTGCTGTGGCTGTGGCGTAGGCCGGCGGCTGTAGCTCCAATTAGACCCCTAGCCTGGGAACCTCCACATGCAGCGGGTGTAGCCCTAAAATGACAAAAGGAAAATTTTTTTTAATTAAAAAAAAAAAGAAAAGGAACTCTAAGAAGAAGGAACCTAACTGCCTCTTCTTCCCTTTGGCCACACAGCGACTCCTCCTGAATAGACATTTAATGCAGTTCTTTGGACCTGGTAGGAAAGGAAAGTATCCGCAGCCCGTGGCCTTCCATGAAGCACTGGTGTCTTCAGATGAAATCACCTAGACTCTGTTTTCTTTGATGGCGAATCAATATGCACAAGTCCTCAGTTTCTCTGTTCATATCTCCTCCCCTTTGGTCCCCAGTCTTTAACACAGCAGTTCACAGAGAGATGCATACTTTTTTTTTTTTTTTGGCCACGCCCACAGCATGCAGAAATTCCTGGGCCAGGGACTGAACCCGAGCCACAGCAGTGACAACACTGGATCCTTAATCCACTGAGCCACCAGGAAACTCTGGGAATATGCCCTGACAACCACTATATATCCTTGATGCCAAGAAACCAAAGATCACAGAAGGCTGACAGTGTCTGATGTGATGAAAATGAGACTACTGGCAGCTGGCAAGTTTTTTTGCTATTCGTTTCTAGAAACTTCCCTGTTTCCAAAGCACTCAAGGGGATGGAGTGGGCACAGATCTTAGCATCGAGGCAGTACAGAGGAGATGGAGTTTTGTTCTTCTCTAGGTAGTGACAGAGGGGTTTTTCCCTCTCTAGGCACAGTGAGGGAGAGTGGCCTGGTTAATGATATTCTTGAGGCCATCCTAGTGACTGTGAAAGGAAAGCAGAAACCTAGAAGGTCAGAAAAGTGTGCTCGATCTGTGCTAGTCAGGCTTCTGCAGGAGGACAGTATACAAAGTGCAGTGGTGTGTGCAGACACCCACATTTACCACTGTGTCCGAAAAGCAAAGTCAGTTGACCCCTCCTCGATTTCTGTCTTGGTTAAATTTGTGCCCCGGGTCTTTTCTTTCCCCAAACTGGGGAGTCTGGTCTCAGGTAAGAGCAGGTTTGGAAACCCCAGTGTGACATAGGATTAAGATGAATAACTGCTGGTCAGGTGGTTGAGTTTGTCTTACTCAGAAGGCCCTGTGCTATAAATGGTCTCTGATGGGTTGCTCGTCTCTGTACGTGTATCTCAGAGTGGAGCTTGAGGACATTATTCCACTCAGAACTTGCAGTTCTCTAGACAGCGCTGCTAACTAGATTTGTAAGCATCCCATTTGTGGTCACCTCATTCCCACTTAGGTCCCCACCTTCCCAGGGCGAACTTTATTCTGAGTCATGTTCAGATGCCTGTCATGTGTTATTGGCTTGGGTGGTGGGGCTGGGCCAGTCCGGGGTCTAGAGAGCTGTGTAGAGGCAGGAGGGGGTTCCAGAAAGAAGCCCCAAATCCTGCCAACTCTCTGCCACCACGCTGAGCCTCAGCCTCCCACCAAGGGCTTGTGGCTTCCAGGAATCACATTTGATGCAGCTTGTGAGTTGTGGCATAAAGGTGTATTTGTCTTCTACGGGCTTTTTGGTTTGGAAAGTGCCCTTTACCCTACCTGACACACTCTGCACTCATTTGCCCTTGTTTGGCTGGGCTTTGAAACACGCAAGCTGAGAGCAGACCATCGTTAAGCCCGTCTGTGGGCTTTGATCATGAAGGAGCCAGCTCTGCTGTTCAGAGGCTCATTCAGTATATCTGCCCATCTGCTTTGTGCTGGATTAGGCTCTGAAAAGTAAAAGGTAAATAAAACAGGGTCCTTGCCTTCCAGGCTTTTGTCTACGGAGGGCTCCAAATACATACAGAAATGAACAGTTTAAGACATGATACCAGAAATGCTCAAAGTAATGTGTAAACAGAATTGATGAGAACATAGAAAAGGAAGCCATTGATTCTGAAGCAGTGGATCAGCAGAAGCCTTGGAGAAGAGATGACATTTGAGCCTAAGTTTTTTTTTTGGGTTCATAGGGAAATGTGGAAATACATACCAGGTAGATGGTACAATAGGGTCAGAGGCCTGGAGGCAGGAAGATGCCCTGTGCTAAGGAATTGTGGGGCCTCATTGTGACTGAAGGACCAGAGCAGGGCATGGCAGTGAGGTGGGTGGCGGTGAGCAGGTAAAAGATTTTGAGTGCAGGCCAGGAGGTTTGGGCTTTATTTGTCTGTCAGTTGGAGCCATACCTTTTTGAGAAAGAGATTAACAGGAAATAAGTGGTGTGTTACGTGCAGAAGAGAAGGTCTGGAAGCCAGGAGTTCAGAAAGGAGTCTTCAGAAGCTAGTCCTAGTTTGAGGCAAGCCAGTGATGGTGCCAAGAAGGGGAGTGCGAGCTAGGGCAGAGAAAAAGCCGAGAAGACTCTGTGACTTGGGTATGAGGACCGAGGAGTAGGCATTAAAGATGATGCTAACATTTCCTGCAGATAACTCTAAAGCTTTTACCTGAGTGATGACCACGCTGGGGTTACCGTCCAGTTTTATACCTTCTGTGTTTGAGGGGTTGAAACATCCCCAGTAGCTATGGCCCCGAGTCAGTTGATCGCTAACTTCTCAGGCAGCTCTTGGTCTCTGGAGAGAGGTGTCAGGGTAGAGGCTTCACTTGGGGGAACCATCTGCCCAGTGTGACATTTGAATCCACGGGTTTCAGCCGCAGAGCTGGGCAGACCACGTGCTGAGCAACTCCAGAGAGAGCCGCTCCGCCACTGTCATGGGCGAAGTGTGTGACTACTAGGAGTTTTCTAGGAGGTAGTGGGAATTTGTCTTGAGAAAGGGGCGCCTTTCTCTAATTTGCATAAAGGGCCAGGGATGACAGGTCCCACTGCTGTCATCAGTTAGGTGAAGGCTTTAGAGTTCTCCACAGGAAATCTCAGCATCATCTTTAATGCCTACTCCTCAGTCCCCTTATCCAAGACAAGGTCCCCATAAACCTAAACAAGGGCCAGGAAAAGAACCTTGGGAAACTGCCTACCATTTAAGGGAGGGGCCCAGAAAGGAGACACTTAGAAGCAGTTGGAGGCTTAAGGGGGACTGTGTTCAGGTGCCTTGGAATTTACCTGGCAACGTGGTCCCGACTCAGATTTCTCCTCTAACTTCAGTAAACTCAGGGAGAGCCTCTGAATCCTGAAACATAACATCCCTGCTATCCCTTTGCACAGATCCCATGGGTTTCCTTGACCCCAGCAAATAGGATAGTGAACAGGGTCCATCTGGTTAGGATGTAGAATTATCAGTTCTGGGGCTCTGCTCCCCAAGAGCCAATACTGGGCAGGTGAGCCTCGGCCAAGGTGAAGAGATGCCTCTGGAATGCCCCCTTCAGAGCCTGCCCCAGTGGCACCTAGAGGGCAAGCCGTTGCTCGTTGTCCTTAGGAAAAGGGCGCTCCCTCAGCCACTCACCCCTGTCACATTTGGCTCCAGCCAGCTAGGAGTCAGGAGTTACTGGGGCCACTCCCAGCCCAGAACAGGCAGAACCTCTTGCATGGCCCTGAGTCTGCACCTCCAAGGGCCTGGCAGGGCAGAGGAAGCTTCTAGCCTCCAGAGCCACATGAGGAAAAAAAAAGGCAGCCTGAGAGCAATGTCTTGGAGGCTGTCTTGACTCATCAGTGGCACTGGCTGCAGAGCTCACAGCCTCCCTTACGTGCGCCAACAGGACGGTAGAAATTCCTGTGGCAGAAGAGAAAGCATGTGTACTGGCCGGGCTGATGAATCTCTGCCCACGCATACCTATCCTTGCTGCCTCCTAGCACTTGTGACCTCATTTGCATCGGTGGAAAGTTACAGGAGATGTGAGATCACCACCTTCTTTGGCCAGGACTGTGTCATGTAACCCAGACCAGAAATTCCAAGTTCAGATCTGTGTCAGTGGGACCTAGGCTCTATAGGCAGATAAAACATTCTTCCGCATGGCCGTAAAACTCAGAGTGAAACTGGAGTTCATTGGAGTGGGTAGAACTTGAATGCTTCTGCGTTACCTAAATTGGTCAGCCAGAATGTTCTGTTTTCTAAAGAATCACTTTTTTTCTTCAGATCTTAAATCTTGGTGATTTTTCTTGCATCAACTGATTCTCCATTTTTATTTTGTTTCGTTTTGTTTAATTTGAGTGAGGAAAAGTCCCTTTTCCAATAGGGGAGAAAATCATTGTTCCATCTCTGGGACTTGATTTTTTTTTTTTTTTTTTTTTTAGTGAAGGCAGTTTTATTAGTTTCAAAGATCTTTGTAGATCTTCTTCTGCACCGTCTTGATGTGGCCTCCTCTTGGTCTTCTGGAGTAGGATATCTTTTTGAAAGTTTCCAGTCCATTTGGTTGAAGGTTGTTCAGCATTCGGTTGTGATTTTGTTGTTTTTATGTGAAGGTGAGCTCCAGTCCTTCTGTTCCACCATCTCAGTCCCGTCTCTGGGGCTTGCTTATTTTGTCCCTCGTGAGTGAACCCAGGATCCCAGGCTTCAGAAGCTCTCATGAAGCCTTGGGACAATTTCATACACTACACCCCACAGATGGGCAGGTGCTTGCCTGACCATTTGAAGAGAAGGTCTCTGAAGCAGAGAGGAGGAGAGGGGGTTTGTCTACGGCTTTAAAGGGCAAGTCGAGAAGGAGAACCCAAAAGGCTGAGGTTCGGGAAATGTGCTCTCAGGCTGCTTTGTCTGGAAAACACAGAGAACCACTAATTCCCCAGGAAACTTTTGGATTTATCAACTTTCAAAAAGAAATTCGTTCCATATGATGGGAATCATGTTCTTGGGTTTGGGCCTAAAGGCTTTTCTGAGCTCTTAAGTGTCTCTTCGGTAATATTCCATCCCTTCCGGTTTTGGTGTCTTCCATGAAGTGCCTTTAAAAAAAAAAAAATCAAATGAGCTTTTCAACTTGATGAAGGACTTCGGGAATCTCATTATTTCTTTTCTTCCTAGACTGACCTTTTGGTTTTATGCGAAATGTGCAGGGGTGATTTGTCTTGTCTAGTTATGATACCACGCTGTTGTGAGGATGCTTAATCACTGGGCACACGCATTAGTCATGGGCTGTTGTACTTACAAGCCCAGCTTTCTTATGGTAACTCTAGGACTAGACCCAGACCAGGGAGTTGAGTACAGCTGAATGGCTGGCACAAGGAAGTTACCACCAGAGGCACGAAGCAGCTCTCATCATTTCTTCCTTTTCTCCCAAGCACCCATCATGTACAGAACACCAACTAGGCACTGGAGGGAGATACACTGACTGGCCAGAAGAACTTTCCCTTCAAGGGATGTATAGATAAAGGGACCGTAACCAGCGCGGAGGGTCAAAAAACGTAGGGCTTGTTCAGTTCAATCAGCACATAATTCCCCACCCAGCCCTGAGCTGGATGCCTTGTTCTGAGGTTAGAGAGCTGAGGTGAACATGGGAAGAAGCTGCAGGAAAACCAGCACTTAGAGTCAGTGCAGTAAATGTATGATCAGAGGGATGTGCCGCGGTCCACCGGAGCATGGGGGACAGGCTCGATTCTTGTCCAAGGAGGGGACATAGGAGGCAGCAGAGGCACAGGGGCTTCGCTGAGGCTGAAATTGTCAGACAAGCCCGGTAGAGAAGAAAGAAGGGAGTTGCTGGCCAGAGCTCCTCAAACTGTCTGCGGCGGCAAACCAGTGCATGGTTTTCCTTTTCCAATTCATTTAGGACCGATACTTTCATAAAATGTGATCAAAGTAAATTACTAGAAAAATGAACTGTCAAGCAATGCTGAGTAGTTATGCTGTGAGCCACACGGGAAGTCCAGAAAAATGAACTTTTAAAAAGATATAAATAGGAGTTCCTGATATGGCTCAGAGGTAACAAACCTGACTGGTATCCATGAGGACACGGGTTCAATCCCTGGCCTCACTCAAAGAGTTAAGGATCCAGCATTGTAGTGAGCTGTGGTGTAGGTTGCAGATGTGGCTCAGATCTCTTATTGTTGTGGTTGTGGTGCAGGTGGCATGAGCTGGCATCTGTAGCTCCAACTGGACTTCTAGCTTGGAAACTTCCATATGCCATAGGTGCGGCCCTAGAAAGACAAAAAAAAAAAAAAAAAGACATAAATAGGAGCTGAGATTTTTATTAGATTCAACAGACATAAAATTACTGTGGCATCATTATAAAAGTTGCTATGTGCTTACTCTCAGTTTTTCTGTGTGACTGTAACTTTATTCATTTTCTACTTCCTTGTGGGCCAGTAGCAGTTCGCAAGTGAGCAGCACTTTGAGTAGCCCAGCTCTAGGCACAGAGAGAATTTGTCCACCAGAGAGCACGGTGCTCATCTGGAAACGTGCAACAGGCAGAGAATGGTGTGTTGGGAGGGGCTGGAAATTAGGCTGGCGGGGCAGGCAGAGGCCCCGAGTTGGGGCATTCCGGGTGCTACAGCCAGACGGGAGCCTCTTAAAGTTTCGGACGTTCGAGGGACAAGAACCCAATTGTGGTTCACAAAATTGACTGGCACATCATGGAAAATGGAGGAGAAGAGCGGGATGAGGCCAGTTAGGAAATGCAGTGATCCAGCTGGGAAGTGATGGGCTGAACAGAGACCAAGGCCGTGTGGTGGAGAGAAGGCGTCCAATTCTAAATATAATCAATCAGGAAGCGCAGTTGTCAGTTCTTCGTGATTGGCGGGATGGGAGCAGTGGGGAGGGAACGTCATCCAGTCCCATCCAATCATCTTGCAGATGAAGAACCTAGGCCCACAGAGGTGGCAGAGCTGAGGCAAGAACCTTTGCTTTCCGACTTAGAACAAGTGTCCTGTCCCTTGACTAACTGGTACCCGAGAGTGTGCCAGGTCATGCTTGATTCCAGCTCAGCTGGTTCACCTGACCCTCTTGGCTGCCTCTAAAGAGAAGCTAGGATGTGTGTCCCTCAGAAGGTTCTGGTGCCCCGAGATGCCAGTCTGCACACCAGACACCCCTCCCCACCCCTGCTAGGCTGCACTCAGCCAGCCAGTCTGAGCCCCTGTGCTCTCCGCTCACAGCCACTGTCGTAATGACAGAAGCCACTCCCAGGTTCACTGTGTCCTGTATAAGCCAGTTAAGTCCACGTAAGTCCTATTTAGGCAGTCAACAGAATTTTTAATATCCTGCTCTTTGGAGAACAAAGGCTGCTGTCACTTCTAAGCCCAGCATGACCAGGCAGTCACCGAACAGGGCATACTGTTCTTGATTGAAATGGCTTTAGTTCTAGGTGAGCTGTGATGGATGAATGTCTCAAGCCAGGTGGACTCGAGTGTGTATTCAGAGCCACACAAGTTCTTGGGATGCTGTCTCGGTCCTAGGTCACCCCTGAGACAGGACCCCATCAGGCAATGGCAGCTTCATGTTGGCCCCAGAGGCCCCGGATGTGTGCCAGGGTCCCAGCACAAGCCAGAATCACCGAGCTTCCTAAGAGCCCCCCACGTCTTCCCTCCATAACCTCACTGGGGTCTCAGAACCAAACCAACGGCAGACGGCAGAAGGGACCCGCCACTCAGAATCCCAGCCATTTATTAGGGGCCCAGGATGTGCAACCCACTGTGTTAGGTAACGGAGGGAACTCAAAAGTACCAAGATAGAAAAATGAAAACAAGGAGGCACCTCTCTTCATGGAGGTCACATTTTCGTTGGGAAAATAAGATTCATAAAGGAACAGCAGCCCGAGGCAGGACTGGGGAACTTGAACTCTCTGCCTGCCCCTTGCTTCAGAAATGCCCTTGGTTGGTTTCCTGCTGTAAAAGATGTTGAACACCAGGGCAGTGGCCCCGATGGAAATTTTCAAATGTAAGCATGGTACCTGGAGCTGACTGCTCATTTGTGAAAACACAGGATAAAAAATATTACTCAGTTCGAACGTGTTGAAAACAGTACCTTCACTAGTCACAATGTGGTTTAAACAGTGAACAATTAGAAAAGGTGGCCTTGCAGGATCTGGCTTTTGTCACATCACTGACTGTGCGAGACCCATCTGCATAACTGGGTTTATGCCCTAAATAATTAGGCCGGGAGAGAGGAGAAAATGAGGGCCAGCTGTACCAGTGGTTTTACCTGCTTGCATCATGAAGTGCCAATGCCCTGTTGTCCTCCAGTCATGGTGGCAGTATTGATAGCCACACAATGGAGTGCCTTCCTTCTCCTCCTTCAGCTTACTGTGCTTCAGAGATTGGGTCACCTGTAGTCAACTGCCTGTCATTTGATAGGGCCAAGATGGAACTGGGCAGACCTCGACTTAAACCAACTTTTTCTCATTGTGCGAGGTGGGGCTGCTGATAGCGAACGGAGACCTGTGTTCTTGCTCTTAGTACTTCAGGGTGTGGTCTCAGCAGAGATGAGCAAAGGAGTCGAAGGCGTTGTCTGATGAGGCTTTATCAATTCTTATGGCATCTTTGCTCATTGCTGGTGCCAGGCCGGGGCGCTGCGTGACCGCCCTTTGGCTTCTTGCTCTCTTCCCTGCAGAGCGGTTTATAAGCCAGAGGCATCGTCTAATGATACATACAATAGACCTACTGTCCCAAACGCGAAAGCTACAGTAGTTACTGAAATGTACACAGTCCATGTGCTCTTTCTGTTGGTCCTGATTCTCGTAAAGATCCTAAACAGTAGTCTATGCTGTTATCTTTTTGGTTGTTATTGATAAGGCTATAATAGTTAATGCTCCCAAAGCACTTCTTGCACATCGCAAGCACTGTTTGAAGCAATTCATATTTAAAAACATAATTCCCATGAGGCAGGAACTGTTGTTATCTGCATTTCATGATAAGGAAATAAACACAGTGGTTAAGTCGCTGGCCCAAGATCACACAGCTAGTAAGGAACAGGGCCAAGGCTCAAACCCAGGATGCTTGACTCCAGAGTCTGTGTCCTTAAGCTCACACCACACCACCTCTCGGGAACAGACAGAAGTTGGTTGAATGACCTCCTCGAGGTTACACGGGGAAGGAGAAGGAAGCAGATTGAAGGAAGTATATGGGGGCTGTATCGCTCCATAAGGGCACAGTTGAGTATTTGCACATGACCTCTATCTATCTGTCATTCTCGGCCACGAGTCCAGATTCGCTTCCTTTCCAGAACTGATCACTCTGGATTTGCTCTTGGATAGGCTCATTAGCACAGGCTACAGTTTCTTAGGAAATATAAAATTTGCCCCACTGTTATTGCTGTATGAAACCTTATGTTTGCAAAAGGTCTTTGATTGGACATGTGCAGAATGCTGTAGCATGGCTATGTATGGGGTGAGATCCAGGGTAAAGTGACTGTTCAGACTAAGGTCACTGACCTCGTGACCTTGACAGTGTTTTAACACAGAAACTGAGGTGCCGGCAAAATTTAACCAAACTGAGATGATCTTGATTGGATCAAGATTAGTCCAGCAGTTAGGCAAGAAGAATATTAGTCTCCTCTCAAAAAGTATATTCATCTGCTACTTTTGCTTACAAGTTTGGTGATACTTTCTAAACTAAATGTAAGACATGGGTGAAAAGTCATTTTCCTCCTGATTTGTGAATTCTGTTGACTTAAGAGCTTAGGAAGTTATGGTGATTCCTATGCATTTAGCAAATTACCTTTATTAGGAAGAATACTACTACATAAAATGGGGAATAGTCTGCACAGTGTTTCCACATATAAATACTCACATGTTTCAAGTGAACAGCTAAGTGGCTGTCTTAAAAAACTGGGACCAGAGGGGTTGGTGCTCAGGAAGCAGCAGTGAATTCTCCCAAAGGGAATATTTTAGGGGAAAATTCTATGCTTAGCGCATTTTGCTCTGTCATGCGTTGGAGGAAATGCTCTGTCACACTTTGTGAGGAAATCGGTAAAGTTCTTTCTTGGAAAGGAACTCAGATGTGTGTTGCTGTCCTGTGTCCAGCCTGTGATCAGTAGTCTAGAAATGACCTGTGGAATATTCCAGGCCTGCCCTTGGAGTCTGTCCTCTGATTGGGTTGAGCAAGCCTTTTTTATGCAAAACATAATTAGGAAATTGAGCAGTACTGACTATCATCCAGAGTTAAGATGTGAAGTTCCTATTTAATTCTGAGGGGCTGGGAGCAGTTCTGAATGTCGTATGTCCCTGGGTTTTTCAGAGGCTTCCATTTAAATGGCTTAGGTTTGTTCTCTGATGGGGAGAGCAGGTAACTGGATGAGACCTGTAGATATGGGAAAAAGTTCGGATTCAAGTGTCTTCCTCCCTCCTTCTCTCCCTCCCTTGCCCTCCCCTCCGTATTGCTATTACGTAAGGCATTACTAATGCTGACAAAGGTTGGTGTTTAGCCATCTGCCAAAAGCAGGTTGCATATCCTTTCCTGGGGTTGGGACTATAAACTCTACTCCTTCTTGTCATAAAACATTCCTCCTCACCCCCTCCCAGCAGGACCCACGGCCCCTTCACACGTTCTGCAAGGCTGCATGTTCATTCAGCAAATGGCTGCAGAAGCTTTTGCCACTTGTTTGCCCCAAGTTCTAACCCTGGCATACCAAGGACATGCCTACTTCTTCTCAGTGGACTGTCTTCAGGGAACCAGCCTCAGTGCTGACAGGATCTAGTCCCATTGGTCTGAGGAGCCCTGAGAGGGAACCGGCCATGGCTAGACAGGTCAAGAGGTCTCATTGTCCCTCCCATGGTCTCCATGGTCTCAAACAATAACAGCGACAACAATGGCTAGCATTTATCCAGTGCTGTGTGCCCTGTAATGTTAACACAGTTTCGCTCAGCAAACCCATTCATTGTTATTGGCAACGCCTGTCTTCAGCCAAAACCAAGTAGGAGACTCCTGCTCCTGCCCAGCCCACTTCCGCAGCTGCCTTGATTGTCATTCTGCTTATCTTCCATCATGTCCCATCACAAGAGATTGGACACAGTTCCCTGTGCTGTACAGCAGGACCTCATTGCTTATCCATCCTAAATGTAATAGTTTGCATCTACTGACCCCAAACTCCCCGTCCATCCCACCCTCCCCCTTCCCCTCGGCAGCTGCAAGTCTGTTCTCTCTATGTCTGTGAGTCTGTTTCTGTTCTGTAGATAGGTTCATTTGTGCCCTATTTTAGATTCCACATAGAAGTGATATTGTATGGTATTGAATGTGTATAGATGTAGGATTGGGTCACTCCGCTGTAGAGCAGACATGGACAGAACATTATAAATCAATTATAAGGAAAAAAAAGAATTATTAAAAAAAATGTTTCTGCTTAGGAGGGAGCCACGCTCTGATTCCTCCCTCATGGAAATCTTCCCATCCTTCGCCTTCATGCCCATGCACTCCTCCCCGCCCACCCTGACCCAGCTTACAGAATCCCTATGACTTGCTCAGCCTACGTGTGGTCTTGCTGTGTGAGACCCTCCATGTCCTTGTCGGGTTTCTGTGGCTGGGAAGCCCAGATGCCCTGGCACGTGGTTTTCTGGGGGTCAACTGCACAGAGGGGACCTGTGGAAATAAAGCAGGAATCAGCTTGTTGACCACTTTATCCCCCCCCCGCCCCGCCCCGACCATCCAGTCCAGGTGTGCCCTTGGGCCCAGCACCCCTTATGTGTGGTTGGAGCTAGAACCGATGGCCAGCAGGCCCCTGGCTGCCAAGGGGCTGTCATCTCCTAGGTGTCTTTGTCTGAAGCCCTCTATGCTGCCTCCTGCTTTCTCACGGAACACCGCCAGGTATCACGTAGGAAGCATTTTGGCAAGAAGGGGTGGCGAGAGAGGTTTTCTTGGCAGCTGTAAAATAAAAGTACTGTAAGGAGCTGCTAAATAAATGTGTGCTGTTTCAGCCAGGGAATTTCAGCCCTCCGGGGGGGGGGGGGAGGTAGAATTTAAAAATATATATGTATATATGGAAGGCTCAGCTGCCAGTTTGATGGCTCATTCATTTGTTGGTTCTAAGGAGGTGTGTGATCTGCAGGGTGGACGTTAATCGAACTCATTGCCTCTTGCATTTATCCAGAGAGTCAATGAATGTGTTCTCTGTGCTTTTTTTTCCCCTGTCGTAAGACAAACAAGGGGAAATCTCTCAGTCCCTTTGCTCATGTTGAGTTGGTCCTGCGTGTACACAGGGTGAGGGTGGAAACAGGATGCCTGCATATCAAGTGCATCAAATGCCAGAACTGGAAGGAGGCCAGCACAGGCCTGTGGGGTTAGTTTGAGAGTCCCTGGCCCAGTTTTAAAGGGGATGTAATGGCCAGACTTACACGGAGGCATTTTTTATGATCATTTCCCATCTCAAGTTGCCTTTGAAAAGACATATGAAAGGGTACGTAGGGGGAAAAGAGCCACAGAGGGGCCTCGGTAACACTTTTTGGGGCTGGAAATTGTTTTCTTGACCTTCGTTCACTGGAAAATAAGTTATTTTGTATTCACCCTTATGCTAGTGAATGTTCATGCTTCATCTATTTGCTCTTAAGCCTCTGTTGCAATAGACCAGCCTCACAAACACCAGATAAAAAATCATTCCATGAGGAGAAAAACCATGAGGACCTCATTTAATAGCTGGGGACATTGCTTCTTTTAGCAGGGGCCTCATGTAGGTACGTAAGTTGGTTCAGTGACAGAGACACTTAACGGGGCTGTTGAAAATATCAATGCCAGCCACGCCAGTTATGTAGATGGTGACCCTTCAGGTAATTTCAGTCGAGCTTGTGACACTAGGTTCAGAATTCCTGAATCCACAAATCTTCACGTTCCCTAAGCAGTAAGGTTTTGTTTTTGTTTTTGTTTTTTTCCAACATAGCCTGGGTTCTAGAACAAATCCTTGCCAGTCCTCCCAGGAGATCACCTTCCCTACACATCCTCCTTGGAAATTATAGCCTTCAACAGTAGAGAAAACAAAGAAAAGGATTAAAGCCAAAATATGTTTTAATAACTTTTGTTTATCAAAGTAATTCCTGTAAAAAAATTGGAAAATACGAAAAAGGAAAAATTGTTCATGAACATACCTAGATAGAGATTTGTAATCTTTTTCTTTTAATGTTTTCCATCTCTCCTGTTTCCTACTGTCTTTCTTTCTTCCCTTCCAGCAACTCTAACATACTTAAGTGAATATTTAAAATACAGTTTTGCAGAGTTCCCATCGTGGCTCAGTGGTTAACGAACCCAACTAGCATCCATGAGGACCTGGGTTTGATCCCAGGCCTCGCTCAGTGGGTTGGGGATCTGGCTTTGCCATGAGCTGTGGTGTAGGTCACAGATGCAGCTTGGATCCCACATTGCTGTGGCTGTGGTATAGGCCGATTTGATCCCTAGCCTGGGAACCTCCATATGCTGCAGATTTGGCCCTAAAAAGACAAAAGACAAAAAAAAATTGTTCCCTGCTTTTTTGGTTAGAATTTATCAGCCTGTAAATAAGTTATGAAAGCCGGCAGCTATCAAGAAGAAAAATAATAGATTTGACTGCATCAGAATAGGAAAGTTACCATAAACTAAACAAAAACAAACTGAATATTGGCAACCAATGTCAGTGAATATTTGCAACCAATTTAACAAATTACTACTAATGTATAATGTGTAGTGAGCCTCTAAAAAGTAATTTAAAAAATAACTCAAATTTTAAAGTAGGTAAAACATGTGAATAGCCAACAGACAGAAGAAATACAAATGGCCATTAACCATGTATACGTAATTTTTTTAAAGCTTAATCTCAGAAATCAAGAAATGAAATTAAAACAATGAGATCATTTTCCCCTAGCAAACTGGCAAAGATACAAAGATGATTACATCTAACCTGAATAAGGAAGCCAAGTGGACACTCTTGAACACTGTTGGTGGGAGTATAAATTGGTGCCAACTTTTTAGAAAGCAGTTGCTCAACATCTATTTACATTTTAGATTTCTATTTGTTTTAGATCTTTTTAACTTATGCCCTTTGACACAGCATTTCCACTTCTAAAAACTTAATCCTTCTACACGTGTGCAAGTAATGTTCAATTACTCCACTGTTTGAAGACGCAAACAATTAGAAACAGTCTAAATGTTCACGGAGAGGGGACTGGTTAAATCATGGCGCGTATTTATAATGGAATTTTATGTAACCATTGCAAAGAATGAGGCAGATCTATAGGATATACGAATATGTCCAAAAATTTGTTAAATGAGGAAAGCAAGTTACTTCATTAATGTATGCAGCATTAAGAAGAAAAGATTGTATATGGGGAACCTAAAATATGGCACAAGTGAACCTGTCTACAAAACAGATATATACTCACGGACATAGAGAACAGACTTGTGGTTGCCAAGGGGGAGGGGGGGGAGAGTGGAATGGACTGGGAGTTTGGGCTTAGTAGGTGCAAACTATTACATTTAAACTAAGTAAGCAATGAGATCCTACTGAACTGCACAGGGAACTATATCTAGTCTCTTGGGATAGAATATGATGGAAGACAGTATGAGAAAAAGAATGTATATGTATGTATGACTGGCTCACAAGCTGTACAGCAAAAATTGCCACTACACTGTAAATCAACTATACTCTAATAAAAATAAAATTTAAAAAGGCTAATACAAAAGAAAAACAAAAAGAAGGAAAGATTGGTGGAGTTCCCTGGTGGCCTGGCAGTTAAGGATCTGGCATTGTCACAGCTGTGGCTTGGGTTCCATCCTTGACCCAGGAACTTCTACATGCCCAGGATGCAACCAAAAAAAAAAAAAAAAAAAAGACAGAAAGACTCTGAACTCGTCTTCATTTTCTTCATACTTTTTTCAGGAATGATTGAATTGTATGTAATTTCATAGTCACAAAAGAAATTTTCAAAAGACAAAAATCCTGTCGTAAACACTTTCCTGCATTTTTTGTCCTTCATAAAATTTTAACAGCTTTCATAAAATTCCGTCATGGATATAGCATAATTTATTTAGCTGTTCCCCTATTAATAATTTAGCTTGTTTCCAAAGTTTGCTCTGTCGTGCATAGTAAAGCAACAAACATTTTTGGAAAATAAAATGCTTTAAGTTGACCCTCACAAAAGCATTACTTCATGTAGTCATGGAGGTTGAGAGAGTTTAACCTAGAAAGAATCCAGAAGATGGTTTTTAATGTAAAATGTTAATGTTTTCTAATCCTTTTCGATCTTAACTGGAGGCAAAAGACTTGGTTCCCTGCTTCCAGGCACTCCCTAGGCGACCCGCTCTGACTATAATTTTTCTGCAGGGTTTGTGGCCTCAGTGTGAAAAGGACCAGGGATGTTTATCCTCAGAATACACTTCCCAAGGCTTAGACCCCAAGCCCTCTCATTCCCATTCCCTTCCATCTCCCCAAGTGACCTCCTCCACGCCCAGCTAATGACTTACAAATTTCTGTCGCCACCCCCCACATCTGAGTTGCAGCCATGTATATTCAGCTGCCCTTTAAACATCTCCACTCTAAAAAAAAATACCACAGTGTGTCCAAAATAAATTCTTTGAGCCAGAACAAGCTCATCCCTGCTTCCCTTTGACCTTCTACATCCTTCCATTACTAAATCCCATGACTTGTTTTCCCTAAGAGTTCTCCCTCGGTCTAGTTCTCTGTAACTGCACTGCCCCACCCTCATCCAGGCCACCGTCTGTTCTTTTCTGATTACTCCAGTAGCTTCCCAACTGGTCTCTTCATGTTTTGTCTCATCCCCTCTGACCTGTTATCCTTGTTGCAGCTGGAGGCGTCTTGTAAAATCACGAATCAACGCCTTCCCTCTTCTTTTATGACCTTTCAATGGTTTCTCTTTCCTCTTGGGCTAAAGACTGGAATTCTCACTGGGTCTGCTCCGTCAGGCTCCTACCATCTTCAGTCTCCTTCAGTGTTCTGAACCCCTAGCACTTTGCCTGGCTTGTGGATGGCACTCAGAGGTTTGTGGGGTGGCTGAATGGCTGCATATCTTCTCTTAAGTGGCACGTGAATGGCACCACACTAACTTGTGATAAGACATTTTAGCCTTTTGCTATTTCAGTGACTTTTCAAAATTCTTTTGCCAACTTCATACAGTCAGTCTTGCTTTGAAAAACAATTTGGAGTTCCCCTTGGGGCTCAGTGGTAATGAACCTGATTGGTATCCATGAGGACTTGGGTTCGATCCCTGGCCTCGCTCCGTGGGTTAAGGATTCTGCGTTGCTGCGAGCTGTGGCATAGGTCGCAGACATGGCCCAGATCTGGCACTGCTGTTGCCACGGTGTAGGCCAGCAGCTGCAGCTCCCATCAGACCCTTAGCCAGGGAACTTCTGTATGCCACATGTGCGGCCCTAAAAAGAAAAAAAGAAAAGAAAAATATTCAAGTTTATATAAACTCACATTTTCAAAACACAAGCCAGCCATCAATGGTTTTGTTTGAAAGTAAGTTCATAATCCAAATCCACTCTTGGCAAATGCTACCTCTTAGCTTTTGCCCACATGCCAGCCTCTCTTCCTTAGAAGAGGGCAGCGGCTTTTCTTCTCAATACTTGACAACTAGAGAGCGATTTGCTAGGCACTCCTCTATTTCTGTACCTTCAACAATTGTGTGAAATCCAACCAACTCCTCCACGCACAAGCTAAGAACCAAAACGAAAAATATTTATGTGTGTTTTTGCAGAATTTTGATTGGGCACTAAATAATGTGCACCCAAAAGGTCCTTTTGGCATAGTTAAATCTCAGAGGATACTTGCTGATTTTCGGATGGTTCTTGTTTCAAATGATGACGTCCTCTCGGGGAACAATCTACTAGGAGGGCTAGCTGTTTATGCCATAGCATTGCATGGGAGAGAGTGTGCCTGCGCTAGGGCGGGTTAGGAGCCCAGGCATTAGAGGGAAGGGAGCAGAACTGAATTTGAATCCTGACTTTATCACTAACTCCTTAAATAATGTTGCTGTAGAGCCTACTTCATAGGGTCGTTTTGAAAGTAAAATAAGACAATATGGATAAAGCACTTAGCATTTGGAGAACATTCAACATACGTTAGCTCCTAATGACACATCATCATCATCATCATCATCATCCTCCTCCTCCTCCTCCTCCTCCACTGAAACTTTTCTCAGGTTCTCTGAACAAACACACATACCCCCAAATGCGCAAACAGACAAAAAGCAATATACTTAGGGTAGTATATTGACAGTATATTTTATGATAACAAGGTTGTATTTTATTAAAGAATTTCAGATTCAGATTTTAACATACAGATACATGATATGACTTCATGTTTGGGATTTGCTTCCAGATCTGAAAAAAGATGGGTCAGGAAGGGAGTAAAGGTATTGCTGACACAAGACCGGGCATGCGTTGATAGCGGCTGATGTCGTGTGATGGCAATAGGAGTCTTTGTGTTATTGATTGCACTTTTATATAAGTTTGAAATTTTTCATGATACAAAGTTTAAAAGTTACATTAAAAATAGTTGCTGGAAAGCCTCTTAGATTCATTCTTGTTCAAGGAGTCAGCTCTCAACTTTATTTCTTTTGGAAGAGTAAGTGATTCCAGCAAAGTTAAGTGGTGAGATTCCTGTCTTTGCTGTTTTATGACTCTCAGAATAGCTTGCGGTGAAGACAAAACAAATATAATTTCCGAATTTCCTTTGTCTTCAAACACTCAAGAATCCTCTCTGAAGCCACTGTGGGCATTTTAAGTAACCCCGATTACCCAGCAAGAACAGTGTACCTTTCAGGCAATGGGGGAGGATAAAACAACTCTTTCTACCCTTTTGTGCTTACATAACAAAGGTAGAGCTATTAAATACTGGTGCTCAATAAGCTAATGAATGATGAGCCCATAATGGTGCATTGGGGATTTTAGGATCTGAGCCTCTGCCCTGTACGAACTTGTGATTTCCATTGTGCAGCCTTATTAGCTTAGGCTGCTGAGTTACATGTTGGCAGTGGAGCCTGAACAACTCCAAAGGCAAAAACTGACCTCTGCATATTTCATATTCACTTCAGGAGTCAGAGAATGACTTTTTTTGCCTTTTATTTTTTTTAAAGTGAAGATAACTATTTACATGGCTCTGTAACCTTTGGATCTGTTTGACTAACCCTCTCAGTGTCCTACTCTTCCATCTGTATGGGAGTCAGAGAAAGCATCATACTTGGGTCCTCGCTGCTTTATAATTGCCTCTCTCTCCTTTTTCTCTTTTCCTTTTACCTGTGACATATGGAAGTTCCCAGGCTAGGGGTAGAATCAGAGCTGCAGCTGCCAGCTTATGCAGCAACCACGGCAACACCAGATCTGAGCCTCATCTGTGACCTATGCTGCCACTTGTGGCAACGCTGAATCTTTAACGCACTGAGGGAGGCCAGGGATCGATCAAACCTGCATCCTCACAGACACGGTGTTGGGTTCTTAACCCACTGAGCCAGAACACGAACTCCGTCATTTGCCCTCTTTAAGCAGTTTCTTTTCTCCAACTTCATAAAGCAAAGAATTTGAACATATATTTCAGGGATTTTCGTTTCCCCCAGGATCTCTTTGTATAGATTTAATTACTTTGGAACAAGGGTCCCAGCGAAGGTTGTGGAACTTCCTTCCTTCCTTCCCCTAAAAATAAGACTGGCTCTGAGTTGGTCAGAGCGGCTCACTGTTACCAATCTGAAATGCTTCTGTCTGTCTCTTTGGTTGGCATCTTCTGCTAAGACCAGGCTGGGACTAGGGCGGAATAAGGCTTAGCCCTATCCAAGGGGGGAGGCAGGTGCATAGACAGAGTCTCCTGGATACAGTGCAAGGTGTACTGTTGTAGAGGTATGGACTGGATGTTCTGGGGACAGTGTTGACTCTCTGGGGACAGCAGGACAGACCTCACAATGGAGGTCTGAGATACTTGGGCAGAGGGCAGAACTGATAGCCTGGGATTATATTATGCCCTTCATCGAACCCCCTTAGGATCCCAATTAGAGAGTTGTATCTGATGAGATAGCACTGGATATGAAACGAGCAATGGCATTTCCCTTGCAGCCAGCCTAGCTCTGAGAATGCCTAAAGTTAGGCTGAAAACTCGGGACTGAGGCATATAACCCGCCTCTGTGCCCCAGGGCATCCCCTGACCAGGCCAAGTCACATCCCCTGTGCCACTTGGTTCCATGTCCTGAGCCGAGTGGCGGGAGGGTATGTTCCGAAACCGCTGGTGTGGAGAGAAGAGCGCTGTGACGGGCAGCTCACGACGCTGATGACAAAGCGCTTTTCTCTCCTTGAACGATCCCTGCAGCCTGTGACAGCTGCTGAGTAAGGAGTAATCAAACCGCTTATCTGAGATGTTGGTCACCAGCTCTTGCTCAAGCAACCTCAGGTCAGCTCCTTTAGACGGTTGTGCGTTTCTGTTCGTACTCGTTTCTGCTACCCAGGGAAATCCTTTCCCAGCTCTCAGCAGGCATAACGGCCTCGGGAGGAAACAGAAACCTGGTCCCACTGTTCGGCAATGAGAGAGGGTAGGTGCTTTGGGCACAGGACCCCAGGGGCCGGACTTGGTGCTGGATCACAGGACTGGAACTCGGCGCTGATAAAGCCAGCCCCCAGTCTCTCCTGGGGCCACAGACATGAGCTCTCACCCTGGCCGGCCACCTCCGGTGTTTACCAACAATCCCCAAAGGAGCCAGACAACCAGGTGCTAATAGGGCCTCCAGTCTGAAACCACTTCTGGAAAAACAGCCGAGTGAGGCTGTGCTCCTGGCACCTGTGTGTGACTGAAGCCATCCTCCCCCCGCACGTGTGCTCTTGTGATTCCCGTGGGCTAAACAGATCAGATCTTGCTCGCGTTGTATGTGTGTGTACAGAGGGGCCAGCGGAGGAGCACCCAGTTTCCACGGACCACAGCCCAGTGAGAGCAAAGGCAGTGGCTTGTGGGGGATTGTGCTCAGGCCAAGAGGCAGGTGGCCGATTGGAGGGCCAAGTCCGGTTTTGCTTCAGAAGCAGAGGAGCCCTGCTTTTGTGAGGTGGCTGCCCAGGTACCCGGCACCTCTCTGCCCGATGCCCGGAGATGCCTGGAGCACAGCTCAGAGAGGAGGCTGGTCCGTGACAGCCCCGCTGCCTTCCTTTTGCTTATCGGGGATTCCCGGAAGACAGCACTTGGTCTTGATTCCTGGGTGTCTTCCAGTGACCACCGTCTGTAAGAGCTGCACAGTCCCGCTGGTGCCGGCTCAGCTCACAGGGCCTGGCGTGGAAACCCGTCTGGCCAGTTCTGTGCTCAGCTGCCTCCCCACGCCACAGCACGATCCCGGACTGGACAGGGACCAGCCTCTTCCCCTGGGCCCAGCGGGCTGGCAGACCTTTATTGTCTAAGCGGGGATTGGAGAACAGAGGCACGAGGGCCCTCACAGAGCAGCAGTCATGGGTGCCCGCTGTGACGATACCCGGTGAGGGGGCCTCACCGTTCCCAAGAGCAGAGCCCCAGGAGGCCGCAGCCATGGCAGCCTCCCAGCTGCAGTCAACCGCAGACCCCCAGATCAGGGCCGGCCCCAGCATCCCCTGCTGCCCAGGCGGCCTCCTCCTCACTGATCAGCCAGTGTGGCTGCCCCTGAGCCCATCATGCCTTCAACAAGTAAAGCATCAAGGTGTCACCCCATAGGCAAGGCTGTTTCTCCGGTCCTCTCCCAAGGATGAACCTAGAGGCTGGCCTTTGTGTTGGTGTGTGGGACCCCTTCCACACCTGCCATGGTGCCAGGCCTCCCTCTGCGATGATGCCTGGATATGCGTCATTGTGGGGGGGCAGGGCGTTGAGGGGGCGTTACCTCTCATTTTGCAGTTTGTACTAGTATCAGACTCGAGTCCCCGCCTCCACTGAGGCTTTTACGGAACAGCTCTGCTGCTGGGAGCTCACTTTCCTTAAGTGGATTCTGCTCCTAGGGGTGGGGGAGGGATGGTCAGTGCTTTTGTCCTGGGCCCCGTGTATCTGCGGTGCGCCCACACACACACCCTGGCCTTATTCCACTTCTGCCTTTCCCCGGTTAGTAACATCCCCGCTAATCCACTGAATCCGAGACAAACCCAGGAGCCCTAAGTTCTGCTGCTTCTCCTCCTCTTCCCCCAAGTGGTCCCCAAGCTTTAATACTGATTGTGTTTCACCACAGCACTGCTGACCGACCCCCTACTTCCCATTCCACCTGTCACACTGTCCCAGTTCAGATCTTATCATCTCTTCCTTGGACTGTTTCAGCTGCCTCTCACTGATCTTTTCTGTTCATCTGACAGTCTTAATCAGAGAGCTTGGGAGTTCCCATCGTGGCTCAATGGAAACGAATTTGATTAGGAATCATGAGGTTGCAGGTTCGATCCCTGGCCTTGCTCAGTGGGTTTAGGATCTGACGTTGCCGTGAGCTGTGGTATAGGTTGCAGATGCGGCTTGGATCCTGCATTGCTGTGGCTATGGCTGTGGCTGGTGGCTACAGCTCTGATTAGACCCCTAGCTTAGGAACCTCCACATGCCACAGGTGCGGCCCTAAAACGACAAAAGGCAAAAAAAAAAAAAATCAGAAATCTTCCATAGGTCACTTTTGCCTAATAACTAAATAGCAGAATTCCCTAGTGTGGCATTGAGGGCCCTTCATAGTGTGGCCCTAACAATTTTTTTTCCAGCCTTGGCGTTTTGATGGCTCCCAAGTTCCCACGCGAGCCCCTTCGCCATCCTTCCTACACCAGGTGGGGTTGCTGAGCTCCCCCGCATGTCACACCTCCCATGCCTGCCTCAGTGCACCAGCCCTGTCCCTCTGCCCACAGCGACCTTCTCACACCCCTTCTCTGTCTGGAAGACTCTGACTCATGCCTTAAGCCCCAGCTCAATTTCTGCTTCTGCTGCTAAACTGTCCCTCTCTCCTCCCACTAGAAGGAACTGACTGTTCCTTTTGTGTTTCTCTCATAGCACCTGGTTCATCCTTGCGTCACATCCCTCGTATTATACACCTGTTGGTTTTCTCTCCCTGCCTCCCCTATTGTATACGCATATATAGAGATGCATGTGTATCTATCAAGATATACACACACATCTATATTATATATATATTTTTTGAACAAATATTGAGTGCACTGTGCTAAGCAAAATAGTGAACAAAATCGCCCTGATCCCCCCCTCCTTGGAGCTTATAGTCTAGCAAATATCTGTCACCCCATCACACCATGAGTTCCCTATGGAGAAGAATCATCTGTACTCTTTTTTGGCCACACCCACGGCATGCAGAAGTACCTGGGCCAGGGATCAAACTCACACCACAGCAGTGACCTAAGATGCTGCAGGAACAATGCCAGATCCTTAACCTGCTGTGCCACAAGGGAACTCCTAATCATCTGTACTCTTGATGCCGGTGTGTGGCACACAGTGGCCACTTGCTCCAGGAATGTTCACCACATGAAGTCCAGTAGGCAGACAGATGCCAGAGTGGAGAAGGGGTGGGGGGAGCGGGCTGGGTGGAGAAGGGGTACGGGGAGCGCGCTGGGTGGATGTCTTACGGGGTAAGTGGGAAGCCCAGAAAAACCACACTGAATTTCTCATGAGCAGCCTGTGCTTTGGTATGTGGTTCGCCCATGCCAATGGAACCATCATCTAGGAACCACGAGGCACATTTTGAGAGCTGATCTAAATGTATTATTCAGGTAACCCAAAGAAGGGTATTCCCTTGGAAGTGTGTGTGCAGAAAGCTCTCTGGCCGCGCGTGACCGCTCCACGGTCTGATCCCCATCCCGTGACCCAGCTCTTCCGGGGGGATGGTTTGGGGCCTGGCTACCCCACCACGAGCTGCTCCTTGTTTCTTGCAGAGATCTGAAGCTGGACAACGTGCTGTTGGACCATGAAGGTCACTGTAAACTCGCAGACTTCGGGATGTGCAAGGAGGGGATCTGTAACGGGGTCACCACGGCCACCTTCTGTGGCACGCCAGACTACATTGCTCCAGAGGTGAGTGGGCTCACTGCCTGAGTGGCTTTGGGCAGCCAGGCTCTCCAGCAGCCCCATCAGATAGGCCACGTTTGTGTGCTGCAGCCTGGTGGGAAGCATTGAAAGCTGATGCCCCCAGACTCTTTTGTGGCTCCTTGAGTGAGTGATGGCTGAAAATGTCCTTTGTTCTTCCAAATAAGAATTCGAGTCAAAAAAAAGCTTTGGAAACCTTGGGGTTGCTTCAAGGCTTAGTCCCAGATGAGGACAGAGTGTGCTCCACGCACAGCTATTGAATTAATTTTCTTCTTTGCTGCTACTCGGTGCTTTGATTCCAGCCCCATTTAGCAGACATAAAGCAGGCTCTCATGTCTTTCCCATATGAGTGAGTGTGCCCAGTCTCCTCTTCCTTCTTTGCCCCAAAGCCTTGGCCTACGCAGGCCATAGATGTTTGATCTCCTCATTGAGAAGTCCTCTGAGTTGACACCGGGGAAGGCAGACGACTCTCTAGAAATGGAATGAAACATGCATGCCAGCACAGGAAACTCCCTGGTTTTAGTGCATCTCCCAATCCATCATTTCCCTTAGTCATTAAGGACACTTTTGCTCATCAGAGGCACAGAGCTCTTCTCACCCTGCCCTTTGGCACAGATCCTCCAGGAAATGCTGTACGGGCCCGCGGTGGACTGGTGGGCGATGGGCGTGCTGCTGTATGAGATGCTTTGCGGCCATGCGCCCTTCGAGGCAGAGAATGAAGACGACCTCTTTGAGGCCATCCTGAACGATGAAGTGGTCTATCCCACCTGGCTCCATGAAGATGCCACCGGGATCCTGAAATCTGTAAGTGTGGCTGACTCAGCCAGCTTTCCAGCTCTTGCAGACCAGCTTGCTGGACGTGCTTCCTGGTGTGGGGTGTTGTGGTTTTGTGCTGTATATCGTCTACCTGTAAGCTGCCAGCTCCAGCTCAAATCCGTTTTAATCTGTAGGACCAAAGAACTAGAGTTGTCTCAGGCTGTTTTCACTTTTTTTCTCTTATGCAATAGTTACTTAGGGGGTGGCTGCACCAGCAGTGGATGGCAGCGTTTGCCAGAGAGCAAGTATTTCTAGCACTCGCGGCTTCAGCGTGGGAGGAGAGCTGCTTCTGCCTTAGCCCGTCAGGACACGCGTGGCTGTTGGGTCATGCGGACGATGTTCCTGGTTGTTTCGATACTGATTGTGTTTCCGTGGGCAACGTCCGAGGAGCAGGATGAGAGGGTCTTTCCTATGGTTCTGGGAGGGGACAAGAGAGGTTTTTCCAAACTTCTGCAAGATCTTATTTGTTTCCATGCTACCCTTGTGCAAGCCAGGTCCCAGCCCGGGAATTCAGGCACAGTGTGTAATACCATGTTGGAAAAAAAAAAAAATCCTCCTTTCATGCATTTAAGACACTGTGCTGGAAGCCTTATTTTGAAGTGAGGAAGAAACATGGATTTGATGGCTTTATGTTGAAAATAAGAAAGTAACATGAAATACGAAAATAATATATAATTTGGGTCAGTTCTTTATTATAAAGTCAGGTGATATTTCCCACTCTAGGTATTGGGGGAATAAAGATGAATATGCTTCAAATAGGGAAAAATCAGAACAGTCCATTTTCCGTTGGGTAGCATCTATGGGAAAAGAATTACTTTCCTCAAATCATATCCTTTCCAGTGATTTGAGAGAAAAAACTGAATTTGGGAACTATTAGCTACGTTGGTGAAAGACTTGTCTCTCTAGAAATCTCCAATCATCTAATAAGGGTCATTTTAAGGACATGTTGTTTACAGATCACTGTGTTCTGGCTCTGGTGACATGATTATCCCTGAGAATTCTCCACATTGCTAAAAGAGAAATGATCACAGAAATCCTTCTCAGGCACATATTGCCAAAGTTGGTCATAATTCATTACTTGATCCTCAAGTTCAGATGCTAATACTCTCCTGATATTGAAGAAGCACTAATTGCATATAAAAATAAAACTAAAGCACTTTTGGATTCTACCAAATGTCTTCTCTCTGCCTATTTTCCTGAGAAAAACCTGTTTGTATTTAGACTTAGAGCATTTAGACTTAGAGCATTTAGACTTAGGAAACCAAGAAGTGGCTTTTATAATTTTATCGATTAAAAAAAAAAAAAAAAAAAGAGAGAGAAGGACTTGTCTTTGTAGATTTATGCCCTGAAGTTTCTTAACTTCTGGAAGGGAAACGTACTCACCTCGGCTTGCCGCAGGTACCTCTGATGACCTAATCTATTATAATACAACCAGGTCATGCTGCACAGTTCAGCTTACTTTGCATTACTACCTTCCTGGCTCCATGATCCAGAATCTGGGTCTTTGGGACACCCCCTCCCCAAGGCACGCTCATCCCCTGTGGCTTGCAACAACCACCATCATAATTCTAATGGTTTATCATGGTGCAGTTAGTCCACTTACTATAGTTGATTTAACTTCTTTACTGTTTAAAGGAACCCCAGAGTTTATAACTCGAATGAAAATCCTAGTTCAAGCCATAAGAAACGTGCATTGTTGCCTTGGTGTATGAAGGTCGCTATGCTTGGTATCACGGAGAGTAGGATATAAAAGTACGGAAAAAAAAAAAAAAGCTCATGGCTCAGCAGAAACTAACCTGACTAGGAACCATGAGGTTGCAGGTTAGGTCCCTGTACTCTCTCAGTGGGTTAAGGATCTGGTGTTGCTGTGAGCTGTGGTGTAGGTCGCAGACATGGCTCAGATCCCGCGTTGCTGTGGCTGTGGCGTAGGCTGGCAGCTGTAGCTCCAATTAGACACCTAGCCTGGGAGCCTCCATATGCCAACGGTACAGCACTAAAAAAGGTAAAAAGAAATAAAAAAAATAAAAGTCAGTCTGTGCCTCCAGAAACCCTCATGTTCCCTCATTAGGAATCAACGATCCAGTTCAGTGTTTCCTTGATAAACACCTTATACCTTTGAGTCAGGTCCAGTAGAAATCTTGAGGGACCACATCATCATTTGAGTGGAATGTCATCTACACTTGCTTCTCTTAATATTTTTACTTGCAGTTTTTAGAAGTCCTCAGCCTCTTTCCAGTGTTTAGAATCCTCTTAGGAGAATTCTTTGCCACTAAATCTGGGACCTAGGTTTCATCCCCTTTTAACCCAATCCCTGTAAAACCTAGGATAGGTCCCAAGTGAGGTTAAGATTCACGTGGAACTATTAAGATGATTTCTTCTGAGCCAGGCAAATCCAGTTACTTTAGACTGTATTTTTGATGTCGATAAAAATATTTTTGGTCACTAGGATATATGTTATCTGGGGAGATCCTCCCTCTGCAGTCTTTGTTCTGAGAGAAACCAGAGCCTCTGGTGCCTGAAGAGAATCTCCTTTTCAGTGGAGACCGAGTGGTCCCCTCTCCTTGCAGACTCGCTTCTGGAAGCTGTAAACCTTTTCACTTGCCTTTACTTCAGCTCCTTTCCAATGCCAGCTGCTCAGCTGTCCCTGATGTGTCACCACGTGAGCACTGCACGATTTCCCTAACTGGCTCTCTGTGTCCTCTGCTGGGCGTCTCCCTGAGGGCAGAAGCTTGGGTTTCACTCCCTGTTGGGCTTATCTCCCGGCTCTGTTCCCTTCTGTTCTGGCTGAGTGACCTTGGCAGGCGACCACCCCTCTCTGAATCTCTATCCTCTTGCTTATAAAACTGAGATAATGACATCCACGTCATAGGGCCACTGTGCAGATTCAATGAGTGAACACACGCAGACCACGCAGGCGCCCCACAAGCATTCTGCTGCTTCTTCCTTCCGGGAATGCACCTTAAAAGCGATTTGCGGCAAAACACTGAAAAAGTGTCAGAGAAAATGACTAAACAAACGTTCGCTGAGGAGATTTCTGAGACAATCGGGTACACTTTAATTTGGTGCATTTCAGCCTCCAGGCCTTAAAATCACAAGCTTAAATGCTGTAGCTGAGGAAATTCAGCTATTCTTGGCAGAGGGCAGAGCTGTTTAAACAGACGTGTGATCAAAGAAAGAAAGGAATTGGTGAGGAGCACTCAAGACTTGGGGAGAAACTCCAAGAGGGAGGCTTCAGGGCGTGGTCCTGGGAAACCTACCTCCAGAGCAGAGTGGACCCACGGCAAATCCTGGCTCTGTCCCCTGAGGCCTGTGGGACCTTAGCAGATGGCAGGGATTTGCCAGGCCTCGGTTTCCTCATCTGTACTCTTGGCGTCTGAGATAATGCATGGGGGATACTTGGCACGGTGCTTTTCAGGGGGGGTGCTCAGGACTCGGCCACCATTGTCATCAGTAAGAGCTGGATGCATTTGCAGACTTTTTGCCCTTTTCTCTGAAGAATTATCATTGAGTTTATTGTATCAGGAAGAGGGTTTAAGAGAGCAAGTCACGCTTCACAAGCCATTCAGACTGCTTTCTGGCTCTAATTGCAACTTCATTTAAATCGACCAGTAGAGTCCTTTTATTGCTAGAAGAAACCTGAGAGATTATCCATCCCAATTCCCCCATTTAAAAGATGAGGAAACTGACACACCAAAGGTCCTTCAGTACATGACTTAAAACAAATTAGAACCCTTGTGTACCTCTCCTGGGAATGTAAAATGATGCAGGCTCTGTGGAAAATGATATGGTGGGCAGTTCCTCAGAAAATTAAACATAGAAATACCATATGATACAGCAATTCCATTTCTGGATGTATATCCCAAAGAATTGAAAGCAGGGACTCAAGCATATCTGTACATCAATGTTCACAGCATCATTGACAATATATAAAAAGTGGAAGCAACCCAAGTATCCATCAACAGATGAATGGATAGACAAGCTGTCTTATATGCATACAATGGGTTGTTATCCTTAAAGAGAAAGGAAATTCTGACACACGTTACAACATGGAAGAACCTTGAATGCATTATGCTTAATGACCTAAGCCAACCACAAAGGGACACGTGTATGATTCCACTTACATGAGGTACCTAGAATGGTTATATTCATAGCAACAGAAAGCAAAATGGTGGTTGCCAAGGGCTAGTGGAGGGGGAGTGGGGAGTTAGGGTTTAAGTGATACGGACTTGCAGTGTGGGAAGATGAAAAAAGTCCTGGAGATGGACGGTGGTGATGGTTGCACAACAATGTGAATGTACTTATATCCCACTGCACTGTACACTTAAAAATGGTTAAGAAGATAAACTTTATGTTCTGTGTATTATACCACAGTAAGGAGAAGAATCCTGGGTTCAGAATCCAGCTTTTCCTGACTCCCAGTCCAGAGTTCTGAGTTAGACTCCATCCGGCCATTCCTCATTTTTCTTCTACTTCCCATTAATGAGTGTCCTTCCCCTAAAAACATGAGCCCCGCCCCTCTTTAGCACCCAAATTGCTCCTTGATGTGATTCTTCCCAGTTTATCCTAGAAACATTAGGCACTGGGGGGAGAAGCCACCAGGATGCTGTGTACTTAATACCCACATAGCATCAATCTGCCACATTAACTTAACGTAAAGTAAGATACAGTGTTTATGATAATATTATTAGAGTTTTATGTAAAGAGTGTGCATTTGAATCTATTGCCCAGAGATGAGCCTGTGACCCTGAAAGGAGAAACTGATACACCAGGGAATGAAAATCCCTAATTGCCTTCAGCAGATAATTATCAGATGCCTCCCCTTGGCTTGGCCTGTGCTAAGTGCTGGGAAGCCAAGATGAAAAGACTCGGCCTCTTCTGTGGCTCACAGTCTATCAGGAATGAGAGTGCATAAATAGATACTTAGCTTGCTGCCAGGGGAGAATGCTCAAAGCTGGGGGGCTGGGCGGGGGAGCGGGAGGGGGCGGCGTCAGGAAGGACAGGGAAGCAACACAAGGACAAGACCCAGGAAGTGGCATTTAGGCTAGGGGCTGAGGAATAAGGGCTCAGTAGGGTTGATGAGGGGGAGAGGATATTCTAGGCAGAGGAAATAACTTGTGCAAAGCCTCCGAGGATCGAGGCAGCGTGCATATTCAAAGACCTGCAGTCCCCAGTTCTGAGCCCGGCGGTGTGTTCAGGGCAGGATAGGGGCCATGAAACATGAGTTTAGGACACGGGAACCTGAGGGGTCAGGAAGACATTCAGAAAATAGTCTATTCCTTGCAGTGGTCACGTGGGTCTGGAAGTCAGGAGAGAAATTGGAGATGCCCTGTGTGTGGCATGGTAGTCAGAACACGCGAGTAGACGTGGCCCCGGGACATGGGGCAGGCGGTGGGGTGGGGGGGTGGGGGTCAAAGGAAAACGAGGTCGAGGCAATGGAAGAGGATTCAGCAAGGAGGGTTAGGAAGGAATAACTTCGGGTTGTATAAGCATCTATATCTGCAGCGCATTTACTAGTTTTACTTGGGGTAAAATAAGCCAGTGGTTTTACAGTGTGATCACAGAAGCTGATGTGTGCAGTAACTTTTGAGTAGTGCTGACCAGAGAGAAGCAGATGGCCCTGGGCCAGACAACTGAGGGCTTGGGAATGTGTCTGTGTTAGGAGGTAGGTAAGCTGAGACATTTTGGGGGACTCTGAATAGAAGTTTTCATTTTGTTACACTGTTCCAGATCAAGGTCAAGTGCACTTCTTTCTTTAAAAATATAGACTTTAGGCCTTTTCCCAGGGTTTTGTAACCACCTGTGATTCTCTGGGAGCTTGATGATTTCAAGAGTTACTGATGGTATGAACCTGGAGGGCATCACACAGTGAAATAAGTCAGACAGAGAAAGACAGCTGCTGTGTGATATCACTTGCATATGGAATCTAAAAGAATACAGCAAACTAGTGAATATAATTAAAAAAGAAACAGACTCACAGACATAGAGAACAAACTAGTGGTTGCCAGTTGGGGCAGGGAAGAAGGGAGGGGCAAGACAGGGGTAGGAGATTAAGAGGTACAAATTACTATGTATAAAATAAATAAGCTATAAGGACATATTGTACAACACAAGGAATATAGCCAATATTTTATAATAACTCTAAATGGAGTACAAGGTATAAAAATTTTGAATCACTATGTTGTGGATCTAAAATGAATATAATATTGTAAATCAAGTTTATTTCCATTTAAAAAAACAAAAGAGTTCCTTGGGACTTCCTGTCATGGCTCAGTGGAAATGAATCCAACTAGTAACCATGAGGATGTGGGTTTGATCCCAGGCCTCGCTCAGTGGGTTAAGGATCAGGCGTTGCCATGAGCTGTGGTGTAGTTTGCAGATGCGTCTCTGATCCCAAGTTGCTGTGGCTGTGGTGTAGGCCAGCAGCTGTAACTCTGATTTGACCCCTAGCCTGGGAGTTTCCATGTGCTGCAGGTGTGGCCCTAAAAAGCAAAAAAAAGCAAAAAAAAAAAAAGGGTTTCTAATGTTGACTCCATTGTGTGGTATCTTGCATAATCCTAAAACCTCAGGAAGTCATGCATGCTTTTGTGGATTGTAATTATTTATGATAGAGCTTGGTGACTATTAGAAACATAAAGACCAGAATTTCAGAGATGGAAGATCTTTACAAACACTTGGTCTCAATCCCTGGTTTGTAGAAGAAGCGGAGGCTGAGAGGTGAACCAATGTCACATGATAGAATGGCAAAGACACACACTAGTCTGAGGGTTGCAAGACCTCCCTCCACTCCAGCCACTGCTTTCCAGCCTCTGCCTCTGTAACACCTAGAGTGCCACTTGAATGAGGTGCCGCCCATGAAAGCATTTTCAAAGTGTCATGTACAATTCAGGAGTAAGTTATTTGTATTGTTAAGTTACGAGTTGTAATTTCACAGAACGCTGAGAGCTGTCATTATCTTCATCCTCTCTTTGAACAACTCACCAACATCATCAAGATTATTAAGTGCTTAATTATACATGAGGCTGGCTGTGTTGGCTTTTTATTTCGGAGAGAGTTGTATTTGTTTTTCTGGGAGCTTTTTTTTTTTCAGTTAAATATTTTTTCTTTCTTATGCCTTTTTTTTTGCCCCACATTTTTGAAAATTTTTAATAGACTATAGTTGATTTTACAATGTCGTACCAATTACTGCTCTACAACAAAGTGACCCAGTCATACACACATACACACACACATGCTCCCTTTCTTGTATTATTTCCATCATGATCTATCCCAAGAGACTGGTTATAGTTCCCTGTGCTATACAGTAGGACCTCATTGCTTATCCATTCTAAATGTAGTTTGCATCTCCTAAGCCCAAACTCCCAGTCGATCCCACTCCCTCTCCTCTCCCCCTTGGCAACCACAAGTCTTTTCTCCATGTCCATGAGTCTGTTTCTGTTTTATAGATAGGTTCATTTGTACCATATTTTAGATTCCACATATAAGTGAAATCATGTGCTATTTGTCCTTCTCTTTCTGACTTACTTCACTTAGTATGAGAATCTTTAGTTGCATTCAAGTTGCTGCAAATGGCATTATTTCATTCTTTTTTATGGCTGAGTAGTATCCCACTGTGTATATATACCACATCTTTTTTTTTTTCTGCTTTTTAGGGCCACACTTATGGCATATGGAGGTTCCCAGGCTAGGGGTCCAATCGGAGCTACAGCTTCTGGCCTACGCCATAGCCATAGTAATGTCAGATCTGAGCCACGTCTGCAACCCACACCACAACTCATGGCAATGCCAGATCCTTAACCCACTGAGCAAGGCCAGGAATCGAACCTGTGTCCTCATGGATGCTGGTCAGATTCGTTAACCGCTGAGCCACAACGGGAACTCCTGTACGACATCTTCTTAATCCATTCATCTGTCGGTAGACATTCAGGTTGCTTCCATGTCTTGGCTGTTGTGAACAGTGCTGCAGTGAACATATGGGTGCATGTGTCTTTTTGAATTAGTTTTGTCTGGATGAGTGTCCAGGAAGTGGGATTGCTGGATCCTATGGTAGCTCTAGTTTTAGTTTTCCAAGGAATCTCCATACTGTTTTCCATAGTGGTTGTACCAATTTACATTCCCACCAACAGTGTAGAAGGGTTCCCTTTTCTCCACACCCTCTACAGCATTTTTTATTTGTAGACATATTAATGATGGCCATCCTGACCAATGTGAGGTGGTACCTCATTGTAGCTTTGATTTGCATTTCTCTACTAATTAGTGTTGCTGAGCATCCTTTCATGTGCCTACTGGCCATCTTATGTTTTCTTTGGAAAAATGTCTATTTAACTCTTCCACCTACTTTTCTGCTGGGTTGTTTGTGCGTTTTTTTGGTTGTTGTATGAGTTATTTGTGTATTTTGGAGATTAAGCCCTTGTTAGTTGCGTCCTTTGCAACTATTTTCTCCCATCCCATAGGTTGTCTTTTTTTTTTTCATGGTTTCTTTTGCTGTGCAAAAGCTTATAAGTTTAATTAGGTCCCATCGATTTATTTTTGTTATCTTTTTTCTTGAAGTATGGTTGGTTTACAACATAGTATTAGTTTCAAGTATACAGCAAAATGATTCAGATATATGTATATGCATATTACAAGTATGCAGAGGTCTTCAGAAAGGAGAAGTCACTCTATGGTAGTGTGGCTGGAGTATAATGAGCCAAGGTGTGGGCTCGGCAGATATGGGGGATGTAAGAGATGAGGCTGAGGAAACAGCTAGAGCACAGAGAACACAGGGGGTCTCGTGAAAGCATCTGACCCTTATCTGAAGGGTCACTGAAGGCTTTCTAAGAAGCATGAGCGACAAAATTCTTTGTTTCATATTTAAAAGATCACTTCCCAAAATATAAAGAGGTATTATGGATCAGACAGAAGTAGTTACAGATGAAGTATCTGAGCTTTTTTTTTTTTTAAATCATCCGGGGATGACAGAGGGAAATAGATGAAGCAAGACTGGGCAGGTGTCAGTAACTATCACAGCTGGGTGATAGGTACATATACATACATATGTTTGAAATTTTCCATAATAATATTTTTAACACATGAAGCGTTGATCTCTTATACAAGTTCAAAGTATGGCTATACACACAGAGATGTTCTAGACTGTAGAAAAAGTGAATTCAGTTTTCATGAGTGATGCAAATGGTTTAACAATACAAATATACAAAAAGAAGAAATGTGAACCTCATACCAGCTTCCAGTAGACTCAGCTACATCTATTTTTATTTTTAATATTTATTTAATGTGAAATGTTCAGTCACAATGGGCCTGGCTACATCTTTTTGATTCCCAGTAAGTGTTTTGAGATCCTGGACCAAGAGGCTATACTGTCCGGTCATTTTTATTCCATGGACAAAATCAGTAGTTTTGACATACTCTTTCTTTAACAACCATGAACAGTCTTCACACCTTCCCAAGAAGGGAAGTATGGGGGGTACCTGAGTGCCCCCCAAAAATGAGAGAGTACCCATGGGTGATCCCTGCCACTGCTGCTGCCTATGCCTCTGTGTGTGACCCTTTTCTCTGGGCTGTTTCTGCCCTTCCCCACCTGACAGGCAGGAAGGACCAAAATCCCCGAGCCCGCCCTTCATATCCTCTTTCACCACCACGTCAGCGCTGTAGGTCATCCCTACTTGGCTTCCTGAGATTTCCTGGTGTTCTTCCTTTGGAACATAAGGTCAGCAGTATTTCTGGATTTAATGTCTGCTGGGTATTTTACTTGACTTTTTTTTTTTTTCCTTCAAAAGGAAATGCTTTCTGAATGCCTTCTTACTTTTTTAAATAGAAGGTATGATTCTTATGATTCCTTGTCTGTGCAGACTGTTTGGATGTCCTGCATATAACATCATAGAGCCATAGATGTTCAAGGCCCTGGGGCCTTGGGTGGTGTAATAACTTCAGTGGGTCCCTGAATTCGGGGTGAGGGGCTGTTCCTGTCTCTTGTTCTATGGAGAGTGATTGGTTGAACAGGATGGGCACCAACATCTTACCCAGCGTTAACTCCTAGCCCAACATTACATTCCTCCACTCACCCTTCCCGTCATCATCTATACCACCAACCCAGGACTGTAGACTTTTGAGTCCTTGGCGTATTGATGTCCAAAAATGTCACATAAACACGGATAGAGGGCAGAGGACTTGCTTAGGAGAACACTCCCTGTGAAATGGGTGGGAGGAGGGGAGTTGGAGCACACGGTTTATCAACCAAGTTTTCTACCTGAAAAAAATTCCCAAGTCATCAACCAGTGTACTTACAGCTAAAAATTACCATGGTACTCACTCCCAAATGTACAAGGGAAGACTGTATTTCTTGCCCTTTTGTCTCTCATTTCTCAGTGTCTCCATCAAGGTATATGTTAAATGCTCACATGTGCATGTTCCAAAAGAAAAACCCTCCTGCCCCCGCTCTCAGAGAACAGATTATAAAACCTGGCAGCATCCATGGGAGAAGCATAAGAAATTCAGAAAGATACACACCCTTGTGTGAAAATCATATCTAAGGCTTTCTAGACTGCTGACCTTAAAGACGATTTTTAATGTTTTTTCATTTGGTTTGGGTGTAAATACATGTCTTCTGTTGACCCCTGTGTTACCAAGTTTCTTAAACCAACACTAAAGTGATCCCAAAATGCTAAGAGAACACAGGAGAGTTGGCTTAGTTTCTGTGGTTGCATGGGGTTTTGACCTCATCAGCTTCAGAAAGTCTTAGTGTGGGGGGTGGGGGTGGGGAATCCTCGTTGAGTCCACACAGCTTAGGAAGGTGATGGCCTCTGAGGTGGGGGTTCCTTTGGGTGAAATCATTTCCTGTGGGAGGTCACCAGGCAGCAGTGCTGACTCAGGTGAGGTCAACACCCTTTTCTGTGAGCTCACTCAGGTGGCCAGGTTAAATAAGTGCTGAAAGGAGTTTGGCAAATTCTCCCAAGTCACCTTTGTTGGCTTGGGAGGTATTGTAAACTTGGCATCAGAAGTAGCTTATAGCATGGTTTTGCTCCTAAGCTTTACAGAAATTAAAGTGTGTGGGCTTATCTGTCATCTCACCTGTCAGATTTTATCTGTCGCATTATCTGCAGAAGTCATGTTTGCCTCTGTGCAGAAAGGGAACCACCGGTAATTTGGGGGTCCTCTTTTATCCCTGAGTATGTCCCACATTGTCACCAGGCAATCGACTGAGTAGCACTGGGCTTGATTCTCTCCCTTTCCTTCTACCCTCCTGGCAGAAGTTGGAATGCTCAAGGAGTCAGCTAGGAGGAGGCTGAGGAAGTGGAGGGAAAGCTGGGGCCAGAGTCATGCAAAGTATCCAGCTATGGATCATTAGAGTTGATTTTTCAAATAGTTTTGGGAGAATCCAAAAGTAAGTACTAAAAGGTCCTTTAATGGGAAGATCGTCGACATGCAGACTGGCAGCCCTTTGCTAGGACTGGAGCTCCCATGTGCAGAAATGGAGCTTCTCATATGGTCTTTGTCTTTCTCTGTATGACTTACTTAATATGGGAATCTCTAGTTGCATCCACGTTGCTGCAAATGGCATTATTTCATTCTTTTTTATGGCTGAGTAGTATTCCATTGTACATAAGTACCACATCTTCTTAATCCATTCATGTGCCGATGGACATTTGGGTTGTTTCCATGTCTTGGCTATTGTGAATAGTGCTGCAGTGAACATAGGGGTGTGTGTATCTTTTTGAATGAAAGTTTTGTCTGGATACATGTCCAGGAGTGGGATTGCTGGATCCTATGGTAGCTCTAAATTTAGTTTTCTGAGGAATCTCCATAGTGTTTTCCACAGTTTTATATTCCAATTTACACTCAGTTGGATTCAATAATCTAATTTACATTCCCACCAACAGTAAAGGAGGGTTCCCTTTTCTCCACACCCTCTCCAGCATTTTTAAATTAATAAATTTTATTACACTTATAGGTGTATAACAATCATCATAGCCAAATTTTATAGCATTTCCATCCCAAACCCTCAGTGCATCCCCCCAACCCAACCTGTCTCATTTGGAAACCACAAGTTTTCCAAAGTCTGTGAGTCAGTATCTGTTCTGCAGACAAGTTCATTGTGTCCTTTTTGTAGATTCCACATAGTAAGTGATAGCATTTGATTCTGGTGTCTCATTGTCTGACTGACTTCACTTTTCTAGGTCCATCCATGTTGCTGCAAATGCCATTTTTTTTTCCTTTTAATGGCTGAGTAATATTCCATGTGTATATGCACCGCATCTTCTTTATCCACTACTCTGTCAATGGATATTTAGGTTGTTTCCGTGTCTTGGCTATTGTATAGAGTGCTGCAATGAACATTGGAGTGCATGTGTCTTTTCGAGTCATGGTTTTTCTCTGGATAGATGCCCAGGAGTGGGATTGCTGGATCAAATGGTAATTCTATTTTTAGTTTTCTGAGGAATCTCTATACTGTTTTCCACAGTTGCACCAATTTACATTCCCACCAACAGTGTAATAGGGTTCCTTTTTCTCCCCCAGCATGTTATTTGTAAATTTGTTAATGATGGCCATTCTGACCTATGTGAGGTGGTACCTCATTGTAGTTTTCCTTTGCATTTCTATAATTAGTGATGTTGAGCATCTTTTCATGTGCCTATTGGCTGTCCATATATCGTCTTTGTAGAAATATCACTTATATTTGGAATGTAAAATATGGCACAAATGAACCTATATATAAAACAGAAACAGACTTATAGAGAACAGACTTGTTACCAGGGGGAGGGGGCAGGGAGTGGGATGGACTGGGAGCTTGGGGTTGGTAGATGCAAACTATTCCATTTAGAATAGATAAGCAGTGAGGTCCTACTGTACAGCACAGGGAACTATATCCTATCTATATATCTATAATATCTATAGATATAGATATTATAGATATATGAAGTGGCTCACTATGCTATATAGCAGAAATTGACACAACAGTGTAAATCAGCCATATTTTTTTAAAAAGGTGGAAAAAAAAAGAAATGGAGCTTCTCCACAGGCCTCTTACAAGACTCCTACTACTACCTTCAGAAATGGAGCATTCACTGGAGTTCCCGTTTGGTACAGCGGAAACAAATCCGACTAGAAACCATGAGGTTGCAGGTTTGATCCCTGGCCTTGCTCAGTGGCTTAAGGATCTGATGTTGCCGTGAGCTGTGGTAAGGTCACAGACGCAGCTTGGATCCTGCGTTGCTGTGTCTGTGGTGTAGGCCAGCAGCTGTAGCTCTCATTGGACCCCTAGCCTGGGAACCTCCATAGGCCCCGGGTGCAGCCCTAAAAAGCAAAAAAAGAAAAAAAGAAAAAAAGAAATACCATTCACTCACAGACAGACCAGGCTAGTGTTAGCAGAAAACTGTAAAACCCCGGCATACTGACCTTCAAAGAGGCTTCATTTCTGATCGTCTTATTAAGGTTATTCTCAGCCTGCTTCCCCCAATTTAGATTATAAGTTTCCTAAATATAGAGGACCTAACATCTGATCTCTCTGTGGCTAGCTGTGTGAAGGATTTTTTTTTTTTTTAATGACATACTAATACCACATGACTTTAAATCTCCATCTCTCAGTCAGGAGACTAAAGGGGCCAGAGGTTTTGTGGAATGAGCATGGAAGTCTTTTCTGTGTAGAGGTTGGCTGACTGATGTCTGTGAGTCAGAAGAGATTTTTGCTTTAAGTTGGAAAAACTCTGACAGAAGCAGCACAATTGGTTGTCTTTCCTTTGTCCTTTCCAGCTATCAAGTGCAGTACTTTTTAGCAGTCGATGGGTGGGTTTGGTTTGGATACCCAAGACAATGTGTATCCCAGATGAAGATTGTTGCCCTAGGTTTCATCAGGAGGAGATAAAGGGCTTTGTGTAGAGTGACTCTGGAAGGTCTTGTTTTTAGTAGTTGCTTCTTTTTCAAAAAAAAAATTTTATTATAATTGATTTACAATGTTCTGTTAATTTCTGCAGTACAGCAAAGTGACCTCCTCATACATATATGCACTTTTCTTCTCACATTATCCTCCATCGTGGTCTGTCCCAAAAGACTGGATACAGTTCCCTTTGCTGTACAACAGGATCTCATTGCTTATCCATTCTAAATGTAACAATTTGCATCTATTAACCCCAAACTTCCAGTCCATCCCACTCCCCTGCTCCCAGTTTCTTCCTTTCAGTAGCTATGTTTTGTGGGATCACAGCTGTCGGGAGAGCTTCCTTTTCCCTTAACTCTTGGAAGTTACTGGAGAGCAAATGAAACCCAGCCTATCAGAGTGGCTTGGAACTGGTTTGCCAGGAATAAAACCGTCTTGGCCAGCAGCACTGGCATTGGCACAAGAGCTTGACCTTGGGCTTCCATCTCTGAGACCCGCCTCTGGCCTTTACCTTTTTTGATCCAACATTGTCGTGTGACCTGAGTGAAGCTACTGAGGTAGCTTGGGTTTTGGGGGCAAGCTCTAATGAATATAAAACACAGATAAGGCAGAGTGTTAAGAGCATTGACAGGAATTAAGTATATGCTCATGAAAAGGCTCCTGGATTCCAATCACAGGTAGGATAGAAAATAGAGCCAAGAAACTTGCTACAGATTTTAGCACTGCTCCTGCCCCAGTGCAGGAACAGAAAGAGTACAGGGCGTTTTTGTTCTTGATTTCTTTAAGAGGAAATAAAGTGTACTGTAAATTATGTCTCTGGAGAGATCTCACAGATTATTCTGCTGTACATCAGTTAAGCCATTGATCCGTTGGCATTTTCAAATATCCTTACATACCTGCCCACTCCTTTGGTAACTAGGCTGTTGAGATCAGCTTAGACAAGTTGTATTTCATTTTTATAAAGACACATCCACTTAAGACCCAAGGAAAACATGGCATTTTTAAGTGGAGGCAAGCTTTTACATGTATGGCAAGTTGTTTTTTTTTTTTTTTTCCCTAAATCCAAATAGAGAAGAAGATTGCCAATTCTTGCTGTTGGCGTAGACCCTGGAGATCGCTTGTCTGCCCTCCCACCTGATGCCAGACAGGTCATTCAGGCTCTTCCTCCAGTGTCTCCAATAAGATAGTCTGTTCCTCCCAGGAAGTCCCCTTCTATCATTTATTGGCATTGAGTATTGGATTTTTTTGGGGGGGGGGTTAATTTTCCTTATTTACTCTTCTTTAACTTCCACCCTCAGAACTTATTTCTCCCACTTAGAACCGCCTCTTTTGGCTGATGGCACTTCCAGTATTTGAAAATATCAGCAGTTGTCCTTCTGTCTCTTCTTCTCCAATATCAAGACCCTCAGTTGCTGGAAATACAACCAGGTGGCCAGAAGGAAGGATTCCTGGGGTTCTTTTCAAGACTGTTCCTTTTCTTGCCCTTCTCTTAGTGCCTGAGCTCTGGGTGTACACGTCCATCACCTCTCCCTCCAGACACTCAGAGAAGAACGTCTCGTGGGCCAGCAAAGGAAGTACAGCTTAAGTGCAACTTAAGTGCTGTGCGTTTCTGTGCAGGCGAAGTCCTAAGGGTCACCCCAGGATCGCTCCCTGTCAGTCCACCCTGCTCTTTCAGCCACAGTCCCAATGAGAGGAATGGTAGACTCAAAAGGAGGTTAGGCATAGTGAATGAGGGCAAAGGCTTCTGTTCCTAGAAGGCCTGGGTTCAAACCTCAGCTCCACCACCCCCGAACCGGGTAGCCCGGGATAGGTTATAGGTGGCTCTGTTCCTCAGTTTCCCAATCTGTATTCCCTCCCCTGCTGTCCCATGAGCCAACTCCCATGGCCAGCCTTGTCCCTCTTACCGCTGTCCTGGGCTGGATGGTGCTGCGGGCCCAAGGGGTTCTCAGATCTGTGCCCCCACCCAGCAGCCATCGTGACGGAGCATGAGAGGAGAAGGTTGGTGACTAGTCTTCCTGAGTAGGTCGGGCTCTGCCTGTGACAGGGGCAAAAGACAGAGACGCAGGTGGCTATAACATACACAAGCAAGCGTTTTATCCACCCCAAGGTGGCCATCAGCTCTGCGTCCACAGTGACAGCGGCCATGAATCCTACTCTATACAGTGTCCTGTCTTCTATCTCTGCTCTCCCTCCTCAGGACTCTCTGGGGAGCCATAAAATTCCTTCTTCCTAACTGGGGGCATCTCCCTGGAGTATGGACGGGGATGTCCTATGGCGCGCTTTCCTGTCCTCTAGTTTGTCAGCGCCGATTGCTAACTCTCTGCCCTTTGGCCTGAAGTTGAAGGAAAGGGAGTCGTTTTGTTTGCCCAACAGCCAAATCCTTCTGTTAAGTAGAAAATGCAGTATTCTCTCTCTCTCCTGGAAGAAAATTCTTTTTAGATTAATTGCTCTACTTATATAACTAGTCCTCTTCCTAGGAAATCAGATGGATTTGGAAAGAAGAAATATTTTCCGTCACTGCCTACATTTTAGTGAGTTTCAAAGTGCATTTGGATCCTCTTGTTCTAGACACATTAGTACACAGGCTGAATCTGAACTCTCTCCCATGGAGCATCTGACAACTCAGAACCAAAGCTGCCAGGTGGAGCAGAGCCCACAGGACTCAACAAGCACTATCGCTGACCTCAGGTTTAATAAGCCAGTGTTCCATTGCACCTTCACCCTGCATTCGCATTTCCCTCCTCTTGTTAAAGCAGATACAGCTGCGTCTTAAAACCAGACTGTCTGTATTCTTGCTTTCAGATGATTGTCTTTAGAAAGCTTTGATTATTTTCCCAAGACCCTCACCACCACCCTGCTGCTGGAGTCGGGGACTGTGAGGGTAGAAACAGACCTTATTCTCTTCCCTGGCTGCAGAGACAGCCAGGCGAGCCTCGGGGTCAAGGCATACCTCAGATGTTCATCTCAGAGGCTTTTCAGTGCAGACCCCTGCCTTTAGGGAGAACAGGCTGGCCCTCTAAGGCAGTTAACAAATGCTCGCTGAGACCCACGAGCGCTGATTGAGAGCTTGCTTGGTGCCAGGTATTTTGCACCGATTTTCTCATTTACTCATCAACACATTAGGAAATATAGGAAGATCTCCAGTTTATAGCTGAGGAACGTGAGGCCCAGGGAAGCTAATAAACTTGACCAAGGTCACACGGCTCATCGGGGGGAGAAGAGCATCCAAATGCAGTTGTCAGGCTGCAGGCAGAGCCTAATCAGTTCACCCCCATGCCCTCCACATCGGGGCAGCTCTTACTTCCAGCCCTGGGTGGCGGGAGGCTTCTCAGGACATCTCTGTACAGGCCTGGTCCACATCCCTTAGGTTTCTTCACAGGGGTCGGGGGTGGGTGGGCGGCCTGGCTGACTTCTTGTCGTCCCTGTCATCGTGCCTCCTCTGCTGCCTTGAAGGAACTCTTGTTTCTCATTCCTTGGCCAGGTATGCTTCTGATTCCCTCAGTGTCTTCTAGATCAATTCCACTGTCACCAGGGCCCCAGGAGGAAGCGTGATAGGAGTCTGCACATGCTCCGAGCTCCCAGGTAGCTGGAGACATCTCTGGGGGGAAATCGGGTTTTCCGCTCTGGCCTCCTCACTCTCTGCAGCTTATAAAGTGCTTTCCTTTTGACCCTAGCAAACGTTCTGCTTCCTTTGGCGAATGTGTCCAGAATCTCTCATGAAGTCACTTTATTTTCCTCCTTGGCTCATGTCCCTGTTGGGACCACACTCAGGGAGAAGGTCGGTTAAGGGGAGGCAGGTTTGAAGTAGGACCCGAGGCGTGGACACGTGCTTGCTCTGAACACCGTCACTGTTCATTTGTTTGGCATCTGAGTCC
Source organism: Catagonus wagneri (assembly GCA_004024745.2). Classification (NCBI taxonomy): domain Eukaryota; kingdom Metazoa; phylum Chordata; class Mammalia; order Artiodactyla; family Tayassuidae; genus Catagonus; species Catagonus wagneri. The sequence continues at coordinate 712,971 of PVHT021183527.1, read as the reverse complement.
CAGGAGGGACATAAGAAAATAGAGGATGTTTTCTGCAGCAGGATCATACCATTGCTGGCAGCAGGAATTCGGGGCTTACTTAGGGTGAGTCCTGAGCCTGGCCTAGGACAGCAAATCCATCCTGTCCCCAGCCCCAGGCCCCACCCTCCACTGGGTACCACGAAAGATTCCCAGCCTGTGACTGATGGCCAGTGGTCCCTGACTTCCCATCTCTGCATCTTCAGAGTAGGGCAGTCACAGAGGGGCTGTAATTGCGCCCCCCAGACTCCTGCTCCCTCATCACCCGCCATCACCCCACCTCCTCCCAGAACAGTCCCTGTCCTGGTTTTGGTTCCACAGTCTTCATTCTCCTCTGGGCTTTCTCATGAGCTCCCGCCTGCCCTGTGACTGGGTCAGAGGCAGCACAGGCCTGCAGGGAGTGGTGGGATGTGGGGCTGACCAGGGCGCCCACGCCCCAACTGACACGGTAGCCGCTGCTCAACTCCAGGCCCTTTCGACCAAGAAGCAGCCCAGGTCTGGTGTTCCAGAACATTCCATCTTCCAAGAGAATTTGGAAAACTTGACTTTTATGTGATGTGACATTTCCTCCTTTTTAAATGTTTGACAAGTAGTTAAAATTATTTTAAAATCGTCTGTGTGGGCCAAATAAAACGTCTGCGGCCTGGGGCCACTCTCCGGTGCTATTCTCTCCCCTCACCGCCACCCACCTTCCCTGCTTCAGCTGTCTCTCACCACACAGTGGTGTCCTGGGCAGTCAGAGTTCTAACTCTGGCTGGCACCTCAGACTGGCACGGCCCGCCAGCCCCTGGTGGATGTTGGCACGTCACAGGTGCCCAGCCGAGCTTGCCCACCTCCCAGATTTGTAAGAGCCTGAGAAACATGGGCTGTTTTTGTTCCCCTGACAAAGCAGAAGTTCTGTTACTACTGCTGTACTTCTGTTAACGCTAATACTCCCAACAGTCAGTGCGCCTCTGTATCCCATTTCTGTTACTCGCCACCGTGGCTCTGGCAGACAGCCAAGAGGAGCCTGGGACCCGGCATTCCTTCTGCCCTTTCCTGCTGCACCAGGCAGGGTGGCGTGTGTGCATTCTCCTGCCACAGGCCTTCCTGGGCTTGCTCCCCACTTTCCTCTCAACTAGGATCTCTAGCTTTGGAACTCGTCATGTCTTCTCAGCTATGGTCTCAGCCTCTTAACTCGTGACCCCACCAGCCATCTCTTACCTCTCCGTTAGGGATTGACCCATCACGCTGTGGCTGGCGTCATCTAAGTCACAGGGCAGCTCTTGTCAGTCACCTTTCCATGCGCTTTCAACGGGTCCTCAGCTGGCCTTTCATGTCAGCCGTTCCACCCTACGTGCGCCACCACCAGCGTAGCCAGTGCTGGCCTGCATCCGTGCCAGCTGCGATCTCGGGCATGACTGCCCTCTTCCTTCCCGCCTCTGTTCATTCTGTGCGTCCACCTCCTCTCGCCACATGTCACCTTTTCCATGTGGCCACTGCCTGTCTTCTCACCACCAGCCCCCACGGCGATGGCCCTGACTCTCTCCGAAGCTCCACTGCCCTTGGCTGTGCCTTTCTTTATTTCATGCAGCTGTGTTACAGATGAAGTGCTTGCCTCTGCCCCCTTCTCTTGATCAGCTCCTTCCTCGGGACACACTCTTCTTGTCCTATGTTTCCCCCCACCCCACGAGGCCTAGTGCACTGCCTCACATAGATACTGGCAAACCTTTGTAAACTGAACTTCTATGAACGTGGAGGATGGCTATATCTAAAGCGTTCAAGATATGCAAGGTTAAAACTGCTTGGCTGTTCCAAAGGGTTTATCAAAATTCCAGGTCTCAGGGGTAGCGAAAGAGTTATTCTGCCAGACTTCATTTCCAGGGATGCAGTTTTTCAAGAATGGCCAAGAGTTGGTCTGCTTTGTCTCGGGCAGTGCCCCTTGGAAGCTTGGCTTCTGGGCCAGAGAAGAAAGGGCAGAGTCGTTGGGACACTGGGGCTTCTGCCACCCTGGCAGTGACAGCCCCACACTGTTCCTCTGGCCCAGAAGAACAAGCTGTCCCCACACATTCACAAGGTGTCCTCCGCTCGCACCATTGGCAGCCCGGGGAATTTCCCACAAGCCCTCTGGGTCTGTTCTGCCGGCCTTGTAGCTTGACTTTTTGACCCAGTGTTTTCTTGTTAATTAGCTCTTAGAATAGACACTGCTATTCCAGCAGAGATTGTATCCCATTGACCTTCTTAAGGAGAGAATCATCTCATTTTATTTTCCCCTGCCTTTCTGAGAAGCATCCATACCACATGAACGCCTGGCTCTTCCAGAACAGAGCTGTTTATGAGAGAGATTTCCCAAGCCCACAGTGACTGCTCTGTAGGCCTGCAGTGCTAACTGCCCTAGAATGGATTCTAGGTCTGCACGCTGCTTTTACTTTCCAGTTCTGCCTCGAAATCGAGCACCACCAGGCCTCTCATTCCTCATTTCTAGGATCTGGGAAAAGACTTTAACCCCATCAGTGTCTTCATTTTTTACCAGCTCCCCTCTGAAGCATTTTAGCACTTTACGAGGTCAGTCCTGTCAGACTGATTTAGAGATTTGGCAGCCTCCGCCCTCCACGTGATCATGTTTGTTTGAAGCAACCTGAGAGGTTTTGCAGCTTCGGACACCAGGCCTGGCAGGGCTGGCCACCTTATAACCCTACCCTCTCTTGTGTGCGCCTTCCTGATTTTTTGTAAATTTATTCTGTCACTTCCACTCCAAAGCCGTGGCTGTGGACACACAATTACTTTTGTCTCGTGTTCATAATTCAGACTTGGAAAGGGGTGCTTGGGGACTGTTAAAAACAAAAATAGATCTTTAAACCAATTTATAAGTGTCCCCCCTACCCCAAGGCAATTTTCTCTTAAAAATGGTAAGTTAGCTTAAGTGTCTTTGAAACTGAAACTTACATTCTGGCCATGAAAAGTGAGCAGTCCTCTAACTGGTGCTTGGTCAGGAAATGATCAGAATGCCCATATGGACTGCTTTGTGAAAGCATTAGCCCAGAAAGCAGACCTAGCCTAGAACGTCTTGAAAGGAGCTCAGCCACAGAAAAGCTGCCCAACCGATAGAAATACAGAGGATTTCCAGACTCACATGCCTGGAAGGTATGGCAAAGCTCTTCATTTTTGGTCTGTGTCATGAAACATTTCAAAATGGAAAGGCAGGAGAGAAGTGAGCATCTTGAAGGGAAAAAAAAAAAAAGACTTTTCACTCTAAACTATGCTATCTTTGTCGCATAAATAAGAGTGGCCAACTTTGTTTTTCCTGGCGCCCGAACACAGAACTTTAAGTTTTTCACCCTTGCGGCTTCTTCACACAGATCTGCAGAATAACGGCCCTCCCTCTTCTCTCTGTGGTCTCGTCAGAGAGCAGGAACCCTGGCCGGCCAACCGAGTCTCTCAGAAAAATGGCACAGCTGTTCTGAAAAGTAGCCCCATTCATAAGATGCTGGCTGTCTACAACTGCGGTGCTGGAGAAAAGGCACCCTGGTTTATAGAGTTTCTTTTCTTTCAAGGGGGGAAAAAATACGCGGTATTTACAGGAAAGAAAACTGGACCCTTTAGTTTTATTTTAGTTGCCACGTCTGAAGTGGCAGTGGGGACGGTCATAAATACACACAGGCAGTTGCGCCTTTACCCGGTGACTCATCATGGCTGAGCCACCCGTGATGGAAAATTCAGCTAGTTAAGCAAGATCAGCCAGAAAGCCTCACACAGGCCCAGTGCCAATGCCTACTGTCTTATGACATACTTATTATGTACGATTGAGTGACTGACCCTCTTTCTACCTCCTTCAGTTCATGACCAAGAACCCCACCATGCGCCTGGGAAGCCCGAGTCAGGGCGGCGAGCACGCCATCCTGAGACATCCTTTCTTTAAGGAAATCGACTGGGCCCAGCTGAACCACCGCCAAGTGGAACCACCGTTCAGACCCAGAATCGTAAGTGTCCACGGCCACCTTAGCAGACTTTTTTCTTTCTTTTGTAAAATGTCTCAGTGTTCCACTCAGGTCCGCTGGGCAGCTAGCAGCTCCCTCATGGAATGACCGGACTGCAACTTCAGCCTGAGGCTCTGTGAGGCAGCCTCACCCAGGAGGACACTGGGCTCCTTGCCCCCGAGGCACCATTTCTCCACTGTGCCAGGGTTACTTTGCATCAAATTTTCACCTCTTACTTGCCAGGGGCCCCATCCTCCCTCAACCTAAAGTTAAGATTTCCTGAGATCTACGAGTCCTGGAAACTTTCCAGATCTCCCCCAAAGAGCTGGGTTGAGAAATTCATTGTCCCTAGACAACTTCCTCATGCTCCTTAGGCAGGGCCTTTCCTAAGCCCCTGAAATGCTCCTCGCTGCCCTGACCCTGGCTGCCTGGCTGGGTGATCTTGGGACTGTGGCAGCCACTGCCACACAGGGCTCAGGCCAGAAGAGGCCAAATCCCCCTTGACTGAGAAATGCTGGAAGCACCGTGGGTGTGTCCCCAAGTGAAGCAGCTGAGTGGGCTGGCGTGCCTGGGGGCCGTCTCGCTCTTCATTTGACAGCTAAGCTGTTTCTCAGGTGTGGGTCAGGAGAACCACAGTGGGAAGGCAGAAAAGCCAGGCTAGCAGTGCCTCAGGGTTTATTAGGACAAGCGCTGCTCAGAGGCAAAGAGCGAAGGATCAGTGACTCAAATAAGAGACGTCAGAGATCTTTTCAGGATGAGTTTCTAAAGATGTTAAATGCACATTTCCAAGCATCGTTAGTTTAATCTGTAACAAACACCCAGAGGTTAAGCCACTTCCTTTAATGGGCATCCCCCTGCCAGCTCGTCTAAGAGGAGGGTGAGCTTTGCCAGCAGGTGAGTAAAGTGAGAGGCATTTGTTCCCTAAACTGAGTGTTTCCAAGAAGCCTTTCAAGAAAATCTCTTCAAGCATATAGACCTTTGCACCAACAAGGGGTGGGGCAGGTGTGACTCAACCTCTGCTGACTTGCGTGCCCCTCAGGAAGGCCTGCTACGAAGGGGTACCTCAGTGAAACGGAGCGGGGGACGGACTAGCTGGCTGCGTCAGGTGACCAAATTCATTCCTTAGCTTCCCAGCCTAAGGCTGGCCTGCTCAGCAAGATTTTTGTGGGGTTAGTGAGTTAGTGGTTCCCAAATGCCACAATGGTGCACAGTGCAGAAGAATTAGTAATAAAGCGCTGTCTAATCAGTTGTTATGACTGTAAATAATGCTGCCGGGAGAGTGGTGAAACAAACAGTTCTCCCAACTCTAGAAGGGGCTTAAATCCCATGGAAGTTCCCGTCATGGTGCAGCGGAAACAAATCCGATTAGGAACCATGAAGTTGTGGGTTCGATCCCTGGCCTCGCTCAGTGGGTTAAGGATCCGGCATTGCCGTGAGCTGTAGTGTAGGTTAGAGATGCGGCTTGGATCCTGCATTGCTGTGGCTGGGACGCAGGCCAGCATCCATAGCTCTGATTGGACCCCTAACCTAGAAACCTCCATATGCCGCAGGTGTGGCCCTAAAAAGCAAAAAAAAAAAAAAAAAAATCCCATGGAAGATGAGTAAGTCTCAAGTACCTGTAAAATCTGAAATTTTCCTTGTTTCCTTTTTGCCAGAAATCCCGAGAAGATGTCAGTAACTTTGACCCTGACTTCATCAAGGAAGAACCGGTTTTAACTCCAATTGATGAGGGACATCTCCCTATGATCAACCAGGATGAGTTTAGAAACTTTTCCTTTGTCTCTCCAGAATTGCACCCATAACCTTATGGGGAGTGGGAGAGATGGTATGAGAATCAAAAGGGGATGGAGATTTTCCAGGAGTTTCCTTTGTTGGGAAGTCCCCGGGACCAGCCTTAGAACAAGAACCGTACCTGCACTCAGCAGGTGGAGAACTCTGTGAAGGACAGAACTTCAAAGAGATCAACTATTTGAAGTCCTGAGGGATCATGGTACTGGAAAAGAGTTGATACCAAAATGAGATTGCATGAGGAAATTCATTGCTCAGCCTATGCGTTTCCATGGTTCCTTTGGACTTGAGATATTAACAGGAGCCAAAAGGAGACACGGTATGAAGAATAAACCAAATCCTAGAACTTCTGAGCCAATCAGGCATTTTATTTCAAGAGACAAACCTAGACTTTGTATGGACCACTGCAAGCTGTTTTATAAGCCCACGAGCCCATAATACTGGCCGTCTGCAACAAGTCTCGAAATGCTTGTGAAGAACTTACCAAGAAGGAAATGGATAGCTTTCCAAATAGGATGATTTACTCGGAAGAAACAAAAACTGATATCCATAAAGCTCACAACTTAAAAGCCCCATCTTAACAGGTGGGCACCCAGGCCACTGCCATAGCTTATTCTTTTATCCTTACTTTCATTTAATAGATATTTATTGAGTGCCCAGCGAGATGGTGCCACAATACGCAGTAGTATAAACAACAGATTTGTGTTCACCAAGCTCTCATTCTTAAGTTACCTGAATGGTGTTCACCTTCATGAAATGCCTCTCCACGCTACATATGTCATACTTTGTCTGCACCTAGCTTTTCCCATAAGGCAGCTCACTGTCACACCACAACTCTGTGCATAATCAGCAGGTGAGCTCAGGTGCTGGCTGACTTGCAGAATCTCATCGTGGGCTATGTGTTCATACCGCTCTGGACTCAGTGAAGAACCGCTCGTGTCAATGAGCAGACTTACTGCTTATACCTTAGCAATTTATTTAAATTATGTTTTAAGAGGTAAACTTGTCTGTTTGATATGCATTTTAATAATTAGAAATGGCTCTTGTAAGCAGGACATTTATCAAAGAAGGACCTGCTCTGCCCATGTATGCAGTTGGAGAATTTTATCTGGCTGAAATAAATGCATTTTGTAACAAAAGGGATTATCTGAAAGATTTGTCTCGTCCCCACTAGGCAAGGAAATATGTAATTGAAATAAGCTTTGAAACGAATCCAACTAAGAACCATGAGGTTGCGGGTTTGATCCCTGGCCTCACTCAGTGGGTTAAGGATCCGGCGTTGCCGTGAGCTGTGGTGTAGGTTGCAGACGCGGCTCGATCCTGCGTTGCTGTGGCTGTGGTGAAGGCGGGCAGCTACAACTCCTGTTAGACCCCTAGCCTGGGAACCTCCATATGCCGCGGGTGCAGCTCTAGATAAAAAAGGCAAAAAGACCAAAAAAAAAAAAAAAAAGAAAGAAGCTTTGAGCAGAATGGATAGAACTCTTGACTCAAAGCAGCTTCCTGCTAGCAAAGGTTGGTATCACGTGGTGTCGCCTAAATGGTTGTGGCCTGTCTCTCCCTAACCACAGCTTTCGTTCTGAATCAGACTAATGTCAGCTAAGTGTTGCTGCCACAGGCTGACCTTCAAAGTCTCAGTAGCTAGACACAGTCAATACTTGGTTTCATTCTGGGAAAGTATAGTACAAGTTCAGCGGCTCTCCCCCAACTCATAACTATATGCCCTCTGGTAATGCAAGCTTCCAAGGTTGCCATAGAGAGGGAGCAGAGAGGCGGGGAGCTCCCTGCAGTGAGCTCCCCCCACCGTTTAACTCTCTCTTCCAGGAGGGGCACACATCACCTCTGCTCACACCAGACTGGCCAGAACACAGTTTCTCTCTTAACTACAGATAGGCCTGGGAATTATAGAGCCACCAAAGAGTATCTGGGTAGTAGTGGCCATCTCTGCTGGGGATTCTTTTTTTTGCATTCCAAGATGAAAAAATGACTTTGGAATGAACAGAGTGACTTGGAGACTCCCGTTACATGTGTTTAGCTCGAAGCAGTTCCTGGGCACTCTCAGCCCTGTCATTTTACTAGATCTTCACACTATTCCTGTAAAGTAGGGAGTTCATTCTACCACTGTCTGCAGTGTGAACACCATAGTATATCTTACGCATGAGAACGAGAGGCTCCGAGAAGTTGAGTTAGTTGGGGACCCAGAGATTTCAAGCTTGGTAAAGAAAGAGTAGATCCAACCTAGAGTCTAAATCTTCGAGGTTCTGCTCCAACAGACTTCTGGAAAGGGAGGGCTCATTCTGATGCTAGGAATCTCTTATTTAGCCTTTGCACCTCAGTGTCTTCTCTTGCTCCGTGGGGCTGAGTAGCTACTTGACATGGTTGACACCACCATATAAAGAACCACAGAGAATAAAGCAGGCCTCTCTTGTTCATTCACAAAATCCATAATCACAGGCCTGCCAAGGACCCAGGTGTCCTCTTTGAGGAGTCTGTGCAATGACTCAGCAGCCTCCCTCATCAAATCTATTCTTGAGCCTGCTACCTAGGGCCCCCTCACCTCCCCCCGGTTTGGCTTCAGTCCATTCTTTTAAGATAATCCCAGACTATCAGACAGATTAGCCGACAGCCAAAGATTCCGCAGTGAGGACTTCCAGGACTTCTGCCTCATCCATCCTTCACATGTGAGGGGAGAGAGGAGGGCCAGGCTATTTACTTAAAACCTGGACTCTCCAACTCCAGGGTGAGCGCTGTTTCCTATTTTTCTTCAGTCCTCCTAAGCCTCCCATTCCTTCGGAGGATCGCAAGGCCACTGGCCCACCCTTCCTGAGGTGGACTGGCCACAAGCCATCTGATCAGCAGGTGCTGAGTCCGCTGGGGCTGCCCGGGGCTCTGAACACAGCGGGTACCATGGAGGTCAAGACACGGTCACACCGACACTTCCCTCTCGCGTGACTATCTTGTCTCTTGGAAAAGGAACCTTGAGAAATCCTCAGGCCTTATCACCCTGCACCCTCAGCCCCACACCCACTGTTTCTACTCACCCAAGCTCCACACCAACCTAACTAAAGGAGCCTTGCAGCCTCAGTGCTCGAAAGGAGGATGACTACCAAGCACTTGCTTTGAGATGCTGACTAGCCTTTGACAGCAGAAGGGGTTTTCACTTAATAATGGCTAACACTGATTACATATTCATTACGTATGAAGTCCTCTTACAAACACTTTCAGTGTATGTACTCATGAGATGCCCCGTGAGTACTCTAACCTTCATCACAGGGATGGGGAAACTGAGGTATTCAGAGAGATCAAGTAACTTGTCCGAAGTCACCTGAGGAAAGCAGTAGGGTCATGCTTGGGATGAGGCAGTTTAACTCCAAAGTCCCTCATTTTAGCCCAGTTTGTTGAGGTTCCTCTACGGTGGCCAGTTTTATTTTTCCCACTTCTGTGAGTATTGAGAACAGTAAAAAACAAAAAGGGGGGGGGTGGAGGGTGTAAACCGGATTTAGCAGAAAATGCTAAACAAACTGCCAACTGGGCAGGATGGTATTACTCATCTGGTCTCTAGGACCATTTATCAGCAGTGAGATTGTATGATTTGCATGTCAAAGGCCTAGAGCTGCTCACCGCCCCCCACTTCAAGGAACTGGGGCAGGCCAGAATGACGCAATCAGGACTTGGCCCTCCTCCCTGAGGAAGAGGAAATAGTCTGGGTCACGCCAGATCTTGTAAACCCTGTCTGAACCCCTGGGGTAACCTCTGAGCTGGGGGGGGTGCTGTGGGGGTTCCAGTCCTTTCCTTTCCCCTTCTGGAGGAGCCTCGTCATGTTTTGGTAACCCACCCTTGCCACCCACCCTGCTGGTAGTGTGGCAGCACCAGGAAGGAGGCTTATAGCCTGGGGGCTGCCTGGGCAGCTGCATGTTTACAGCTGGAGAGCTGGTGTTACTTGGTAAGCAAAGCGAAGAGCAAAACGAAAAACACCCCATTAGTGTTTACCAGTCTTAACTGGGTGCACGTTGCCATAAAAATATTCTAGTCACAGCTTTGGCCTTGACCATGTCACGGGCCAATGTTGTAAAGCTCTCGGTTTTCTTTATTCCCAGATTTGGTCATCCTGCTTGCTTAATCTGGCTGTGTTGACTTAAAATAACTAGACAGCCCACTGTGATTGCCCCTGGCTCCGAGTCACAGTGGGTCCTATTCCTTCTCATTTTACGTCATCTGAGGATCAGACTCAGACACAGCCGGAGACATTTGCAGTGGAAAGGAGCCCTGTGGTCATGTGTTGCTCTGAACCGAGGTGCGGGAAAGAACGAGCCCAAGTATGGCTCTAAACGAGGTTTGTCGTCTCCCTTCCTTCCTGTGCTGCACTAGAACCAAAGTCAACAGTGCCACCCTCGACTTCTTCCTGTCCCAGCCACCCCGCCGTCACTTATACTTCCCGTCAGCTGCTCTTTCTCTCCTTACTACACCCTTTATTCCCTAGTGTAATAAGTCTGTTCTGCACTCTCCCATCCTTATTTGATTTTCACAGCCCAGCCGGTCATAAAGCCAGTTTTTCAACCACCATATGACATAAAACTCTGATTTGCCTGTTTACATTATAACCTAGAATTGGCAGCCACCTTCCCCTTGCATTTCTGCATCTTTGGCATCACCCTCCCCACCCTGTGTTAGCTACTGCCCTGGCATAGATGCCCCTGAGCGTAAACCCTGCCTGCGCTGCCTGCCCGGGTTCTGGGAGGCGTGACATCGCAGGATTGAGCTAGGTGGAGCACAAATCAATGCCTGGAATCTGCCTCTGAACACGTGTCCGTGGGGAAAGGGAGTAATTTCCCCAGGTTTCCATCAGTTTGGCCTGCAACTCAGGTCAGAAGAACCTGTGACCACAGGACTCATTTTTGACTCAGAAGTGGTATTGATGCCTGCCTTCCCTGTGTTATTACTGCAGGGATCAGCTGAGGTACTCCAGGTAAAGCCCGCACCACAGGGGGGGACGTAGAGAATGCTCCGCCAATCACAGTGATAATTACTGTCAGCTATTCCAGAGGGCCAAGGGAAGGTGGTATGTGAAGTCCCCTGGAAAATGGGCCAAGGGGGGCCCTGTGCTTTTCATGCTGCCCATCTTACCTACGGGGGTGCTGAACCAGCTCCAGGTTGGAGGGATTTGTACTTTTCCTAACTAGTTAATGGGCAGAGACTTCTCAGGAGACTTTTTAAAAAACTTCTCCTAGCAAGTGTTGAGTCTGTCCTGTCCCGACTGACATGCAGAGTCAGCATGAAGCTTGAACCTGTGCTCCTCACCCTAAGAAAAGATGCTAAGAAGGATCCATGGTTTGCCCCAAAGTGGCTCTTCTCTCAAGCCTTTCAGGAATTCTTTTGTAATGCTGAATTTAACCTGAAGATAACATTTAACTCACTTCTGACCAAATAACATAGGGACCACACCCCAACATCAGCACCTGCCAGGCACTCTCTGGACACTCAGCACACCTGTGGACCAGTTGAGAAAAGAGAAAATTTGTGTTCAAGAAGCCCACTGCATCCTGGTATGCCTACGGGTTTGAAGCCAATTATAGAACACAGAGCCTTTTCTTCCTGGATTAAGATACCTATGAAGGTTTCTGTTAAACCGTAGTCCTCTGTATTCATACTCGAACCTGGGCTGTAGCACCCCTGTCCTCAGGCAACACCCAAAGACCACCTAGAGCTGCCTTTCTTATGCCACCAAGGCAGTTCTTACCTCACAGAGGTCTCCTTCTTCTAAAGACTTGGACCATAGCTGAGAGAATTTAAACTAGGCAGAGTGAAGATTGTGTTGGCACTGAATACAGTCAAACATTCAAGTGGTTGTAGAGGTCGAAACTGGAATCTTTTTGAAGACATTTCAAATTAGAAAACCAGGGACAGTCTAGTTGTCATTTGAGCTGACAAGAGTCAGAAGTGACCTGGATGATCTCTGCAGTTCCTCTTATGCTCTTAAGACTAAAGGTGAACAGAGGAATAAGGTTCATCAACCTCCACCAGTAGACATAAACTCTGTACTATTCTTGCTGCACACAAAACCTCCATCACTCAGATTTCCTCCCCGTCCATCTCTGTGCAGTCTGCACCCCCAGCACACCCATACACCCCCTCCGCAAGCTCTCTCAGTCCAAGCCCCCCCACCCCGTTAGGCTCACACAAGTACCTTGTCTCCAAAATCACATATCCCCAACTCAAATGTGGTTGCTCCTCATATTTCTCTTTGCTTGTTCACACACGGAAAGGAAAAAGGTTTTCTAAAATCACAGTCAGCCCAAGTTCACAAGAAGGATAAGCCCCCTTCCATTAACTGATAACTGAGCACTAATGAATGAAAGAGAAAGCCACATTCCTCACCTCGGCTCCCTCTAGATTTCCTCAAAGAGAATGATTTTCAAGGGTACAATACTCCCTGATAAGATGAATTGTAGGCCAAGGTAGATAAGGAGATGATATCAATTATTTAAGTACAGGCAAAATTGCAGAATTATTTAAGCAGTAATTTATGAGCACTGGAAGAGATATTGGTCACTATACAGAGGTTCATAAAAAAAAAAAGTCTTAGAAGTCTAATCTGATTTTCCTTTTGATAGTTACTGGAATGGTTGATAAGGCACATATGGCATATATATGGTTGATAAGGCATGTATATTTTTGAAACTCACATAGCTGAGTTTCAGAAATATACATGACAAAGTCTTACTTCCTTGTGGCCCAGCAAGAGTCTATGAACAATGATACCCAAAGCATGGTGATTAATATATTGGTATCAATCTGGAATAGTGTTCTGTAATCCCTGCTTCCCTGGGATTAACAGGGAAATTCCAAGCTTTCCTTTAGTCTTATTTTGGATTTCAAACAATATCATGCCCAACCACAAAATCTGACAATGAGACAAAGCACTACATTTTTTTTTTCAAACTACATACGCCCTCTCAGGAAACTCTGATACAAAAGACCAAAATGGAGCTTAGAGATCAATTCACTCATGAAACTAATACTTATTTAGCACTGACTATATGGCTGGCATGGTCTTGTGGGTGGGAAAACTACAGCAAATTAAAAAAAAAAAAAAACACATCCAAAGATTCCTGCATTCATGCAAAGTACATTCTATCTAAAGATCTGATATTGTTAACCCAAACTGAACCTGCTCAGTGGTAAGGTAGATTTGTTGTCTTGTCTTCCACATAACTGTATTCATGGTACCTGGCCCACTGTAGATGCTTAAGAAATACGTGCTGTTGAATGATGCAATCAGAGTTGGGTGTCAAACACCTACTTTTTAAATCCAAAGATAATGCTCTTTCTCAGTCTTATGCTGGAACAAATTTAAGAAATAAATGTACTCCTTCTGTGCTGTGCCTTCCTCTAGATCTCTCAGCATGGAAGTTGATGGATGCAGAGGACTCCAGATCTTAAGCACAACTAAAGTTCCCTGGGGTTTTAGCTCAAGAAAGGTGATAATTTACTCTACACCCAAAGACAAAGAAGAAGCCACAACGAGATGGTAGGAGGGGCATTTTCACAATATAATCAAGTTCCATACCTGCTGGGTGGGTCAAACACAAACTGAAAATAATTATATCACAGAGGTCCTTCCACAGGAGAGAAAATTAACCCCATGTCAGGCTCTGCAGCCTGGGCATCTGGCATTGAGAAGAGAAGCCTCCAGAGCATTTTGATTTGAAGGCCAGCAAGGGCTTGAGTGTAGGATCTCCAAAGGACTGAGGAAAATAGAGATTCCATTCTTTGAAAGTGCACATACTGTTTCACATGCACTGAGGCCCAGGGCAAAGCAATGACTCCATGGAGCCTAGGCCAGACCCACCAGTGGGCCTTGAAAGTTTTCTTGTGAAGGCGGGGGTCAGGTGTAGCTCACTGTGGTGGCAAGAAGAAACTAGTGGCAGAGGACCCAGAGAATATTCATCAGTGACAGCTCTCCCAGAGGTCACCACTTTGGCACTGAGACTGGACCCTACCCAAAAGCCTACAGGATCCTATGCTGGAACACCTCAGGCCACAAAACCAGCAGGATGGGAACACAGCCCCACCCATCAGGAGATAGGCTACCTAAAGTGTTCCTGAGCCCACAGCAATATCTAAACACACCCCTTGACCCGGCCTTGCTCACCAGAAGGACAAGACGCAACTCAACCCACTAATGAACAGGTATCATTCCCTCCCATCAGGAAGCCTTCACAGGCCCCTGGACCAACCTCACCCACCAGGGGGCAAATACTAGAAACAAGATATCCTGCAGCCTACAGAAGGTAGACCACAAACAGAGAGTGTTAGACAAAATGAGACAGCAGAGAAATATATTCCAGACAAAGGAAAAGAAAAGCCCAGAGGAAAAACTAAATGAAGTGGAGATAGGCAATCAACCTGAAAAAGAACTCAGAGTAATGATATTAGAGATGATTCAAGATCTCAGAAAAAGATGGAGGCACAGACTGAGAAGATACAAGAAATGTTTAGTAAAGAGCTAGAAGATTTAAAGAGCAAACAGATATGAACAATACAATAAATGGAGTGAAAAATATACTAGAAGGAATTAATAGCAGAATAAATGAGGCAGAAGTATGAATAAGTGAACTGTAAGACAGAGTGGAAATCACTATCACAGAACAGAAAAAAAGAATTAAAAGAAATGGGGACCTCATTAATGTTATCATCTGAGACAACACTCAATGCACCAACATTCATATTATAGGGGTCCCGGAAGGAGAAGAGAAAGAGAGGTCATGTGAAAATATTTGAAGAGCTAATAGCCAAAAACTTCCTTAACATGGGAAAGGAATCACTCAAGTCCAGGAATTGCAGAGAACAACACACAGGATAAACACAAAGAGGAACATGCCAAGACACATATTAAATCAAATTGACAAAAATTAAAGACAAAGAGAAACTATTAAAAGCAACAAGGGTAAAGCAACAAAGAAAATATAAGAGAATTCCCATAAGGTTATAAGCTGATTTGTCAGCAAAAACTCTGCAGCCCAGAAGGGAGTGGCATGATATATTTAAAGTGATGAAAGGGGAAAACCTAAAACTAAGAATACTCTACGCAGCAAGGCTCTCATTGAGACTCAAATGGAGAAATCAAAGCTTTACAGAGAAGCAAAAGCTAAGATAATTCAGCACCACTGAACAAGCACTACAACAAATGTTAAAGGAACTTCTCTAGCTGGAAAAGGAAAGGCCACAACTACAAAAAAAGGAAATTACAAATTTGAAAGCTCTCCAGTATAGGCAATCATACAGTAAAAGTAGGAAATTATTCACACACAAATATGATATCAAAACCAGCGATCACAAGAGTACAAATGCAGGATATTGGAAATGCATTTGAAATTAAGAAACCATAAACTTAAAACAATCCTGTGTATATATATATATATGGACAGCTATCTCAAAACCTGACAGTAACCACAAACCAAAAATCTGCAGTAGGTACACACACAAACACAAACAATCCAAACACAACACTAAAAATATTCATCAAATCATAAAAGAACAGAGGAAGGAAAGAAAAAAAAAACTACAAAAACAAAGGCAAAACAATAAAATGACAACACACATATCAATAATTACCTGAAATAGAAATTATTTAAGTGCTCCAAAGACACAGACTAGTGGAATGCAAACAAACAAACAAACAAACAAAAGCCCACATACAAGACTCATATATATACTGTCTACAATAGATCCACTTAAGATCTAGGACACACAAAGACTGAAAAAGAGGAGAATGAAAAAGGTATTCCACGAAAAAGGAAATCAAAAGAAGTCAAAGTAGCAATACTCGTATCAGACTATAAAATAAAGTGGACTTTAAACTAAAGACTGTTACAAGAGATAAAGGAGGACACTACATAATGACCAAGGACAATCCAAAAAGACATAACAATTGTATGTATATATACAGACCTTAAAAAACATGTTAGACCAAATGAATTTCATTGATATTCATAGAGCATTCTACTTGAAAGCAGCAGGATACACATTCTATTCAAGGGCACTTTGAATATTCTCGAGGATAGACAACATGCTGGGCCACAAAGCAAGCCTTGGTAAATTTAAGAAAATTGAAATATCAAGTATCATTTCCTACCACAACTCTAGGAGATTAGAAATCAACCACAAAGGAAAAAAGTTGCAAAAAAACCCAATAAATGGCTAAACAATATGGTACCAAACAATCAATGAATCACAGAAGAAATTAAAGAGGAAATAAAATACCTAGAGACAAATGAAAATGAAAACATGATTATACAAACCCATGGGATGAAGCAAAAGCAGTTCTAAGAGGACAGTTTATAGGAATAAAATCTTACACCAGGAAATTTTTAAAAAACCAAATTAAAAAATCTAACCTTACCCTAAAGGTGAAAAATAACTAACAAAGGCCAAAGTCAGTTGAAGGAAAGAAATCATAAAGATCACAACAAAAAGACATGAAATATAGACTAAAAATCAAATGAAAAGATGAAACTAAAAACTAGTTCATTGAAAAGATAAACAAAAGTGATATCTTTAGCCAGACTCATCAACAAAAAAAGGAGAGAGACCAAATCAATAAAATCAGAAATGAAAAAGAAGTTATAACTGACCAAAAAAGAAATATGAAGAATCATAAGTGACTACTACAAGAAACCATTTCCCAATAAGAGGAACAACCTAGAAGAAATGAACAAATTCTTAGAAAGGTATAATCTCCCAGGACTGAACCAGAAAAAAAGAAAATATGAACAAATAACTAGTAATGAACCAACAAACAAAAGCCCAGAACCAGATGTTCCACAGGTGAAATCTACCAACACGTAGAGAAGATTTGACACCAATCTTTCTCAAACTCTTTCAAAAAATTACAGAGGAAGGAACACTTCCAAACTTACTCTATAAGGCCAGCATCACCTTGAAACCAAAGCAAGACAAACATTTAAAAAAAGAAAATTATAGGCCAGTATTACTGATGAATATAGATGCAAAAATCCTCAACAAAATACTAGCAAATGGAATGCAACAATACATTAAAAGGATTGTACACCATGATTAGGATTTATCCCAGAGACACAAGGATTTTTCAATATCTGCAAATCAGTTAATATGATACAACACATTAACAAATTGAACATAAACCATTAGATCATATCAATAGATGTAGAAAAAGCATTTGACAAAATTCAACAGAATTTATGATAAAAACTTTCCAGAACGTGGGCATTAATAAAGACCATGTATGACAAACCCACAGCTAACAGCATACCCAACAGTGAAAAGCTGAAAGCATTTCCACTAAGATCACAAACACTACAAGGAAGCCCACTCTTGCCACTGTTATCCAACATAGTTTTGGAAGTACTAGCTGTGACAATCAGAAAAGAAATAAAAGAAATTCAAACTGAAAAAGAAGAAGGAAAACTGTCAATGTTTTCACATGACATGAAACTATATATAGGAAATCCTAAAGATGCTACCAGAATACTGCTAGAGCTCATCAATGAATTCAGTAAAGTTGCAGGATACGATATTAATACACAGAACATTTATACACTAACAACAAAAGCTCAGAAAAAGAAATTAAGGAAACAATCCTATTTACCATCACATCAAAAAGAAAAACATACCTGAGAGTAAACCTACATGGGAGGCAGAGACGTGTACTCTAAAAACTGTAAGACACTGATGACAGAAACTGAAGATGACACAAATAGTTGGAAAGACCATCCCATGCTCTTGGATTGGAAGAATAAATATTGTCAAAATGACAATACTATCCAAGCAACCTACAGATTCAATGCAATCCCTATCAAATTACCAATGGCATTTTTCACAGGACTAAGTCAAAAATTTTTAAATGGGTATGGAAACACAAAAGACCCCAAATAGCCAAAACAATTCTGAGAGAGAAAAGAGGAGCTGGAGGAATCAGTCTCCCTAGCTTCGGACTATACTACAAAGCTACAGTCATCAAGACAGTATGGTATTTGCACAAAATAGAAGTATAGATCAATAGAACAGGATGGAAAGCCCAGAAATAAACTCAAACATCTATGGTCAATTAATTTATGACGAAGGAGGCAAGAATATACAATGGAGAAAAGGCAGTCTCTTCAATAAGTGGTCCTGGGAAAACTGGACAGCTACAAGTAAAGGAATGAAATTAGAACATTCTTTAACACCACACACATAATAAACTCAAAATAGATTAAAGGCCTAAATGTATGACCATACCCTATAAAACTCTTAGAGGAAAATATAGGCCAAACACTCTCTGACATGAACCACAGCAATATCTTCTAATATCCACCTCCTAGAGTAATGATAATAAAAACAAAAATAAACAAATGTGACCTAATTAAATTTAAAACTTTTTGCACAGCAAAGGATACCATAAACAAAACAAAAACACAACCCACAATATGGGAGAAAATGTTTGTGAACAAAGCATTCAACAAGGAATTATAATCTCCAAACTATACAAACAGCTCATGTAGCTCAGTATAAAAAAACAAGCAACCCAATCAAAAAATGGGCAGAAGATCTAAATAGGCATTTCTCCAAAGAAGACATACAGATGGCCAACAGGCACATGAAAAGCTCCTTAACATCACTAATTATTAGAGAAATGCAAATCAAAACTACAATGAGGTATTGCCTCACATCAGTAAGAATGGCCATCATTAAAAAGTCTACACATAATAAATGCTGGAGAGGGTATGGAGAAAAGTGAGCCCTCCTATACTCTTGGTGGGAATGTAAGCTGGTACAACCTCTATGTAGAATAGTATGGATGTTCCTTTAAAAAACTAAATATAGAACTACCATATGACCTAGCAATCCCACTCCTGGGCATATGTCCATAGTAAACCATAATTTGAAAAGATACATGCACCCCAATGTTCATTGCAGCACCCTTTATAATAGCCAAGACATGCAACCAACCTAAATGCCCATTTATATGTGAATGGATGAAGATGTAATACATATATGCAATGGAATATTACTCAGCCATAAAAAAGAACGAAATAATGCCATTTGAAACAACATGGATGGACACAGAGATTATCATACAAGTGAAGTAAGTCAGGTAGAGAAAGACAAATATCGTACGCTATAACTTACATGTGGAATCTAAAAAAAATTTATACAAATGAACTTATTTACAAAACAGAAACAGACTCACAGACTTTGAAAATAAACTTATGGTTACCAAAGGGGAAAGGTAGGGAAGAGTGATAAATTAAGAGTTTGGGATTAACATATATATACATACAATTATCTATACAATAGATAATTAAATTGGCCCAGCATTATAAATCAAGTATACTTCATTTTCATAAAGTAAAATAGAAAATCAACAAGGACCTACTTTATAGCACAGAGAACTCTACTCAATATTCTATAATAACCTATATGGGAAAAGAATCTGAAAAACGATGGATATATTGAATCACTCTGCAGTACACGTGAAATTAACACAACATTATAAATCGACTTTACTCCAATGTAAAGTAAAATTTTAAAAATAAAGGATAATTAAAACAAATATTTTCAGTAGATCTAAAATCTGTTTTGTAATAACAATAACAAGTGATGAGTCCAAGATTTACTATTATTTTGAAAGTTGCCCTTTAAATCCAAGGAGTGCGATCCAGGAAAAAGATGGCAGAGGCATAGAACGTGGAGCTCACCTTCTCCAACACATGAGGGAAAAAAAAGTCTACATGTAGAATGATTCTCACCAAACATCTACTGAATGCCAACTGGAAACATCAGACTTCCAAAAAGGGCAAGAACACTTCCACATAACTCAGTAGAACAGAGAGAAAGAGAGAAAGAAACAAAGAGCAAAATAAAAAAATAAAGAGAGAGAGAAAGAAAAGGGAAGGAAGGAAGGAAGGAAGGAAGAAGAGAAGAGAAAAAAAGAATTGGGATGGGACCTGAGAGGGAGTTGTGAAAGAAAGGAATTCACACTGGGAGGTCACTTAGCTGGTGGAGAGATCAGCCAGGTCAGAGGGCAAGCCTCAAAGCCTCAGAGGAAAGTGAAACAGCCATTATGATGAGGGCAAAGCAGAGAGAGACCCAGAAAAATGGTTGGTACCATCTGAGATACTCAGGCGGGGCCTGGTGCTGAGGCTTGCCATTCAAGAGTAAGAAAAATAAATAAGTACAGGACTCATTCCCAGTTAAAAGAACAGGACAATTTCTGAAGGAGCAAACAATGAAACAGACCTCTGCAGTCTAACAGACAGAGTTCAAAAAGGAGGAAATGAAAATACTGAAGAAATTAAGAATGGCTATTTACAGTAATGCAGATTACTTTTTAACAGAACTAGAAACTACGAGGAGGAGCCAAGAAAAATTAGAAAATTCATTTGCAGAAACAAAAGCTGAGCTAAAGGCAATGAATAGAAGACTGAATAATGCAGAGGAACAAGTAAGTTACTTGGAAGATAGAACAATGGAAATCACCCCATCAGGACAGCAGACAGAAAGCCAAATTAAAAACAAACAAACAAAAAAAATGAAAGCAATGTAAGAGATCTATGGGATAATATAAAGCATGTCAAGCTACACATAGTAGGGATTCCAGAAGCAGAAGAAAGAGAAAGGGGGATTGGAAATGGATTTGAAAAGATTATGGCTGAAAACTTTCCAAATCAAAAGAAAGAAAAAGATACCTAGATAGCAGGCACAGAGGGTCCCAAACAAGATGAACCCAAACAGACCTGTAGTTAACCTGTAGTTAATAAAAACAGCAAAAGTTAAACATAAGGAGAAGTTTCTAAAGACAGAGAGAAAAAGCAAAGAGTTAATTACAAGGGAACCCCCAAAGGGCTATCAGCTTATTTCTCTACAAGAACATTACAGGCCAGAATAAAGTGGCAAGATATATTCAAAGTTCTAAACAGGACAAATATGCAACCTAGGATATTTTACCCAGCAAGATTATCATTTAAAATAGAAGGAAAAATAAACAATTTCTCAGACAAGCAAGACCTAAAGGAATACAGCAATACTAAACCTATCCTAAAACAAATGTTGAAAGGTCTGCTTTAATAGGAAAGAAATAAGAAGATAGAGAATGGAGGAAATCACAATTGGAAAGCAATCACTTAAGTAACCCAGTATAACTAACAAAAAGAAAACAAAAGTTTTTGTGAAACTGTTGATAAACACAAGGAACAGCAAAATGATAAATATGAAGACGTATAAAAAATGACATCAAAATCCTTAAACGTGGGAAAGGAGAGCAAGAAAATCTAGACTCTTTTTAAGCATGTGTTTGAGCCTATATAACTATGGTCTAAAGCAAGCAGATGTAGGAAGGGGTTAACATACTTGATAAACAAGCTAACTACAAATCAATAAACAAACAATAGATTCACAGAAATAGAAAAGAAGAGGAACACAAGCATAAAATAAAAGGAAATCATCATACCAAAAAAAGAAAAGGAAAGGAACAAAGGAGAAACAGAGCCAACTGGCAAAGTTTTAAATGGCACTAAATACATATCAGTAATTACCTTAAATATCAATGGACCAAATGCTCTAATCAAAAGACATAGAAGAGTTTCCATTATGGCTCAGCGATAATGAACCCAACTAATATCCATGAGGATATGGGTTTGATTCCTGGCCTAGCTCGGTGGGTTAAGGATCCAGCATTCCTCTGAGCTGCAGGGTAGGTTACAGGCATGGCTTGGATCCTGCTTTGCTGTGGCTGTGGCATAGGCCAGCAGCTACAGCTCCAATCTGACCCTTAGCCTGGGAATTTCCATATGCCATGGGTACAGCCCTAAAAAGACAAAAAAAAAAAAAAAAAAAAAAAAAAAAAGAAAAGAAAGACATAGAGGGGCAGACTGGATAAAAATCAAGAGCCTACAACATTCTGCCCACAAGAGACATACCTTACGGCAAATGACAAACATAATTGAAGTGAGGGGCTGGAAAAGATTTTTCATGCAAATAGAAATAGCATGAAAGTAGAAGTCACAGTACTTATATTAGACAAAATAGACTTTAAAATAAAGGTCATAAAGAAAGATAAAGGACATATAATGATAAAAGAATCAGTACAAGAAGAAGATATTACACTCATCAACATATATACCCCTAATATAGGAGGACACAAGTACATCAAAGAAATACTAACAGAAAGAAAAGGGGAAATTGATGGCAATACAATAATAGTAGGAGATTTTAATACCCTACTCTCATCAATTGACAGATTTTCTAGACAGACAGAGATCCTAAATGATACAATAGAACAGTTAGACTTAATTAATGTTTTCAGGACATTACATCCCCCAAAATCCCAAGAATATACATTCAAGTGCACATGGAACATTCTCTAGGCTTGATCTCATACTGAGGTATAAAACTAACCTCACAAATTTAAGAGTATAGAAAATATTTCAAGCATCTTTTCTGGCCACAGTGGTATGAAACTAAAAATCAACAGGATAAGAAATGAGAGCAAAAAAAAAGCTACTTGGAGACTAAACAATATGCTACTGAAAAATCAGTGGAATCAATGAGGAAAACAAAAAGTAAATTAAAAAAATACCTTGAGACAAACAACAGTGAGAGTTCAACTATAAAAAATCTATGGGATTCTGCAAAGGCAGTTCTTAGAGGGAAGTTCACAGTGATACAGGCTTTCCTCAAAAATACAAGAAAAATCTCAAATAAATAACCTAATCTACCATCTAAAAGAAAAAGAACAAACAAAACCTAAAGTCAGCCAAAGGAATGAAATAATAAAGTTTGAGGAAATAAAATAGATATTTAAAAAAACAATAGAAAAAAAATCAATAAAACCAAACTAAGAGTTCGTTCTTTGAAAAGGTAAACAAAATTGGCAGGCCTCTGGCCAGGTTCACTAAGAAGAGAGAGACAACCCAAATAAGAAATGAAAAGGAGAAATATCAACTGATACTGCAGCAAAAAAAAAAAAAACATAAGAGAATACTATGAATAATTATATGCCAACAAACTTAACAACCTTGAGGAAATGTATAACTTTCTAGAAACATACAGCCCACCCAAATTGAATCAAGAAGAAATAGGTCATTTGAACAGACTGAGCAGCAGAAATGAAATTTAATATGTAATTAAAAAAAAAAAACTCCATACAAATAAAAGTCCAGGACCAGATGGCTTCAGAAATGAATTCTATCAAACATACAAAGAACTTAGACTGATCCTTCTTAAACTATTCCAAAAATTGAAGAAGGAGGAATACCCCAAAGACATTCTATGAAGATACCATCACCTTAATACCAAAACCAAAGATACCACCAAAAAAGAAGATTATAGGAGTTCCCACTGTGGTTCAGTGGAAATGAATATGACTAGTATCCATGAGGATGCAGCTTTGATCCCTGGCCTCACTCAGTGGGTTGAGGATCTAGTGTTGCCATGAGCTGTGATGTAAGTTGCAGGAGTGGCTTGGATCCCAAGTTGCTGTGGCTGTGGTGCAAGTCAGCAGCTGCAGCTCCAATTTGACTCGTAGCCAAGGAACCTCCATATGCCATTGAGTGTGGCCCTAATACGGGAAATAGAAAAGGAAAATTATAGGTCAATATTTGATGAATATAAACATAAAGATTCTCAACACAATATTAGCTAACCAAATCCAACAGCACATAAATCATGTGCTGATCATACACCATGACCATGTGGGATTCATCTCAAGTTCACAAGGACGGTTCAACATACGCAAAATCAATGTAATACACCACATTAACAGTAGAAAAGTCAAAAACCACATGATCATCTCAATAGATGCAGAAAAGTGTTTGACAAAATTCGACATCCATTCATGATATAAACTCTTACCAAAGTGAGTATACAGGGAACTTATCTCAACATAATAATAGCCATTTATGACAAACCCACAGCCAACATAATATCAATGGAGAAAACCTGTAAGCCTTTCTGCTAAAATCTGGAACAAGACAAGAACACCCACTCTCACCACTTCTATTCAATATAGTATTGGGAGTCTTAGCCACAGCAATAAGACAAAAAAGAAAAAAGAAATAAAAGGTGTCTGAAGTGAAAGATAAGAGGTGAAATTTTTACCATATGCAGATAGCATGATACTATACATAGAAAACCTTAAGTACTTCACACAAAAACTACTCTGATCAACAAATTCAGCAAAGTAGAAGGATACACAATTAACATTTGGAAATCGGTTGCATTTCTGTATACTAATAATGAACTGCTAGAAAAGGAATATAAAAAATAATACCTTTTAAAATCACACCAAAAAAATAAAATATCTAGGAATAAACCTGACCAAGGAAGTGAAAGACTTATACGCTGAGAACTATAAAACATTAATCAAAGAAATCAAAGAGGATTCCAAGAAATGGAAATATATCCCACTCTTTTGGACTGGAAGAATTAATGTTGTTAAAATGGCTGTATTACCCAAAGTAACCTACAGATTTAATGCGATCTCTATCAAACTACACATGATATTTTTTCACAGAACTAGAACAGACATCCAAAAACTTACGTGGAACCATGAAAGACTCAGAATTGCCAAAGCCATCCTGAGTAATAAAAATAAAAAGCAGGAGGCATAACTCTCCCAGACTTCAGACAATATTACTAATCTATAATAATCAAAACAGTGTGGTACTGGTACAAAAATAGACACATAGATTAATAGAACATATACGAAGCCCAGAATTAAACCCACACACCTCTGGTCAATTAATCTTTGACTAAAGAGGTGAGAATACCCAATGTGAAGAAGACAGTCTCTTCAGCAAGTGGTGCTGGGAAAGTTGGACAGCTGCATGTAAATCAATGAAACTAGAAGACTCCCTCACAACGTGCACAAAAATAAACTCAAAACAGCTTAGAAACTTAAACATAAGACATGACACCATAAAACTCCTTGAAGAGAACATAGGCAATACATTTTCTGACATAAACCATATAAATGTTTTCTTAGGTCTGTTTCCCAAGGCAATAGAAATAAAAACAAAAATGAATAATGGGACCTAATCAAATTTGCAAGCTTTTGCTCAGCAAAGGAAACCATAGAAAGGAAGGAAGGAAGGAAGAAAGGGGGGAGAGAGGGAGGGAAGGAAGGAAGGAAGGAAGAAAGAAAGAAAGAAACAACACGTGGAATGGGAGAAAATAGTTGCAAATGATTCAACTGACAAGGGCTTAATCTCCAAAATATACAACTCATGCAACTCAACAAAAATACAAATAATCCAGCTGAAAAATGTGCAGAAAACCTAAGTAGACATGTCTCCAAAGAAGACACAAGATGGCCAGTAGGCACTGAAAAGATGCTCAACATCACTAATTATAAAAAGAATGCAAATCAAAACTACAATGAGGTACTATCTCACACCAGTCAGAACGGCCAACATTGAAAGTCTGCAAATGATAAGGAGAGGGTGTGGAGGAAAGGAAACATTCCTACAAGGTTGGTGGGAATGTAAAATGGTACAACCACTATGGAAAACAGCGTGGAGGTTCTTCAGGAAACTAAATATAGAACTATCATATGATCCAGCAATCCCACTCCTGGGCATACATCTGGACAAAACTTTCATTCAAAAAGATACATGCACCCCTATGTTCATTGTAGCACTATTCACAATAGCCAAGGCATGGAAACAACCTAAACGTTCATTGATGAATGGGTAAAGATGTGGTACATATCTATAATGGAATACTACTTAGCCTTAAAAAAAAGAATGAAATAATGTCATTTGTAGCAACATGGATGCAACTAGAGATTATCACGCTAAGTGAAGTGAGTGAGAAAGAGAAAGACATACACCATACGATATCACTTACATGTGGAATCTGTAATATGCCAAAAAGGAACCTACCCAAGCAGATTCACAGACATGGAGAACAGACTTGTGGTTGCAAGGTGGGTGGGGGGAGGAGTGGGTTGGGAGTTTAGGGTTAATAAATGCAAACTGTTAAATTTAGAATAGATAGACAATAAGGTCCTACCTTATTGCACAGGGAACTGTGTCTGTGTCCAGTCTCCTGTGATGGATCATGATGGGAAATAAGATATATTCTTAAAAAAATTGTGTGTGTGTGTGTGTGTGTGTGTGTGTGTGTGTGTGTGTGTATGACTGGATCACTTTTCTGTACAGTAGAAATTAATACATTGTAAAAGAACTGTATTTTAATAAAAATAAAATATAATAAATCTGAGGAGTGGAGTTCGGCGTTTCAATGGAATCTGTTTTATGTTAAATAAAAAGTTGAAAAAAAATCCAGTAAATCTTATTTTCATCTAAATAAATGAATTGATGTTTCTCAATTAATGTGAATTCTCCTGTTTTCATTTTGATTTGGATATTTCTTTTAATTTGATTTTGATTTGGTTAGGATAAAACTTTGGAAGAAAATGTTCTTTGAGATTTTTTTTGGCCCACTTTATCAATTTAAAGGATGTTTTTACAATCAGAATAAAAGATCATCATTTATATTGAAAGGATTAGAAATACATTCCTTTTGAAACAATTCTGTTGAAGAAAAAGATTAGAAATGTCACCGCAATTCTTCTAGCATATCACTCTGTGGTGCAGTGGAAAGGATTTGATTTTTAGGCTCTGTGGTGGCATCGTCTCTTGCTTCTCATCAGCTCTGAAGGCCTCTTCCAGCCTATATGCTACCTTGCATGACTTTGAAGTATCCTCCTCGACACAGAGCATCCTTGAGCAGGGAACATTCTGCCCAACTCATGATCCTCACCAAAAGTATCTCTCACACCCACTATCAGAATCAAAGGGAATAAAAGATAAAAAAAAGCCCTCTTTAATTTACAAAGTGTTATAAATACAATACAAAGTACTGTTATCTAGATCACAGGTTGCAAACCATTTCTGTGAAGGGCCAGAGAGGAAACTTTTTAGGATTCGTGGCTATGCTATTTCTGCTGTAGCACAGAAGCAGCTACCTAAGTGTGGTGTTCCAATGAAACTCCATTAATGAACACTTAAAAAAAAATAAGAAAGAAAGAAATGTAATCTGTACTTGGGTCTGAAAAAGACAATTATATCAGGGCAAGATAGAGATGACAAGACTTGAAAGTGTGAGTAAAAAAGTGGGCAGAGGCAAAGAGAATGAATTCAATATGTGTACTCATCCAATAAATATTTATTAGGATTTATCAGACCGTTTGCTAAGTGATGGGGACACTACAGTAAGAAAGACAGTCACAGTCACCACAATCCTGGAGCTTGCAGTCCAGTGAATATACAACAGGGTGCTATGCCTGCCAAAAAAATAAAAATGCAACTGAGGCTCCAGAGTTCCAACTGTGATATTTCAGATGAGGGGAATGATAAGCCCCACTAAGTTTCCAGTGATTTGACTGTGCCTGGGAAACTGCACTCAGCTCCAGCCACCAGCATAGAGATACAGAGCTTGATCACATTCAGGAGCGAGTGAACTGGGCGATGAGAGGATAAAAAGCATGCAACCCAGCAAGTGAGGAGGTGAACTGGACTTGAGCCCAAGAAGAAAAAGAAGGATGGCATCGTACCTACCTTCAAACATACAGACATACTGTGGTGATCTTTAAGGCTACTTTCCAAATGTCTCCAGCTCTCTATCTCCTGGGCAAGGAGTAAGAGTTCCTTTTGCGCCCCATTACAGAAAGTGGGGCCACACGAAGTGTTCTAGCGCACTGGTTAAGAGCAGAATGAAGTACAACTTTTACGCTACAACATTTCAGCTCTGCTGACACTCTCTCTCCTTCAGCAAATCAGACTCTCTTTCCTCCAGGGAATGGCCATGCTGAAAGATGATGCCTGGATCCCTGAGTGATTAACACGAGCCAAGCTTTCAGCCAAACTTTGATGGATATTTTACATGATCAACAATAGTCATTGGTATTTTCATGACTACTGTTTAATGCTGCAGAGATCATGGTGGCTATTTGTCACAGCAGCATAGCCTAGTCCATCCTGACCAAAGTGCCTGCCATGTGGAGAGTGACTAGTCTAGGAATTTAGAACCCCCAGGGTTGAAACTAGGATCACTTCAGACTGCAGCAGAAGTTAGAGAATTTGTTTTAGCATAAAAGTCAACATTTTCAGAATTTCCCTGTGGTGCAGTGGGCTAAGGATCTGGTGTTGTCACTACAGTGGCCTGGGTCACTGCTTTGGCATGGGTTTGATCCCTGGCCCAAGAACTTCCACATGCTACAGTAGGCACAGCCCCCTAAAAAAAAGGTGAATGTTCTTTACAATGGTACTCAAATGTATGATAAATTTCCTTGGGAAGGAAGCAAGGAAAGCATCACTGGACATCTTCAAGCAATCTACAACCCTGGGTGGGGCAGTGGACAGGAGGTCAGACTGGACCATCACAGAGGGGCTCCTTCCAACCTTGAGAGACTGTCATGACATCATCTGGAATGAGCTTAGCAAGCACACTGTAACTGAGCTGCTGCTTCCCCTGGCCCCAGGGATAGGCCTGAGCTTGGCCCACCATAATGTCTCCGCTGGCCATATGCCCAGGCTCCTGCTGCTTTCACTGCACCACAGTCATGTACCTGTGCTCAGCATTGCTGGGAGGCTCAGCAAGTGGGTACAAAATGCAGAGCAGCTCAGATGGCAAAGAGAGCAAGTGGAAAAGACGCTCTTGATTCACCATCATGCAGAATGATAAACAGTCTTCTGGGACTCCTGTCTCCACCATTAGCATCCTGGGGCAATCCACTAGGAAACCCCTGGATTCACCCCTAGTGCTTATCTGCCTCTAGGAAGAAGAGCTAAACACCCTCCTCAACAAGGCAGAACTCCAGCATAAAGATCTGCTCTGGGGAGATACATGTTGAGAGAAAGGTTGGGGAGAAATATGGATCTTAGTGTGAAAGGCTTGGTTTGAGTACTTGTCCCATTTTCTAGTGCTTTGCTGCACCTGGCTGGTATTGACTCACAGGAATCAATCATACACATCTCTCCCAAAGTCAGCATTCAGTAAGCTAACATTGACAGCTTAGAATGGGCCTGGTGAAAATATTGAAATCATGAAAACTGGTAAACGGTATTAATCAGGGTTTTGTTTTGGTTTGACAGCTTACCAGCACACCCGTAGTAACAGTAAGAAAATCACGTTCTTCAGAACCAGCATGATCTGGTTCATCCTGGCTCTTCTCTACTTGCTGTCATCTTTAGGGAAGAAGTTTTGAAATTTCTGTGAACCTTAGTTTCCTTGTCTGTAAAATGGGTATAATAATGCAACTCAAAATATTAACCACATGAGAGGGTAGTATGAAGATCAAGTGAGATAATGTCCCCAAATCGCTTACTAAGGAAATCTCCTTCACCTTGGGGCACATACAGACAACACCCTCCAGAGACTGAAAAAGAACACCTCTGAATCATGACTTCCTTCTTAATGTGTAAAAACCCTTCCCCGATGTGTCCTGGACTGATATCCTTCCAACTCGTAAGCCAGTTTAGCATCATATGACTATACCTAAAACCAATCACCTTACAAGGGTGATAGAAGCTGAACTGTAAATCTCAAGGATGTCTTAAAGTCCTGCCTAGGACTGGTGGAAATTTTAAAGCTCCCCAAATGGTTTCAATGATCAGTTAGAATACAGAACCAGTGGCTTAGAGTCTAAGTCTTAAATTATGAATAGCCCACTGGGCCTAGAGAGGGATTCATTTTATTCTAAAGGACATGTAGGGAGGGCACACTCAGGTTTTTAGAGAAGGGGAGGAATGTGTCGGCCCCATAAGAAATGATTGCTAGAAGTGACACACTCAACTGTTTGAAAAACAGAAATGAAGTCCTAGATTAAGATTTGAGAAAGTAAGGAGTGGGAGGGAAAAAGTTAAGAAAGCATTTGCTGTTCTGGTTCAATATGACATCATAAAGGCCTCCTGAACACCCCTCCTCCTAGGGACATACCAAATCTATAGATACATATGGAACTAGTTCCTCTGAAAGAAATCCAGAAACTAGCTGAGTGACTCCTACACACTAAGCAAATGAAAAATAGCCACGTCAAAATAGGTAGGAGAGGCAAGACAATCTTGCCATAAACCCCACACCTAGCTCAGTGACACACAACCAGGAGGGAACTTGAAATTCTGAGCTTCTCTCTAATGAGTTAAGGGTTCCGTCTTCATATCTGGTGCCCCAACTTATAAGATTTCCACCTGAGAGATGAGCCCCCAAAATATCTAGCTCTGAAAGCCAAATAGGCTTAAGTCCATGAGACCCACAGGCTATAGCAAACTAAGAAACAGTTCTTAACAGAATCCTGTGGATTTATCATGGTTATGACCCCAGGGCCCAATGCAAAATTAAATGCCAAGTCTTGCTGGGAAAGAGGCCTATTTGCTTATCATAAAAGCCATGGCAGAGGGGTAGGATTCTAAAGCATCTTGGGACTAACTACAGCACTCTCCAGAGACTGGGGAGGCTGGTAGGTGCCATCTCTGTTCCCTGCCTCTGCCTCATGCCAGGTCACAGGTATCTCCCAGAAAGGAGCTTGTGCACACATCTGGCACCCCAGCTTTTTCAGCTGCCACCAGGGGATGCAACATTTGGTTACCTGACTCTGATGGCCAGCAGAGCTTATGTCTGTGGATTCCACAGCATAATAACAGTCAGAAAAATGGTTCTTAACCAGCTTTTCACCCCAGGCACTGCAGAAGCAACAGGCTGAAATGCCCAGTCTTTACATGAAAGAGGCCTGTCTACATATATTAAAAGCTATAGCCTCAGGGGCTGACTTAACACATCTCTAGGGACTGACTACGATATTCTCCAGAGACCAGGAAGGCCAGTGGGTGCCAACTTTGCACCTTCCCTCTGTCCTACCCCCGGTTGCCAGTGTCTCTAATAAAGAGCTTGTGCATATATCTGGTACCTCCTGGTTTTCTGGCTGCCACACAAAGGACACATTCCTGAGAATCTGGTGCAAAGTGGGACTTGTGTTAACAGGTTCAATGTGAAGGTAGTCAAAAAATAAACAGTTCCGAACTTACTAGCCAACCCCCTCACCCCCTCCACCCCCAGCTTATTAGAGAGGGAACAGACAGAAATGCTTATCTCCAGCCTTCCCCTTGAAAGAAGTATATTTGCATATTTTAAAATGTTGCTGCCTGAGGGTATGGATTCCAAACAGTCTACATTTGGTCGAGGGAGATTCTCTCCTTTGGGGCATTGACAAGTATTGACACATCCTCAGCTGTTGGGAGTCATCAAGAATAAAGAATAAAGGCTGGGAGTTCTCTTATGGTGAAGTGGATTAAGAATCCAGTATTATCCCTGCACTAGTTCAGGTTGCTGCTGTGGTGAAGGTTCAGTCCCTAACCCTGGAACTCCCACATGCCACAGGCATGGCAAAAAAGAATAAAGATGGCTGCTTGGACAGTCACAAAAGTTTGAAAGACAACCAAGAGCTAGGGCAGGGTTGAACAGTAAGGTTCATGTCCTATACAAGGCCACTTCTTCAAGACTGAGAGGTGGCTCTTATCTAATGCACTAAAACCAACACAGAGAGTAAAGAAAAGTGAAAAATATACAAGTATGTTCCAAACAAAATAACAAAATTAAACCCCAGAAAAAGACATTAATGAAATGGAGATAATTGGTTTACCTGATAAAAAGTTCAAAATAATAGTCACAAAGATGCATATCAAGGTCAAGAGAACAATGGACAAAATAAGAATTTCAACAGAGAGAAAATATAAGAAAATAAGAAAAATAAATTACAGAGCTGAAGAATACAAAATTGAACTGAAAAATTCAGTAGATGTGTTCAATGGCAGGCTATAGGAAAGGAAAAAAGGATCAGCAAATCCAAAGACAAGACAGTGGAATTCACCCAATTCAGAGGAGCAAAAAAAAGAAAAAGAAGGAATCAGAAAGAGTGAAGATAGCTTAAGGAGCTGATAAGACACATCAACATTCACATGAAGATCCTGCTGTATAGCACTGGGAACTATATCTATTCACTTATGATGGAGCATGAAATGTGAAAAAAAAGAATGTATATATGTATGTGGAACTGGGTCACCTTGCTGTACAGTAGAAAACTGACAGAACACTGTAAACCAGCAATGGAAAAAATTAAAATAAAAATAAATAAATAAATAAATTCACATTATAGAGATCTCAAAAGGAGATAGAGAGGGAAAGGGTCAGGAAGCTTATTTGAAGGAATAATGGCTAACATGAGGAAGAAAAACAGAATCTATATCCAGGAAGACCAGTGAGTTCCAAAAAAAGATGAACCCAAAGAGATCCACACCAAGACAAACAATAAATTGTCCAAAGTTAAAGGAGAGATCAACTTGTTATGTACAAGGGAACCCACATAAAACTATTAGCAGATTTTTCAGTAGAGACTTTTCAGGCTAGGAGAGAGTGACATGATATACTTAAGAGTTAAAGGGGAAAAAAAAACTGGCAATGAAGCATACTCTACCCAGGAAAGCTGTCCCTTAGAATTGAAGGAGAGATAAGAGTGCCCAGACAGCAAAAGCTGAAGAGTTTCATCACCAAAGACCAGACATACAAAAATATTAAAGGGACTTAAGTTAAACGAAAGTGTGTTAATTAGTAGAAGGATAACATGATAGAGGTAAACAAACAGTTAAATCAGAATACTCTAAGGTTGGAGTTCCCATCGTGGCTCATTGGAAACGAATCTAACTAGTATCCATGAGGACACAGGTTTTATCCCTGGCCTTTCTCAGTGTGTTAAGTTCACTACAGGGAGCTGCAGTGTAGGGTGCAGATGCAGTTTGTATCCCATGTTGCTGTGGCTGTGGCGTAGGCCAGCAGCTACAGTTCTGACTTGATCCCTAGCCTGGGAACTTCCATATGCTGAGGATGTGACCCTAAAAAGACAAAAAAAAAAAAAAAAAGGAAGAATGCTCTAAGGTTGTAATGGTGATAGGTTAATTACTTGTAAATATAATGTGAAAGTTAAAAGACAAAAAAGTAGTAAAAATAGCTATAACTACAATATTTTGTTACAAAATACACAAGATAAAAAGATGTAAGGAATTCCTGCCATGGTGCAGTGGGTTAAGAAACTGACTAAAGCAGCTTGGGGTGCTGTAGAAGTGTGGGTTTGATTCCTGGCCCATCAGAGTTGGTTAAAGGATCCAGTGTTGCTGTAGCTGTGGCATAGTTTATAGCTGTGGCTTGGATTCAGTCCCTGGCCTGGGAACTTCCATATGCCACAGGTATGGAGATAAAATAAAATAAAATAAATAAAACAGTGACATCAACAGCATAAAATGGGGAGAGGGAGGAAAGCAAAATATAAAAATATAGAACGCATTTGAATTTATCAATTTAAAGTAGATGGTGATAAATATAAGATGTTTTACGTGAGCCTAATAGTAAATAGAAACAAAACCTATAATAGATGCATAAAAGAATTTAAGCATATCACTACAGAAAATCATCAAATCACAAAAGAAAAGCAGAAGGAAGAAAGGAACATAAAAATTGCAAAACAGCCAGAAAACAACTAACAAAAAAGGCAACCCACTGATAATTACTTTTTTTGGCCATGACTGCAAACATATGGAAGTTCCTGGGCCAGAGATCAAACCCATACCAAAGCAGCAGCCAAAGCTGCTGAAGTGACAACACCAGATCCTTAACCCACTGCACCAGAAAGGAACTCCAATAATTAAATGTAAATAGACTACATTCACCAATCGAGAGAGAATGGCTAAATGAATTGATAATTTAAAAAGTAAGACCCAGCTATATGCTGCCTATAAGAGACTCACTTCAGTTTTAAGAACACACACAGAAAACAAAAGCATGGAAAAAGATATTCCATGTAAATGGAAACCAAAAGAAAGCCAGGGTAGCCATGCTTACATAAACAAACTATATTTTAAGACAAAAACCGTAATGAGACAAAGATCATTATAAAATGATAAAGGAGTTAATCCATTAAGAGGTTATAATATTTGTAAATATTTATATGCCCAAAAGGAGCATCTAACTATATTAATAGACCTAAATGGAACTAGACACCAATACAATATTACTAGGGGATTATGTCCCACTTTAATCAATGGATAGATTATCTAGGCCAAAAAAAATCAATATGGAAACATCAGCCATAAATGATGTTAGACTAGATGGATTTAAACAGACATATACAGAACATTTTAACCAAAAGCAATAGAACACACTTTTTCTTGAGTGCACATGAAACATTCTCTAGAATATATGTTAGACCACAAACTAAGTCTTAAATTTGACTTAAATTTAAGATATGATTGGTATCATATCAAGCATATTTTTTTTGACCATAGTGGTATAAAACTTGAAATCAGTAAACAAGAAGAAAACTGGAAAATTCAAAAATAGGTAGAGATTAAAAAAACATGCTCATGGAGTTCCCATTGTGGTGCAACAGAAATGAATCCAACTAGGAACCATGAGGTTGTGGGTTCGATATCCAACCTCGCTCAATGGGTTAAGGATCTGGTGTTGCCATGAGCTGTGGTGTAGGTCACAGACGCAGCTTGGATCTGGTGTTGCTGTGGCTCTACCCGTAGGTGCCAAGCAACAGCTCCAATTAGACCCCTAACCTGGGAACCTCCATATGCCATGGGTGTGGCCCTAAAAAGACAAAAGCCATAAAAATAAATTAATCAAAAAATAAAAAGCATGCTCCTGAATAACCAATGAGTGAAAGAGGAAATCAACAGAGAAATCAAAAAATACCTGAGCAAATAAAAATGGAACTACAAAATACCAAAACTTCTACTATGCAGCAATAACAGTTTGAAAAGTTCTAAGTCCTAAGTACATACATTAGAAAACAAGAAAGATCTCAATAAACAACCTAACTGTACACCTCAAGAACTAGAAGAAGAGCAAATGAAGACAAAGTTAGTCAGAGGAAGGAAATAAAAAAGATCAAAGCAGAAATAAATGCAATAGAGACTAAGAAACAATAGAAAGAAATCAATGAAAAACAGCCAGGTTTTGAGAATATAAATGAAATAGACAAATTTTTAGCTAGATTCACAAAGAAAAAAGGAGGGCTCAAATAGATAAAATTAGGCACGAAAGAGGAGACATTACAACTAATACCAGAGAAATGCAAAGTCTAATAAGAGATTACTATGAATAATTATATGCCAACAAATTAGACAACCTAGAAGAAATGGATAAATTCCTAGAGACAAAAAAAAAACCTACCAAGACTGAATTATGAAAAAATAGAAAATCTGAACAGAGAGATTACTAGTAAAAGTATTGATCAGTAATCAAAAAACTTCTCAACAAACAAATCAGTCCAGGACCAAATGTTTTCACTTGTAAATTTTACCAAACATGTAAAGAAGAATTAATAGCAATACATCTGAGGCTCTTCCAAAAAATAAATGATGAGGAAACACTTCCCAAACAAAGTTATTAGGCCAGCATTACCCCGATACCAAAATCAGATAAGATCACTGCAAGAAAATTGCAGACTAATATTCCTGATGAACATATGTACAAAAGTTTTCTACAAAATATAAGCAAAGTGATGTAAATGATAGCTTAAAAAAATCATACACCACATGAGATTTATTGCAAGGATACAAAGATGTCTTAGCCACAAAAATCAATGTGATTAACACATTAACAAAATGAAGGATGAAAATCCTAGCAATATCTCAATATATATAGAAAAAGCATTTGAAAAATTCAATATCCTTTCACATAATAGCTGTCAACAAATTAGGTATAGAGGGAAAGTACCACAACATAGTAAAGGCTATCCGTGACAAGCCCATAACTAACACCATACTTAACAATGAAAAAGTGAAAGCTTTTCCTCTAAGATCAGGCACAAGCAAAGAATGTCCACTCTTGCCACTTTTATTCAACATAGTGTTGAGAGTCCTAGCCAGAGCAACTGGGCAAGAAAAATAAAACACACCCAGATCAGAAAGTCATCTGTCACTATTTGCTGATCATAGGGTGTTATATACAGTAAACCCTACTAAAACAAATAATCCTAACATTTATATGAATCCATAAAAGACCTAGAATTGCCAAAACAGTCCTGAGAAAAAAGAACAAAGTAGGAGGCATTACCCTCCCAGACTTCAAGCAATACTATAAAGCTATAGTAATCAAAACAGCATGGTATTTATTGGCACAAAAATAGACATATGGACCAATGGAACAGAATCCAGTACCCAGAAATAAATACACACACCTATGGCCAATTAATCTTTGACAAAGGCGGCAAGAATATACAATGGGAAAACATTTCTTCAGCAGCTGGTATCAGGAAAGTTGGACAGTTCCACGTAAATCAATGAAGTTAGAACACACTCTGATGCCATACACAAAAATAAACTTAAAATAGATTAAAGACTTAAATATGAGACATGACACTATAAAACTCCTAGAAGAGAACATAAGTAAAATATTCTCTGACATATTTTCTTAGGTCAGGCTTCCAAGGCAATATAAGTGAACGTGAAAATAAACAAATGGGATCTAATCAAATCTACAAGTTTTTGCACAGCAAAGGAAACCATAAATAAAATAGAAAGACAGCCTCAGACTGAGAGAAAATATTTTCAAACTATGGAAACAGCAAGGGCTTAATTTCCAAAATTATACAAACAGCTCATACAACTCAATAACAACAAAAAAACAATCCAATCAAAAAATGGGCAGAAGATCTAAACAGACATTACTCCAAAGAAGATATACAGATGCCTAATAGGCACATGGAAAGATGCTCATCAGTGCTAGTTATTAAAGAAAAACAAACCAAAACTACAATAAAATACCACCTCAAACCAGCCAGAATGTCCATCACTAAGAAGTCTAAAATAATACATCCTGGAGAGGATGTGGAGAAAAGGGAACACTTCTACAACTGTTGGTGGGAATGTAAATTGGTGCAGCCACTATGAAAACAATATGGAGGGTTTAAAAAACTAAAAATAGAGTTGTCAAATGATCCAGCAAACCCCTCCTGGGCATGTATCTGGATAAAAATATAATTGAAAAAGACACATGCACCCCTATGTTCATAGAAGCACTATTCACAATAGCCAAGACATGGAAACAACCTAAATGTCCATCAGCAAATGAATGAATAAAGAAAAATGAATAAAGAAAATGTGATCACACACACACACACACACACACACACACACGCACACAATGGAATATTACTAAGTCATAAAAATGACAAAATGATGCCATTTGCAACGATATGGATGGAACTAGAGATTATCACACTAGAGATTATCATACTAAGTGAAGTAAGTCAGAAATTGAAAGACAAATACCATATGATATCACTTATAAATGGAATCTAAAATATGACACAAATCTACAAAACAGAAACAGACTCACAGACACAGAAAACAGACTTGTGGTTGCCAAAGAGGAAGAGGGAGTGGAGGAGGCATAGGATAGGAAGTATGGGATTAGCAGATGCAAAATTCTATTATATATAGAATGCATAAATAACAAGGTTGTACTGCATAGCACAGGGAACTATATTCAATTACCTACAATAAACTATAATGGGAAAGAAAACCCTAAAGCTCTAACAAAAAACTATTAGAATAAATGAATTCAAAAAAGTTGCAGGATACAAATTCAATATTACACTTCTATATAACAGACTATCATAAAGAGGAATTAACAGTCCCATTTACAATTGGTCCCCCAAAAATAAAATATCTAGAAATAAATTTTTCTAAGGAAGTGAAAGACCTATACACTAAAAATAGGACACTGATGAAAGAAATGGAGACTATACAAATAAATGGGAAGATATTTCAGCTAATAGATATACAGACTCTTGTCAAAACATCCATACACGCCAAAGCAACCTACAGATTCAATGCCATCCTTATAAAAATTCCAATGGCACTTTTCACATAAATAGAACAAAGAATCCTAAAGTTCATATGGAACCACAGAAGACCTGCAATAGCCAAAGAAATCTTGAAAAGAACAAAGCTGGAGCCGTTACAGTCCTTGAATTCAAGCTATTATTACAAAGGTAGAGTAAACAAAACAGTTTGGTATTGTCATAAAAACAGGCACATAGACCAATGGAACAGAATGGAGATCCTATATATAGTACGTTAAATTATTTACTATCTTTTACAATGGAAAAAGAACAATTTCTTCAATAGGTGCTGCTGGGAAACTGGTCAGTCATATGCAAAATAATCAAACTGAATTCCCTATCTTACACTATACACAAAAATCAACTCAGTGTGGATCACAGACTTGAAGAAGACATAGGGAGTAAAGTCTTTTACATCAGTATTGTCAGTGATTTTTTGACACCAAAAAACAAAGGCAATAAAAGTGAAAATAAAAAAGTGGGACCACATCAAACTAGAAGTTCTACACAGCAAAGGAGACCATCAACAAAATGAAAAGGGAAGCTAAAGAATGCTGGAAGGTATTTCCAAGTCATGTATCTGATGAGGAGTTAATACCCAAAATACAAAAACTCATACCACTCAATAGCACACCAAAAAGGCTGACTGAAAAATGAGCAGATATCTGAATAAAATTTTTTTCCCAAAGAACACATACAGGTGGCCAAAAAGTACATTTAAAAAGTGTTCAGCATCACTATTCATCAGAGAAATGCAAATCAAAACCACAGTGAAATATCACCTCACTCTGTTAGAATGGCTATTATCAAAAAGACAACAGGAGTGTTGGCAAAAATGTGGAGAAAAGAGAGTATCTTCAATAAGTGGTGCTGGGCACCATTGGATAAAAACATGTAACAGAATGAAGTTAGAACATTCTCTAACACCATATATGAAAATTAACTCAAAATGGATTAAAGACCTAAATGTAAGACCAGGTGCTATAAAACTTCTAGAGGAAAGCATAGGCAGAACACTCTTTGACATAAATTACGGCAACCTTTTTTTTTTTTTTTTGGCTCCATTGCCTAGAGTAATGGAAATAAAAACAAAAATAAATGAAACCTAATTAAACTTAAAAGCTTTTGCACAGCAAAGGAAACCATCAAAAAAAAAAAAAAAACCTGAAATGACAACTTACAGAATGGGAGAAAATATATGCAAATGACAGGGCTTAATTACCACAGTATACAAACAGTTCATACAGCTTGATAAGAAAAATCAAACAACCCTATTATGGGCTGAAGATCTAAACAGACAAACAGATGAGCAACAGACACATGAAAAGATGCTCAATATTGCTAATTATTTGAGAAATGCAAATCAAAATTACAATAGGATATCACCTCATACCAGTCAGAATAGCTATCATTAAAAAGTCTATAAATAATAAATGTTGGAGGTGGTGGGGAGAAAAGGGAACCCCCCCTTACAATATTGGTGAATATGTGAATTGATACAGCCACTGTGGAAATCAGCTTGGAGGTTCCTTAAACCAAAAATAGTTTGTGATCAAGATGGCAGAGGAGTAGGATGTGGAGCTCACCCCCTTCCACAAGTACATCAAAAATATACCTACATGTGAAATAATTCTCACAGAACATCTGCTGAACACTGGCAGAAGACCTCAGACCACTGGTAGAGCAAGAAAATCTCCATGTAACCAGGTAGGACAAAAGAAAAAAAGAGGGATAAAGGAATTGGAATGGGACTTTTGCCCCTCCACAGGAGCGGTGAAAGAGGAAAGGTTCCTGCAAACCTAGGAAGTCCCCTCACCAGCAGGGACAGAGGGGCAGCTTCAGGGCCTTGGAGTAGAGTACAGCAACTGGTCAATGAAAGGCAAAACAGAGGGAGACCTGCACAGGGAGTCAGAGCTGCCACCCTGAACTCCCCAATCTTAGACACTCATCCACTTGTACGGGGGTGTTGGGGGCTGGGTCACGAAGCTTGGAGATCAGACCTGGAGAGAGTAGTTGAATTGCCTGCACAGAGACAGTCTGAAGGGGATGGAGTGTGGAATGACCATAACCAAGGGGACATAGGGAAGATGCCTGGGCCCACAAGAGGGGCAAGGTGCCAGTGTTAGCGGGCATGCATTAGATAGGCAAGACTGCAACTGGTGCTTCTTTCCCCATGCACACGCTCAGGCAATAGGACACCACCTGCACAAGCTCTGGGTATAGGCATGAGGCACCCCAGTCATAATGGCCTCCAGGTACAGGTGGCACTCCCAAGAGAACTAGAAGCAGGCACTAGTCACCACCCCCACTGCTGCAGGCCCTGAGAGCACGTGCAGGTCACTTCATCTACACACCTCTTATCAAAGGGATAACATCCAGCACAAGTTGAGGAAAGATGTGGAAGGCACCTATACTAAAAGCAGCCCTTGTGCCAAAAATATTAAACCCACACAAGGTACTCAAGGACACTCCCACATATTAATAGTCTTCCAAGACTACAGTAGATAATTGTTTCACCTTAGTTCACAGAGTAAGAGAAATATAAACAAAATGAAGAAGCAGAGGAACCACTTCCAGTTAAAAGACCAAAAGTATTCCTCTGAAGAAACATACAGTGAGACAGACCTCTTCAGTCTAATAGACACCAAGTTCAAAACAAAGATAATGAAAATACTGAAGGAATCAATAAATGCTATTGATATAAATGCAGAGTACTGAAAAAAGGAATAGAAACCACAAGGAGAAGTCAAGAAAAATTGGAGAATTCATTTGCAGAGACAAAAACTGAAGTAATGAATAGCAGAATGAATAATGCAGAAGAATGAATAAGTGATCTGGAAGACAGAATAATGAAATTCACTCAATTAGAACAGCAGGCAGAAGCCCAAATGAAATGAAATTAAAGCAACATAAGAGATCTATGGGATAATATAGAGCAGGCCAATCTATACATAATAGGGATTTCAGAAGGAAAACAAAAAGAAAAGGGGATTGAAAATATAAGTTATGGCTGAAAACTTTCCAAATCTAAAGGAAATAGATATCAAGATACAGGAAGCACAGAGGGCCCCAAACAAGTTGAATCCAATCAAACCTTTATCAAGATATAATGAAAATGGCTAAAGTTAAAGACAAGGAGAGGATTCTAAAGGCAGCAAGAGAAAAACAGAGATTTAATTACAAGGGAAACTCCCATCAGCTATTTCTCTAGAGAAATGTTGCAGGCAAGAAAGGAGTGGCAAGATATATTCAAGGTCCTGAAAGGAAAAAAAAAAATCTGTAATCTAGAATACTCCACCCAGTAAGATTATCATTTAGAATAGAAGGAGAGAAAGAACTTCTCAGACAAGCAAAAACTAAAAGAATACAGCAATACTAAACCTATCCTAAAGGAACTATTGAAAGGTCTAATCTAAATAGAAAAGAAGTAAGAATCTATAGGAAAGAGAAAATCACAACCGGAAAGTAATCACTTAGGCCAGAACACGTATTTTAAAAAAATAAAAAAATTTCTGTGAAAGCAATGATACCCACAATAAGCAGCAAAAAGACAAACATGAAGGATAAACATCAAAATCATAAAATGTGGGGGAGAGGATTAAGAACATACAGATTTTTTTTCTTTCTAGAATGTGATTTGAGGCTACGTGGTTACCATTATAAAGCAAGTAGATATAAGAAGGGGTAAAAATACTTGGAAAACATGGCAACCACAAATCAAAAACATACAGTAGATTCACAAATACTGAAAAGAAGAGAACACAAGCTTGATACAAAAGAAAATTGGCCAACTAATCTATGACAAAGGAGGCAAGAACATACAGTTGAGGAAAGACA
The DNA here is from genome assembly GCA_004024745.2 of Catagonus wagneri. Taxonomy (NCBI): domain Eukaryota; kingdom Metazoa; phylum Chordata; class Mammalia; order Artiodactyla; family Tayassuidae; genus Catagonus; species Catagonus wagneri. The sequence goes on along the minus strand of PVHT021183527.1, from coordinate 671,451 downwards.
GTCTCTTCAATAAGTAGTGCTGGAAAAACTGGACAACTACATGTGAAAGAATGAAAGTAGAACATACTCCAACACCATACACAAACTCAAAATGGATTAAAGACCTAAACAGAAGGCCACATACTATAAAACTCCTTGAGGAAACATAGGCAGATAATTTACGTCAAACAGAGACAGGCAATTTATGTCAAACACATAAATTACAGAAACATTTTTTTTGGATCTGTCACCTAGAGCGGTGGAAATAAAAACAAAAATAAACAAATGAGACCTAATTAAACTTAAAGTTTTTGCACAGCAAATGAAACCATTTAAAAAAAACTGAAAAGACAACTCAGAGAATGGGCAAAACTGTTTGCAAATAAAGTGACTGACAAGGGATTAACCTCCAAAATATACAAACATCTCATGCAGCTTTGTATCAAAAAAACAAAACAAAACAAAAAAACAGTAAAAAATTTGTGCAGATCTAAATAGACATTTCTCCAAAGACAGACAGATGGCCAAAAAGCACATGAAAAGATGCTCAACATCACTAATTATTAGAGAAATGCAAGTCAAAACGACAATGAAGTGCCAGCTCACACCAGTCAGATTAGCCATCATCAAAAAACCTACAAAGAATACATGTCGAAGAGGGTGAGGAAAAAAGGGAACTCTCCTAAACTGTTGGTGGGAACGTAAACTGGTGCAACCACTATGAAGGACAGTATGGAGGTTCCTTAAAAATTAATGTAGAATTACCACATGATCTAGCAATCCCACTCCTGGGCATGTATCCAGAGAAAACCACAAGTTAAAAAGATTCATGCATCCCAGTGTTCATTGCACCACTATTTACAACGGTCAAGACATGGAAACAACCTAGATGTCCACTGACAGGAATGTATAAAGACGTTGTATACATATACAATTGAATATTATTCAGCCATAAAATAGAAGGAAATAATGTTATTTACAGCAACGAGGATGGACCTAGAGATTATCATACTGAGTGAAGTAAGAGAAAGACAAATATATGAATATAAGGTGGAATATAATAAAAAATGATACAAAAGAACTTATATAAAAGACAGAATCAGGGGATTTCCCTTCATGGTGCAGCAGAAACGAATCTGACTAGAATCCAGGAGGATGCAGGTTCAATCCCTGGCCTCACTCAGTGGGTTGGGGATCCGATGTAGCCATGAGATGTGGTGCAGATTGCAGATGTGGCTCAGATCCCACAGCTGCTGTGGTATAGGCCAGCAGCTGTAGCTCTGATTTGACACCTAGCCTGAGAACTTCCATATGCCAAGGGTTTAGCCCTTAAAAGCAGGGGAAAAAAAAAAAAAACCAGAATCAGGAGTTACCATTGTAGCTCAGTGGGTTAAGAATCTGGCATAGTCTCTGTGAGGTTATGGGTTTCATCCCTGGCCTCACTCAGTGGGTTAAGGATCTGGTGCCACAAGCTGTGGCACGGGTCACATCTGATGTTGCTGTGGCTGTGGCATAGGCCTGCAGCTGCAGCTCCAGTTCAACACAGCCTGGGGACTTCTATATACTGCAGGCATGGCCATAACAAAAAAAGAAAGAATGAAAAAAGAAAATAAAAATAGAAACACACTTACAGATTTCAAAACCTATTCTATAGTAACCATAGCCGAAATTTTTGGTGGGGAGGGAAGAATTGGGAGGGTAGGAATAACATATACGCACTACTGTATAAAATAGATGATTAATGAGAACCTACTGTATAACATGGGAAAAATCTGTTCAGTAGTTTATAATAACCCATACGGGAAAAAAGAATAGATATATTTATATGTATGACTGATTCACATTGCAGCACACCAGAAAACAAATATAACTTTGTAAATCAACTATACTCCAATAAAATTAAAATTTAGAGAATAAAAATAAAATCATCAAAGCACAAAAGGAAAAAAAAGGGCTAAAGAAGGAATAAACAATTAGTGATAAATAAGGCTTAAAAAGGGAATAAATACATATCAATAATCACCTTAAATATCAATGGAATAAATGCTCCAAAGGCACAGAGTAGCAGATTTGATTAAAAACCAAAACCAAAACAAAACAAGAGCCATGATATGCTGCCTGCAAGGGACCCATTTGGGAAAAAGGACACACCTAGACTGAAAAGTGAGGGGATGTAAAAAGGAAATGACAAGTAGGTAAGGGTTGGAATACTCATATCAGACAAAATATACTTTAAAACAAACATCACAAAGTAAGATAAAGGACAGTATATAATGATAAAAGAATCAATACAAGGAGAAGATATTACCCATGTCAATATATATAATCACCACATATAGGAGCACCCAAATGAATAAAACAAATACTAACAGACATAGAAGGAGAAACTGATGAGAACACAATAATAGTAGGAGACTTTAACACTCTACTCATATCAACAGACTTATCTTATAGACAGAAAATCAATAAGGCAACAGAGATCTTAAGAGATATAATAGAAAAGTTAGATTTAGTTGCTATATTCAGGATATTACATGCAAAAAAAAAAAAAAAACTAGAATACACGTTTAAGTTCACATGTAACATTCTCTAGGATTGACCACATAGTAGGACAAAACAAGCCTCTATAAATTTGAGAGTACAGAAATTATTTCAAGCATCTTTCTGACAACAGTGTGAAACTAGAAATTAAACATAGGGAAAAAATATGAGGAAAAACAATTACATGGAGACTAAACAACATGCTAAAAAAAAAATCAATGGGTCAATGAAGACATCAAAAACAAAATTAAAAAATACGTTGAACCATGGAGTTCCCTTCGTGGCTCAGTGGTTAACGAATCCAACTAAGAACCGTGAGGTTGCGGGTTCAATCCCTGGCCTTGCTCAGTGGGTTAAGGTTCCAGCGCTGTCATGAGCTGTGGTGTAGGTTGCAGACGCAGCTCGGATCCCACGTTGCTGTGGCTGTGGCGAAGGCCGGTGGCTACAGCTCCTGTTAGACCCCTAGCTTGGGAACCTCCATATGCCGCAGGTGCAGCTCTAGATAAAGGCAAAAAAGACAAAAAAAAAAAAAAAAACTTGAACCAAATGACAACAAAACACAGCTATATAAAATCTGTGAGAGGCTACAAAAGCAGTTCTTGGAGGGATGTTCATAGCAGTGCAGGCCTTCCTCAAAACAAACAAAATAAAACCAAGAAAAATCTCAAATATACAACCTAAACTAGCACCTGAAAGAATTAGCTAAAGAATAAACAAAACCCAAAGTCAGCCAAAGGAAGGAAATAATAAAGATCAAAGAAAAAATAAATAGGATTAAAATAATAATTGAAAAAAACGAATAAAACCAGAGCTGGCTCTTTGAAAGGGTAAACAAAATTAACAAACCTATGGCCAGGCTTACCAAGAATAAAAGAAATAATACCAAAATAAATAAACTAAGAAATGAAAAAGGAGAAATAAATGCTACAAAAATGCAAACCATAAGAAAAAACTATGAACAATTATTTACCAACAAATATGACAACCTAGAATAAACAGTAAACTTTGTAGAAACATACAGCTCACCAAAACTGAATCAAGGAGAAACAGATAATTTAAACAGACCAATCACTAGAGTGCCATAGAATCTATATAAAAAAAAAAAAATCCCTGCAAACAAAAGCCCAGAACTAGATGGCTTCACAGGTGAATTCTACCAAACATAAGAAGAACTTTTACCAATCCTTCTTAAACTCTTCAAAATATGGGTGAGGAGGGAACACTCTCCAAGACATTCTAGAAGCCAGCACACCCTGATACCAAAACCAAAGCTACCACCAAAAAAAGAAAATTATAGGCCAATATCTCTGACAAATACAGATGCATATATTCTCAACAAAATACTGGCAAATCAAATCCAATTAACACATATAAAAGATCATACACCAATACCATGTGGGATTCATCTCAAGTTCACAGGGATGGTTCAACATACACAAATCAATAAATGTGATACCCCCCATCAACAAAAGACAGAAAATATATGGTCATTTCAACAGATGCAAAAAAAAGGATTTGACAAAATTCAATATCCATTCATGATAAAAAAAAAAAACACCTCTTAGCAAGGTGGGTATACAGGGAATGTATTTCAACACAATAAAAGCCATGTTTGACAAATCTAAAGCCAATATAATACCCAATAGTAAAAAGCTAATAGCATTCCCATTAAAATCTGGACAAGGATGCCCATCCTCACCACTTCTACTTAACATAGTATTCGAAGTCTTGGCCACAGCAATCAGACAATAAAAATAAAATTGGAAGGGAAGGGGTAAAATTGTTACTATATGCAGATGACATGATACTATATATAGAAAACCCTAAGGACTGCACATAAAAACTACTTGAACTGATAAATTCACCAAAGTAGCAGGATACAAGAGTAACATTCAGAAATTGGTTATATTTCTGTATACTACCAATGAAATATTAGAAAAGAAATATAAAGAAATAATACCTTTTAAAGTCACACCAAAACTTATCTAGGAATAAACATCAGTCAAGGAAATTAAAGATTCAAAGAAATAGAAAGATATCCCATGCTCCTGGATTAGAAGAATTAATACTGTTGATATGGCAATCTACCCAAAGCAATCTACAGATTTAATGCAATCCCTATCAAACTACCCATGACAATTTTCAGAGAACTGGAATAATCCAAAAATTTATATGGAAGCATAAAAGACCCAGAATTGCAAAGCAATCCTGAGAACAACGCAGTAGGCATAACCCTTCCAGATTTCGGGCAACACTACAAAGCTACAGTAATCAAAACAGTGTGGTATTGGCACAAAAAAACAGACATACAGATCAGTAGAACAGAATAGACAGCCCATAAATAAACCCACACACCTACAATCAATTAATCTTCAACAAAGGAGGCAAGAATGTAAAATGGGAAAAATTCTTTTCACCAAGTGTTGTTGGGAAAGTTGGACAATAACATCAATGAAACTAGAGCACACACTCACGCCATGCACAAAAAAAAGCTCAAAATAGCTTAAAGACTTAAACATAAGACATAACACAACTCCTAAAAGAGATCATTGGCAAAACATTCTCTGACATCAACCATTTAAATGTTTTCTTAGGTCTCCCAAGGCAATACAAATAAAAGCAAAAATAAACCAATGGGACCTAATCAAACTCACAAATTTTGCACAGCAAAAGAAACAATAAACAAAACAAAAAGACAACTTACAGAATGGGAGAAAATATTTGCAAATAATGCAATACAGCCTTAATTTCCAAAATATACAGGCAACTCATGTACCTCAATAACAACAACAGCAAAAACACAAAAAACAAACAACAACAACAAAAAAAAACGAGCAACCCAATCCAAAAATGGGTAGAATGGAATTCCCGTCATGGTTCTGTGGTTAATGAACCCAACTATCACCCATGAGGATGCGGGTTCGATCCCTGGCCTTGCTCACTGGGTTGAGGATCCGGCATTGCCATGAGCTGTGGTGTAGGTCACAGACATGGCTCAGATCCTGCATTGCTGTGGCTGTGGTGGAGACCAGTGGCTACAACTCCAGTTGGACCCCTAGCCTGGGAACCTCCATATGCCACAGGTGTGGCCCTAAAAAGACCCCCCCCCAAAAAAAGGCAGAAGACCTAAACAGACATTTCTCCAAAGACGACATACATATGGCCAATGTGCATGTGAAAAGATGCACAATATCTCTAATTGTTAGAGAAATACAAATCAAATCCACAATGAGGTAACCACCTCACACAAATCAGAATGGCTATCATTAAGAAGTCTACAAATAACAAATTCTGGAGAAGGTATGGAGAAAAGAAATCCTCCTTGACTGGCTGGTGGTAAGTAAGTTGGTACAACCACTGTGGAAAACAGTGGAAGTTCCTCAGAAAACTAAATATAGAACTACCACATGATCCCGCAATCCCACTCCTGGGCATATATCCAGATAAAACTTTCATTCAAAAAGATACATGCACCTCTATGTTCATCGAAGCACTGTTCATAATAGGCAAGTCATGGAAACAACCTAAATGTCCATTGACAGATGAATGGATTAAGACATATACACAATGAAATACTACTCAGCCTTAAGAAAGAACAAAATAATGCCATTTGCAGCAACATGGGTGGACTTGAGATTATCATAGTAAATTAAACAAGTCAGAAAGAGAAATACAAGTGCCATTTGATATCATTTATATGTAGAATATTACACGAACGTATCTATGAATCAAATGGACTTAAAGACATAAAGAACAGACTTGTGGTTGCCAAGGGGGAGGGGCTGTGAGAGGGGTGGACTGGGAGTCTGGGGTTAGTAGATACAAACTATTACATATGGAAGGATAAACAATTCCTACTGTATGGCACAGGGAATTATATTTCATATCCCAAGATAAACCACAATGGAAAAGAATACTTAAAAGGATGTACATGCATGTGTGTGTGAGTATCTCAATCACTTTGCTGTACAGCAACAGCAGAAATTAACACAACACTATAACTCAACTGCACTTCAATAAAAAAAGATTTTTAAAAATTAAAAAACAACTAAAAATAGTTACCATATGATCCATAATTCCATTCTTGGACATTTACCTATAGAAAACTCTTAATTCAAAAAGATACATGCAGCTCAATCTTTATAGCAGCTCTATTTACAACAGCTAAAGATATGGAAGCAACCTAAATATCCATTGACAGATGAGTGGATAAAGAAGATGTAGTATATATCTTCACACACATATATCTACACATATATACACAAGGGAAAGTACTCAGCCATAAAAAAAGAATGGGAATTGTATGATACCACTTCAGTAACAGCAGCACTGATTATAAAAAAATAATGAAATAATGCCATTTGCAGCAACATGATGGACATAGGAATTATCATATTTAATGATGTTATCATATTAAATGATGTTAAGTCAGACAAATGACAAATGATATCATTTATTTGTGGAATCTTTAAAAAATGATATAAACATACTTATTTATGAACCAGACTCACCAACATAGAAAACAAACTTATGGTTACCAAAGTGGATAGTGGGGGCCAGGAAGGGGAAGATAAATTAGAAGAGTTTGGGATTACCATATATACACTACTATATATAAACCAGATAACCAACAAGGACCTACTGTATAACACTATATTCAATATCTTTTAATAACCTGTAATGGAAAAGAATCTGAAAAATATACACACACACATATACACACCCACACACACGTTTAACTGAATCACTTTGCTGTTACATCTGAAACTAACACAATATTGTAATTAATTGTACTTCAATTTTTTTAAAACTGTAAAGAAAACACAGTGAGGTACCACCTCACATGCATTACAATGGCTATTACCAAAAAGACAAGAGAAAAGTGTCAGCAAGGATGTGAAGAAAAGAGAACTCTTGTGCACTGTTGGTGGGAATGTAAACTGATGCAGTCACTATAGAAGACATATGGAGGTTCCTTAAAAAATTTTAAATAGAACTACCATATATGATACCGCAGTTCCACTTCTAGGTATTTATTCAAAGGAAAAAAATAGTATCTTGAAAATATAAATATATTCCATATTAATTCACTGCAGCATAATTTATAATAGTCAAGACATGATTTTAACCTGAGTTCATTGATGGGTGAATGAATAAAGATGTGGTATGTAAATACAAGGGAATAGTATTCATCCATAAAAAAGGAAATTCTGAAATGTGAAACAGCATGAATGACCTTCATATGGTGGAAAGCAAATCTTGTATGATCTTACATATATGTGGAATCTTAGAAGAAGAACTCAGATACACAGAACACATTGGTGGTTGCCAGAGTAGGATGGAGGGTGGGGGTTGAAATAAAATGGATGAAAGGGATCAAAAGGTACAAACTTGCAGTTATAAGATAAATTCTGGGGAGGTAACATATAGCATGGTGACTATAGTTATTATTATGTATTTGAAAGTTACTAAGAGAGTACACTTTAAAAGTTCTCATCACAAGAAAAAAACTGTGTGAGGTGATGATTCTTATTGTGGTGGTCATTTTACAATACACATATCAAATCATGTTGTATACTTGAAACTAATACAATGTCATCTGTTAGTAGCAAAATGATCAACAGACAATAACTTTTTTTTTTTTTTTAGAGTATAGTCAATTTACAGTGTTGTGTCAATTTCGGCTGTACAGCATAGTAACCCAGTATATACATATTATTTTAATTACTGTATCTACATGTTCTTTTTAATTACCAAATACTTCTCAAATTAAAAAGACATATTCTTCAAGAGAGAAAAAGACAATTTCTGCAACCTATCCTCAGAGGGTAAAACCTGTTCATTCTGTTCGTCCTGTGTTACAGCCCTGGGATGAGCCCTGTGAGGAACACGAAGATTCCGGTCACCAATTCATTGGGGTGAAGTGGGGTGGCGAGTTCCCCACACCAGGCAATTCTCTGACTCCAGCTGAGTCTTACAATTCAACTCAATTCTGACATTCTCTACCTGGAGAGAGTGTCAGACCTCACAGGTTAAATCCTACAGGACTGCCCTCCACCCCCAACCACAGACACCAATAGCAAATTCAGAGGATCATCTGTGCTTCTGATCAACCAGTTATAGATGGGAGGTTCCCACGACTTCCTCCTGGGGTTCAGTTACTTTGCTAAAGTGGCTTACAGAACTCAGAGAAACATTTACTTACTAGATTACTGGTTTATTATAAAAGGATATGACTTTGAACAGCCAGCTGGAAGAGATACTTAAGGTATCAGGAAAGGGTGTGGAGTTTCCATGCTTCTCAGAGCTCACGACCTGCCCAAATGCCATGTCTTTACCAAACCAGAAATGCTCTAAACCCAATCCCTTTGGGCTTTTATGGAGACATTATTACATAAGCATATTGATTACATCATTACCTTCAGTTATTGAACCATCTCCAGCCCCTCTCAGTGCAAGGGTGCAGGGGGAAGCGTGTGACTGGAACTTCCAACCCTCTCATTACATGGCTTCATTGGCAATCAGCCCCGATCCTTAGGTTCTTTCCAAAAGTCACTTTATTAATATAACAGAAGATATCTTTATCGCTCTCCTCACAGGAAATCCCAACAGTCTTAGGAGCTCCATGCCAGGAATAGGGTCCAAGACCAAAGACATGTACATATACATATGTTTCTTCTTAGAAATTACAACAACCACATGTGCTCATTGCAGACCAACACTGGGGGGACAGAACCACAGGCACATCCGAGGTCCCCACTTGCTCTGTATCTTCTCAGAATGTTAGGTCCCTGATAAACTTAATTCATGTGTCAGGATCCAGCTAATGCAGGCTACCCAGGGTCCCAGGAATGTCACAAACCTAAACCTAAGTCGGCCTGCACTGCTGAGAAACACCCGTCAAGGAAACCCATCACAATCCAAATCACCTATAGCTGGCTCACCTGAGCCTAGACATTAGGGTCTATTAGCCTTATAAGGAAATCCCCGACCTTCTTGCCAGTGGTGCTTTGTCTCCATGTTGCCCCTTCTAATGCCCTAAGAACTTGTTCTTGCCCAAAACTGCTCAAGAAGAGTGCATATCCCCCAACCCACAGAGGGTTTGCCCTTGAACAATGGACAACACATGTGTCGCTGGATGGTTTTAGTTTTGCCTTTTGACAAGCCTCAATTGTGATTCTAGGGACTTACATTATGAGGCTTAGAGCTGTCTCTTGGACTCCAGGGGTGGGGTGGGGGTGGGGGCTTCCAACAGGAACTGCTGAGAATATACTATGGGCCTTGAAGAATAGTGACTTGAGTCAGAAGACATGGACTTGAAACTTGACTCTGCATTCACCCCAGGCCAGCTGTTAAACCCTCCCAAACTTTGCTCTCTTCACTGATTAAACAGCAACTGTAATACCCACTTCAGAGGACTGTGACGAGGATTAAAAAAAGGACAACTTGTAAACTCTTACCTCTCAATACAAAGTATAATAACATTTAGCATAACTGAGGAATTAGGTTTAAAAGCAGGGACTATTAGCTCAGTCAGCATTTCCCCATCTAAAGGCTCCTTAGCATCAGTCAAGGGGGGGCAGAGGGGGGGGGAAGAAGTCGTGTTCCAGCTCATCCTAGAGGAGGCGTGGAGTTTAGTTACTGCTGTTAAGAGCAGGGCCTAGTTCCCAGCTCCATCTGTCTTATTCCCCAGACACCTCCACTCTCGTTAGCTCTCCATTTGCCGGGGAACGGATAAGCAAAGTGGAACCAAGGAGCTTTATTTTTTTTCTTTCCCACTGCCATCTGTCTCAGAGGCAGAACACAAGAAGCCCAGAACTTCTCCTCGCCCCTCTCTGCACATCCCCAGCTGCACCCAGAGGCGTTTCCATCCCAAAGGGAAGCTATGACACCCCAAAAGCGGCAGAGAGGCTTGGATCCTCCTTCCTGTCTCTTTTTACATGAGAAACAGACACCAGGGTTAAGCCAGTGCTTATTTCTGAGGAAAAGCGAAGACTGATGCGGCACGGGGCATATGGTAGCTTTCTTTTCGGACAAGCTGGAGAGCAGGGCAGGACCAGAGCATGGACCTCTGTGAAATTCATGGCAAAGGCGGCTGACACTGCCCCACTCTTTTCTCAGCTGAGAGCTCCTGTGTTAGGCTAGTGCTGTGCTTCCCGGATGACTTAGAGCCACGCCTCAGCTTCCACATGACTCCAGGCCTAGCCAGACAATGGCATGGACTTGCTAAGAACGTCCAGAGGCCGTGGGAATGACTGGACCAGATCTCAAGAGGGAGCTGAAGGCATGTTGGAAACAGTGTGTCTGGGACCTCGTGGGCTTGACGGTCCAGGAATGCATCGTCTGGGTCGCTTTCTGGTTTGACTTACAGGAAGCTCTGCTGGGGATGGAGCCGGAATGTTGCAACAGCTCTGGATCACCTTGGGAAAATAAGGCTCACTTGCCAGCCTGGCACCGCAATTCTAGGAAGCAGCTGTTGGTGAATCAGCAACCTCCCCTTTTCCTGTGGTTTCAGGAAGCTCATCTAGGGCCTCACCCATCTCCTCCAGTTGGGGGAGGGTGGAGGGTGGGGAGAAACCACCAATCACCACACAAGGGTTCTTATGGAAGGGGCTCAAAGGGAGCTCCATGGAAGCCCCCCAGCCCTGGAGCTGGAGTTAGACCGCTGATGGGAGGACACTCGTGGCCCCACACCCTACCTGTCTTTGGAAAACATTCTCAGGCTTTTGATACGGAAAATCCACCCCAGTTTCCGATTCTCTGAGTTCACACCACCCATGAAACCTGGTAGAAGTCTACATTCTGGGTGGCACGGTTCACTTTTGACTCAAACGTGCTCTCGGTCTCGTAACTACAGAGCTAGCCAGGGTCTTTGATGCCCACAGAAGTTTGGTTGGCCCTCTGTGGGTCACGAGGCAGCTGGAGGGGACTTAGGAAAAGGCAGGGGGACCACAGAGCCTGCTGTCCCTGTCCTGGGCCATCTAGTGCCTCTACCCCCAAGCGGAGGGTCCCTGCTCTCTGCCTTTGCATCGGCCAATCTCTGGCTTCTTCCTGAGCTTGGCTGACTCTCAGGTCAGCTCTGGGTCACTGGCCATAAATATTATGTCCTAGCTGTTGTGCCTTAGCTTTCCCAGAGCCACACGGAGCTCGGGAAAACAGTGAAAAGATCGGAGAGGAGGGGTTGCTCCCAGGCTTTCATATCCACAGGAGAACTAGCTTTTCCTCCCCCCCCCCCCCCGTGTGTGTATCTGGCTCATCTCCACGCTAGTACACTCAAACACCGGTTTAGACCTCAGTGACCCACATTCAGAAGGAGTGATTAAGAAAACAAGTCCATGTTCACCGATGATTCAGAAGAACTTGAAAGATGAGCCGAAGCAATGTGACCGTGGAGTTTGTAATCCCCTCCGCCCATCCCACTGCCACGTGCCCACCCCTTTACCTTTTTCTGGGTGTCAGCGCTTGACCTTCCAGGTCTCATGTGCGGGCACCGCAGAAGCCAGAGAGAGGTGGCTGACTTGGCCACGACCCAGACTCTTCAACCTCACAGGCTCTGGGAAGAGAGCCCTTTGGCTTCACGAGAGGCAGGCGGCATGGGAATGGAGCTGAGGGGTGTGGGCAGAGACGCCTGCTCGGGGCTTTCTTGGCTCGGGCGCTAGGGAATCAAATGATCTAAGTGGAAGCTTTAGCTTCACCTGTGGGCCACAGCCTCCTCAGTGGTGGGGGAGGGATTTAAAGGATACTGAGAAAACTTCTAGACAAGTCTGAAGTCAGGATGGATGAGAAAGAGAAATACTTCCCAAAGGGCCAGCCCCTGGAGTTCATTTGTTGCCCTAAGAAGCAGTGGCACCCCTTCTCCTTTCTTTCTTCCCACTTTACTCAGTTTCCATTCTAGCTTTTTTTCTGCTGCTTTAAGGTCATTTATTGGCTAGTTCAGAGGGGCTGAACTAGCACCACCTGGAAACTTGTTAGAAATGCAAATTCTCAGATTCCACCTCAGGCCTGCAGAAATGCTGGGGGAGGGGCTGGCAGTCTGGTTTGTTTGGGGGTTTGGGGGGGGGTATTTGTTTTTGTTTTGCTATTTTTATTTGTACCCAGGCTTATGGAAGTTCCCAGGCCAGGGACAGAATCTGAGTTGTATCTGCAGCCTACTCCATAGCTACAGCAACGCCGGATCCTTAACCTACTGCACCCCAGTGGGAACTCCTGGGAATCTGTACTTTCACCAGCCTCCCAGAGGAGTCAAAACACCCTCTCGTTTAAGAGCCCTGCTCTGGCCTCCTGTTACCCAGTTAGGCTGCAGGCTCCCCAGCGTTCTGACCACACAGGGCTTAGTGTGGTCACTAAGCAGAAAGAAGATCAAGAAAGTCAACTGGAAATAGTCCGAACCTGGGTTCTGGTTGGGTGACCCTGTCCAAGTCACTCAGCTCTTGGGACCTTTGGTTCCTCTTCCGAAGTGTAGACAAAAGGAGTCTCTGGGGTGAAGCAGTTGGTTTCTGAGGTTGGGGTGCTTCTCAGGTCTGTAAGTCTGCATCTGGCCTGCTTCATCCTCCTTCTCATTTCTGCCAACTCTGAGCCCAGCCCTCATGGCAGTCCTGGCTTTGATCTTGTCCTTGATCGAATACTGTTGGTGAGAGAGACAGAGAACTCAAATCTCGAGATGAAATTGAAAGCAATATAGGAGAAGCCATAGCCTCCAGCAGAAATGGGGCCGTGCTTTGAGTGTGTGCTCCCAGGAGCTGAAGGGGTCCCTCCTGGTGGGAGCTTAGCTGGGAAGGAGCGAGAGGGCTATGCTGTCAGGTGTCCTTGTAGACAATTAAAGCGACAAGCTGTTCATTACTCAGCTTGTGACAGTACAAGTGAGAGTCAGTGACCAGAGAGGGTGCCTGGCCGCCTGTTCCATTTTCGCTCATGGAGTAGAGGGTCGGATGGACCAGCCAAAATGTGTGGGGGGGGATCGACTCTCCGTGGAGGGAGCCCCTGAGAAAAGGGAAGTTTTATGAAAGATGGGTTAAGGGAGGAAAAGGGCTAGGAGTGGAAAAGTACTGGGTACTTAGGCAGAGGTGGGGGGCGGGGAAGAGTCTGGAGTTTTCTCCTCCTTCCCCACCCCCCCAGGAGAGACAGAGGCCTCTGCCCAAGGCCTCTGGCACAGAGACCTAGGAAAGAATGTAAATATGGGAAAAGCATGACCAGCCAGGGGGTCTTGAGTCCTTGACGGTACCTCCCTCCAAAGACTGCCATGCAGGGCTAGGCACAAAGCGCAGGAAACCACCTGCAGGCCCGCCAGGCAAAGTCTTTGTAATTGCTGATGGTCAGGCCTGAAAAATCACAGAAATCTCACATAGGTCCTTAACCAGGAGCCAGACCCCCACACACACACCCCGCCCCTCCCAGGGAGACATTCAGTGGCCTCTTCTGAGGCAACTCCCCCAGCTTTCGAGCAAGCATCAAGACACTTGCCTCTGCACAGAAAGGCTATGACTCTCTCCAGGTGGAAATCACTTTTCACCTACTTTTCTAGGCTTGAAGCTCTTGGTTCCTGTCATTTCAAATCACAGGCATCTCTGGGAAATAATTGAGAGAACTAAGCATAAATGCCAATGAAGGCTTCACATTATTGGCACATATAAGACTCTAAGGTGAAAATCAAAGTGACCAGAACTGACTTCCTGAAAGGTGTCCAGTGTATGGAAAAGAAGATGATTCTGAGTAAGCCCTATTGATGCTACAGCTGACGCTGAATCACTCAATTATTCCAGCCTCTGCTATTTTCCATTGTAGATTATACTGCTATGGGCTGTCTTCCCTATTGGACTGTGAGCTTCTTGAGGGCAAAGATTATGTCTTACATGCCTACATAGCACCCAGAATACATGGCACTCAAACGCATGCTGTGTGGATAAGTGGTCAGGATACAGAACCCCAAACAACAACAACAACAACAACAACAACAACAAACAGTTCTCCTGTGGCCTGGAAACATCTAAGTCATATATTTACTCTTACACACAATTGTGTCCTGTCTTCCCGAGTTTGTTTATTTTCCCTTCTGAGGCTTCACAGCGACAGGCCCATAGTTATCGCTCAACAAGTAAATACTTACTGACTAGATTTCTCAGAACAGTCTTCACCAAGAGACAAAAAGTGGAACCGGAAATTGAATCCTTTCAAAGCCCACGAAGAGCCATCCTCTGGAGCGTGAGATTCCAGGCATGACCAGGCAGGATCCTCCTTCCTGGAATCCCACAGAAAGGGTGGCCATGAGCACGTGGGGGCTATTTCTTGGAACAGTGAGCTAACAGACCCCTTTGCTTCAGCTTGCCCCGGGACTCAGACGTAATTGGTGGGAATTTGCGGGTTTGTGTATAATGTACTTGATGATTCTTTTTTATTACTTATTCATCACAGCCACCATTTGGAATTGCCCGGTGCAGTCAACCCTAGCTCTGGACCATGACAGTCGAGGTAGTCCCAAAAAGGAGTCACCAAGCCAGAAGCTGGTCTCCTGCTTTCTAATGGGTGATTTATATATTTCAGGTCGAGAAAGAGGCACCACTCACTCTAGGCAGGCACAGCCCAGCCCACCATCCCAATACATACTAATTCATCCCCCCATCCATCCATCCCCGCTGTCCCTCCCGCTTCTTTGAAGTCACGTGAGCACATCCCAGACCAAGAGCCCAGCCAGACTGAGCCTTCCCTGTCTTCCTCTGATGATTTCTGACCTTCCTGTGGCCAAGAACCTGACTTTGAGTTTGTTTTCCCAATCAGCCATGCAGAGGAACAACCACCAGCGAAATTCCAGTCCAGCATTCCTCTAAGGATCAGTGGTTCGGACGGCTTAGCAGAATTACCTGGAGGAGAGTTTCAATAATGTGGCTCCCTGGAACTTACCCTCAATGATTTCCATTTAGCCCTCAGCCCAGGTGATGTTCAATCAGCTGCATTAAAAACAAAACAAAAAAAAACTTTACAGATGACTCTGACACACGAGCAAATTTGGGAACCATTGGACAAATTCAAAGCTCTTTGGGGTCAGGAAACATGTGAATCTTCCCTTCTGTGTACCCCCAATGAACAGCATAACACCTGGCACAGAGCAACCACTTATATTTATTGAGTCAATGAGTGTTGAAAATAGGGTGGTGGATTAGAAGTACAGTCAGCTTAGCATCTTACCTAAAGACTGGGCAAGGGCCAGCAAGATGCAGAAGGCCAAACCAGTCAGAGTGCTGCTAAGGAGAGGAATAAAGCAGCAGGGCCGGTGTGGGGATGAGCAGAAGAAAATGGGTCATTTGAGCCTCAGGTGCAGGACCATGGCTTCCATGATGCTGCAGCCCCTGTGCTGGGACTTGGACAAGTCCTGCCTCCAGCCCCACCTAAGGAAGCATATCTGACCAGTGACTGCCTTGGTTAAAACCGTCCGGGAGTTCCCGTCGTGGCTCAGTGGTTAGCGAATCCGACTAGGAACCATGAGGTTGCGGGTTCGATCCCTGGCCTTGCTCAGTGGGTTAAGGATCCAGCGTTGCCGTGAGCTGTGGTGTAGGTAGCAGACGTGGCTTGGATCCTGCGTTGCTGTGGCGAAGGCGGGCAGCTACAGCTCCTGTTAGACCCCTAGCCTGGGAACCTACATATGCCACGGGTGCAGCTCTAGATAAAGAGAAAAAGACAAAAAAACAAAACAAAACAAAACAAAAACAAGGCCTGCATAAAGGCAAGATAAAGTCTACACACTTTTCTCTGAACCAGGTCCCTTCTTGGCTCCTCCTTAGCTCATCACTAGGTACTGGCTCCCACCTCTTTACACACACGGCCACCCTGCCTTCTTTCAAGTCTCACCCTATTGCCTTTTCTTTCTGCCCTTCTCATTCCCGCCTCTGAGACCTTCAAATCACAGTTTCAAATATCACATTCTCCCCCCTAAGAGACTGTCAGCTCCCTGAGGGTCAAGTTCAGCCCGTGGTCCAAAGCCTAGCCCCACAGTTGTTCTAATATCTCCATGAAGGGAAACGGACAGCAGACACGCAGGACTGGTGTTTGCTTGTGTGGCTGTCAAATGGACTCTGCAGACACAAACCAGCTCATTGATTTGGATTTAGAAAGGAACTGGGGTGGGAGATGGGAGTCCTGTTGAGAAGGAGAAATGCAAGTGAAAGTGGGAGAGTCAAAATAAATTAAAACCAGAGAGAAGGGAGAGCGTCCTGCCCAATCTGACGTTGGGGTCAAAAGCCATGCATTGGAGACCATCTCCTGGGGTCACACTGGATCACAGCAGACTGTCAACCCAGTGGCTCTTTGCTAAGAAAACCCTGGAAGTCGCGCAACCTGGACGAGGGGGTACAGGTAGGCATGGGGGTGGGACTGCACGAGCACAGGGTCAAGTACACCACGCAGGCGACGCGTGCACAGCAAAGCGGGCGCCGAAGGCAGCTGATCCGCTTGCTTGACGCTCCGATGCCTTGATGTGGTCTGACAAGCGGAGGCTGCTGTGAGAAGCGGCCTGGATTTTTGACATTCAGCAAGCTAGAAATAGCCAGCTGGGCTCCTGGCGCTATGGTCATAAATGTCTTGCCCTTCTGAAACGACAGCCTGATTGAAGGTGCTTTTCCGCAGTGCGGAAAAGGCTTGGGTTCTGGTCCAGACTCGGATCCCAACTAGGCGGTTTAGAGGAGTCACTTGAATTGACCGCAGCTCAGCCTGCCCTCTGTGAAATGGGGTTGCTGAGAGCCGACCCCCTGCAGCCCCTGCTGAAATTGATTCTGAGTGGCTGCCCCCGCCGCCTAGTCCCTTGGCCTGAACTTCCTGTCCGCTGCTGCTAGAAGCCTCAGAGCCCCAAATATTCACTCTAGGACAGCCTAGAAGATGATCCTGCTTGAAAAGGTGCTGATGAACGTTTTGTGATTCATGGACCCTTTGAAAACCTGTCGAAATCTATTAGCTCTCACCTTGGAAAAATTTCCACAATGATGAAACATTACTTATAACTGCAGGGAGTTACTGGCTTAATCACAGAGCTCTGCTTGAATATCTCCAATCTAGCCCAGCTCCTCCTCTTGCAGGTGAGGAGACTGGCCTGAAACAAGCCGTCAGGGTTTTCCCCCAGTTTCACCCCTCATACACCGCAAGCGCCGCCTTTTTCCTCCTTTTCCTCCTCTCTTCATTCTCCCCACCGTCTCCCACACTTGGGCACTCTCAAGATGGAAACTGTCCTGTAAATATTTATAAAAGCGTGGGATGTCCTGTAGCAGAGAAAGTGAAAAAATAACATGCCTGGGTCTTCAGAAATTTGCCTGATGCTTCTCTCCCAGCTTCCACCTCATCCTTCCCGTGACCCTGGGTATGGGGGTGTGGTAGCAGTGCAGAGACTGGTCGCTGAAGCTACTGCAGCAAAGAACCCCCCACCCTCTTCAGAATCAGCACCATCAACACTATCACAGAAAACTTCCTGCTCAGACACCAACCAGCAGCCGCCTGGCAGCGGGCAGAAAGAGCCAAAGCAGCTTTGCCCAGTAGCTTGCTTGCCAGCAGTGTCTTGTTACAAATGGGCTTCTTTCACAACAGGGAACTACTGGGAGGGCCCTTTTTAATGTACTGCAAGAAACAGCTCTAACAATGGGTGATTCAGGAGGCCAGTCATTGCCCCCCCCCCACCGCCCCTGCTCTTACTGCATTGTTTTGGTAAAATAACATAGCCCAGCAGGAGGGCAGGGAGGCAATAAATAAAAAACTGACCTCTTGCTACTCAAGACGGTACAGGGCACCAGGAGCTTGGTAGAAAGGCAGGCTCTGTCTCAGACCAGCTGAAAGAAGATCTGCATCTTAGAGATGTTGAGAGGATCTGCATATATGTTAAAGTTTGAGAGACCCCACCCCCCCCCCCACTCCCGCCCACACCCACACCCCCCCCCACCCCGGGTCTGCTGATGGAGGCCATTAGTAGAATCCCAGTCAGTC
>PVHT021183527.1:625697-644523 GCA_004024745.2 Catagonus wagneri | reverse complement strand
TTTTTTTCCTTCAAAGCTAATAACTGTCAGGGAGCAGTGGTTAGAAGGCCTCACACTTATATATCTGGTAGATTAAAAATTCTCAGTTGAACCCATCTAGTCTGGAAAGGTATCTGTATTGAACAGCTATGGTAAGGGTGAAGTAGGAACCAAGGCTGAAGCCCCCATAGCATGGCCTCTCCCAAGAGACGATGATGCTTAGGCACAGCTTAGAAATTTGCAGGTTGTTCCTGAACTTCTACACTCACCAGTAGGGAGATGTGCACTTCCAGGACTGGTCCGTTATTCTGTCCTCTGAAGTAACTTTCATTAAAATGGACAGACTCTGACATCAAAAGAAGAAGTAGAGAATTCATTGGAAACCTACACTGTGCCGTATGTTAGAAGTGGCAGTATATGTCAGTCTCCTGGCTGTTAAGATGCTGTGAGTGCCAACCACTGAAAGGTTGCTATGACTTCATCAGATAATGTAGGACCGAGACCCTGAGTCCAATGGGCCAGGGAGAGTGGTGGTCCACACAGCGCCCTCAAAGTGAATGGGCTGCAAAGTGAGTAAAAACTATCCAGATGGCTTGCACCATCAGATCCACCATAATCTACTGAATGACAGTGACATCACACATTGGGCACCCGCCGTCTCCTCTTTCATCTCTAGTTGTTACTCCCTCTGCAACCTCCCCAAGGCCCTCATTCTAGAACTTTCTCCTTATTCACTAAAAATTGTATCTGGCGACAGAGAGGCCTTGTGAACATGTGGGAGCCGGTAGACCTTCCCAAACCTATCCTTAAAGTTCCTCTCAAGCCACCACTGACTCTCTTTCCCCTTCTCTCTCCTCCTCCCTCCATCCTCACACTCACTCCTCAGCAACCCCACAGCGGTTCACGTATTCCTGCTCTCAGTCTCCATCATAGGACCTTCTACTAATGCCTAGCGTCTGGAAACAATCTCTCAGCGATGTGTTGACATTTCAGCACTCTACTGAAGCTAAGAGGCAAGTTTCTCAGGAAACATTTAAAGGAAGATTGGGTTCCACTGTTTTGAATTATGGCGCATGGAGAGAGGAGCCAAAACAAAGTATTACAAAAGGCTTAGAGAAATCCAGGGTCAGAGCTTCTTAAATAAATTTTT
The DNA here is from genome assembly GCA_004024745.2 of Catagonus wagneri. NCBI lineage: Eukaryota > Metazoa > Chordata > Mammalia > Artiodactyla > Tayassuidae > Catagonus > Catagonus wagneri. Next base: position 643,394 of record PVHT021183527.1, on the reverse strand, counting down.
ATGACCTACTTGGAATGTGGCACATGTTGCCTTTTTGGTTCACTTATTTAAAACAATCGTGTGACATCACTGTCGAGTCACTAGTCTATGTTTACCCCCAAGGCAATTCCTAACTAATGGTGCTGTAACCGTGAGATGCTTAATATACAACAGGCATCGTAGTCTCCTTTGCTCATTTGCAGAAGGTTAGATTTTTCTCACACAACAGGTTTTTGTTTTATCCAATCAGTGAAACATAGACCCTTCAGAAGGGAAATTAAGTCTGGCAAATCACTATCCCTCTTGAAAGACACAATCACTTGTATTTTAAAAAGATAGTCTCCTTTAGTGGTTACTACATATTACAGCTTTTTTCTTTTGTAAACTTTTTATTTTGAAATAATTTCAAATTTTAAAAAATATATAAAAATAGTGAAAAAAAAAGACCTCTGTATATGCTTTACCCAGATTCACCACTTTGGGGATAAAATTTTGTTATTCTGCTCTGGATATCACATTATTATCTCACCATCATCATCATCTCATCCATTTGAGAATAAGTTTCATGTGTCCAAATCCTTAAATATTTTACCACATATTTCTTAAGAACAAAAACATTCATTCACAACACAATGTAATTATCAAAATCAAAAAATTGAATAAAGTATTATTATCATCTATAGACTTTTTTCAGAATTTTCCAGTTATCACGAAAATATCCAAAACAGCATTTTTTGGACCAGCTCTAACATTGTGAAATGAAATATTTTGTCATTTCCCTCTTAAACATTTTATCATTCCAATTCCTTTTTAACTCATGAGTTACTCCGAGAGTTGCTTTACTAGTTGCTATTGATTTAAATGTCTTTTCATTGTTCGTATCAAATTTAATTGCACAATAGTAAGAGATCATGGTCTCTATGATATCCCTTTATATTTGTTGATTTTTGGCATCATTTTTTAAATTAAAATTAGTTGATTTACAATGTTGTACATATTTATTGATTTTAATGAGGTAAGACGTAAAATATTTAATGTTGGGTATAAGGATTTTTCTTTCATGCCTAGTAATTTGTTGTTGATCAAACGTTTTAAATTCTTGCTAGATTTTCATTTCACTTGATCTTAGTAATCTACAGTATGATTGCAGACTTGTAGATTTCTCCTTATGATTTTCTCAGCTTAGGCTTTGTAGTTTTCAGAGTTATGCTGTTAGGTGCCTACAGGTTCATGAAAGCTACATCTGGTGGATGGTTCCTTCTATTATTATGTAGTGTTTTTGCCTTAAATTCTATTAATCTGATATAAATAGTGCTGTATCAGGTTTGTTGAAATTGTTATTACATGGTACACCTTTTTAATTCCTTTATATTTATACCCTTTCTACTGTTGTTGTTTTAATTAAATCTCCTATAAGAGGTGTATAGCTGGATTTTTAAAAATCCATTCTGATAACCGTTTTGATAGATAGATAGATAGATAGATAGATAGATAGATAGATAGATAGATAGATTTGAACTCTGTCTTCTTATTTTGGATTTTCTTGTTATCATAACTTTTTTAGCTTTGTAAAATTCTCCTTTTCTACCTTCTACTGTTAATAGGTTTCCATATACTTAGAGTGCTTTAATAAATACAAATTTACTTTTTGATTTCAGTGGTTTCCTTTAATTTTTTAAACATAACCTGAAACTTTTCTAACAAAGGCTAAAGTTATTCAGAATTTCTATCCTTCTTTTTAAAATTGCTTAGGCCTCAAAGATTGAACATGATATATCTTTCCCTCTTAGAACTGCTGGATAGAGCTTGAATTTTACCCCTTTTAAATACCATAAAAAAGGTGAATATGTATGCCCTTATGGTCAATGATTAATTAAACTTACTGATAAATGTAGTCAATTTCTATTTTATCATTATTTCTTATATTTCATGACTTGGGCTCACTTTTCTTAGTGAATACCATCCTTTAATGTTTCTTTTAGTAGGGTTTTTCACTCCGTACCGTCAATGCAGTTGTCACTGCTCTGAGATAAGATAATATATATTTCCTCTCTGGAGATTTCTGAGCTCCTCTCTTTAATGTTAATGCTGGGCAGTTTTACTCCAGTCTGTCTGGTAGGCTGGGTTTTCTTTATCTATCAGTCTTAAAGCACCCATTCATTGTTAAGCTCACTCTTCTCCTTTTTCACAGAAAAGTCTCCACTACCTGTCTCTTCCCTTACTGCCTTCTTCACAACTCCTATTTACCATGTGTGGGAGCTATTCAAACCATGTTCCTTATCTTGTTTTGTATTTTTAAATCTCTCTTTATCTTTGTGTGGAGGGATAGTTTCCATGGTGCTATTTTACACTTCCATTACTTCTCTATGTAAAAGCATTCGGTCTAGAGTTTATCCTATCTATTGACTTTTTAATTCAAATTGTTACAATGTTTAGTTCAAAGATTTCAAATTGTTTACTTTCGTAGTCTTGTAATCTTATTTCATTTCTGCCTATTTATGTTTCTTATCTTGCTCTTTTTAAAAAGGAAGCCAGTCCATTTTATATCTTTGAATATTTTACAACATGCTTGTTTTAAAAATATTTTCCATGATATTCTATAAAATAATTTTATTTGGAGTAATTAGCCTTGATCGTATAGTGTTAGTACTCTGCACTGAGGAGTAATTTGTTGACTGACTATTAACATGAAATTTGGGGGGCAGGATTTAGAATTTTGGTTTGTAGCCTTTCCAAATCTTATTTGAGGAGATTTTTAAACTTTTTTTTTCTCTCTCCCACCTCTCTTAAATAGTAGTTTTTTGGTTGCCTTACCTGGGCCCAAAAGCAGGTGTGGCCCTGTCTTTTGGTGAGATTGGGACACTGAATATCTAGGTACTGAAACAGCAGGTAGCTTTACTCACTTTCTATTCATGAGACTGTATCCACATCCTCTCACTCCCTGGACTTATGGTCTGCCAAAAGTCATGATCTCAAATGAGAAATGTTGAAGATAAATCCGACTATATTTCCTGGCACATTTGTTGAGCGAGATGAGAGAATGTTTAGACCAAGGTCTGGGCAGTACAGGAACCCAAGGATGGAGCTGTTAACACCTGAGAAGTGGAAGATTGAGGGGAAAGGAAATATTGGGGCAGGAGAAATCAGTGTATCTGAGTTTAAGATTTCTGCTAGATCTCCAAATGGAAATATTAAGTAAGCTATTGGATCTATGTGCCTAGAGCTTGGAGAGAGATCAGAGCTAGAGATTTAAACTGGAAGTTGTCAGGATTTAGATGATACTTAAAATTTAACACCCGTTTCTGATAAAAATTCCCCAGAAAGTGGGCACTGAGGGAACCCAACTTAACATAATAAAAGCCATATATGACAAACCCACAGCTAACATGATTCTCAATGGTGAAAAGCTGAAAGTATTTCCACTTAAATCAGGAACAAGACAAAGATGTTCATTTTCACCATTCTTATGCAACAAAATTTTGGAAGTCCTAGCCATGGCAATCAGAAAAGAAAAAGAAATAAAAGGAATTCAAATTGGAAAAGAAGAAGTAAAACTATCACATTTGCAGATGACATGATACTATACCTAGAAAATCCTAAAGACACTACCAGAAAACTCTAAGAGTTCATCAATTAATTTGGTAAAGTTGCAGAATACAAAATTAATACACAGAAATATCTTGCATATCTATATACTAACTACAAAAGCTCAAAAAGAGAAATTAAAGAAACAATCCCATTTATCATTACATTGTGAATAAAATAACTGGGAATAAACCTACCTAGGAGGCAAAAGACCTGTACACTGAAAACTATAAGATCCTGATGAAAGAAACTGAAGTTGATACAAACAGATGGAAAGATAAACCATGTTCTTGAATAGGAAGAATCAACATTATCAAATGACTATATTATTCAAGGCAATCTAAAGATTCAATGCAATCTCTGTCAAATTACCAATGGCATTTTTCACAGGACCAGAACAAAAAAATTTTTAAATTCCTATATAAACACAAAAGACTCCAGAATAGCCAAAAAATCTTGAGAAAGAAGGGCAGAGCTGGAGGAATTAGGCTCCCTAACTTCAGTCCATATTACAAAGCTACTATCATCAAAAATGTATGGCACTGACACAAAAATAGAAATTAGTGGAAAAGGATAGAAAGCCCAGAAATAAATCCATGTGTCTATGGGCAATTAATCTACCACAAAGGAGGCAAGAATATACAACAGAGAAAAGATACTCTCTTCAATAAGTGGTTCTGAGAAAACTGGATAACTACATGTAAAAGAATAAAATTAGAACATTCTCTAACATCATATATAAATATAAACTCCAAATGGATTAAAGACCTATGTAAACCAAATACTATAAAACTCTTAGAGGAAAACATAGGCCAAACACTCTCTAATATAAACTGCAGCAAGATCTTCTCAGATACACCTAGACTAATGAAAAATATTTTTTAAAATGGGGCGTAATTAAACTTAAAAGTTTTTGCACAGCAAAGGAAACCATAAAAAAAAATAAAATAAAAAGACAACCCACAGAATGGAAGAAAATATTTGCAAACAATGCAACTGACAAGGGATTAATCTTCAAAATATACAAACAACACATATGGTTCAATATCAAAAAAAAAAGTATGAAGCCAATTGAAAAATTGGCAGAAGATCTAAAGATATATTTCTCCAATGACATACAGATCATCAAAAAACAGATGAAAAGATGTTCAACATTGCTAATTATTAGATAAATGCAAATCAAAACTATAAAGAGCAAGCACTTCACACCTGTCAGAATGGCCATCATCAAAAAGTCTACAAACAATAAATGTTGAAGAGGATGCAGAGAAAAAGTAACCCTCTTACACCTTTGGTGGGAATGTAAGTTGGTACAATGATGATGGAAAACAGATTCCTCAAAAAAACTGAAAATAGAACTACCACACAATCCAGCAATCTCACTCTAGGGCATATATCCAGACAAAACCATAAATTGAAAAGATATGTACACCCCAGTATTCATTGCAGTACTATTTGCAATAGCCAAGACATGGAAGCAACCTAGATGCCCATTGACAGAGGAATGGATAAAGAAGATACTGTACATATATACAATGGAATATTACTCAGCCATAAAAAGATTAAAATAATGTTATTTGCAGCAACATGGATGGACCTAGAACTTATTATACTAAGTGAAGTTAGTCAGACAGTGAAAGACAAACATCCTATGATGTCACTTATATGTGGAATCTAAAAAAGGGATACAAATGAACTTATTTGCAGAATAGAAGCAGACTCAGACTTTGAAAACAAACTTACAGTTACCAAAGGGGACAGATCAGGTGGGGAGGGAGGGACTGGGAGTTTAGGACTAACAGTACATGGAATGATTGACTAACAGTGACCTGCTGTACAGCACAGAGAACTCTACCCTATATTCTGCGATAATCTATGCGAGAAAAGAATCTGAAGAGAATGGATGTGTGTTCATATATAACTGAATCACTTTGCTGTACAGCAGAAATGATCACAACATTGTAAATCAACTATTATGTCAATAAAACTTTTAAAAATGAAAAATCAAAACAAATACACAAAAACTTATTGCACTTATTTATACTAACAATGAAAGATCAGAAAGAGAAATTAAGGGAAAAATCCCATTTACTATCACATCACAAAGACTAAAATACCTAGGAATAAACCTACCTAAAGAGACAAAAGAACTGTACTCAGAAAACTATAAGATGCTGAAGAAAAAGTCAAAGATGACACAAACAGATGGAAAGATATATCATATTCTTGAATTGGAAGAATCAACATTGTGAAAATGACTATATTACCCAAGGCAATCTAAAGATTCAATATAATCCCTATCAAATTGCCAATGACATTCTTCGCAGAACTAGAAAAAATTATTTTAAAATTTGTATGAATAAAAGAATAAGAGGAGGTACCATTGTGGTGCAGCAGAAATGAATCCGACTAATATCCAAGAGGATGTGGGCTTGATCCCTGGCCTCACTCACCAGGACAGGGATCTAGCATTGCTATGGCTATGGTGTAGGCCAGCAGCTGCAGCTCCAATTTGACCCCTAGCCTGGGAACTTCCATATGCTGTAGGTGTGGCCCTAAAAAGCAAAAAATAAAATAAAATAAAATTGTATAGAAATATATAAGATCCCAAATAGCCAAAGCAATAGTGAAAAAGAAAAATGGAACTAGAGGAATCAGGCTTCCAGACTCCAGACTATACCACAAAGCTACAGTCATCAAAACAGTATGGTGCTGGCACAAAAATAGAAATATAGATCAGTGGGATAAGATAGAAAGCCCAGAAATAAACCCAAACTTCTATGGTCAACTAATCTAGGACAAAGGAGGTAAGACTATACAGCAGAGAAAAAACACTCTCTTCAAAAGTGATAATGGGAAAACTGGACAGCTACATGTAAAATAATGAAATTAGAACATTCTCTAATGCTATATACAAAAATAAACTCAAAGTGGATTAAAGACCTAAACATAAGGCCGGATACTATAAAACTCCTAGAAGAAAACATAGGCAGAATGTTCTCTGACATAAATTGCAGCAATATCTTGTTTGATACACCTTAATGACAATAAAAACAAAAAAATAAATCAATGGAACTTAAAACTCAAAGGCTTCTGCACAGCAAAGGAAACCATAAAAAAACTGAGAAGACAACCCATAGAATGGGAGAAAAATCTTTGCAAATGGTGCAACTGACAAGGGCTTAATCTCCAAAATATACAAACATCTCACAAAACGCAACAACCTAAAAACAAACAACTCAATTGAAAAATGTGTAGAATACCTAAATAGACATTTCTCCAAAGACGACATATGGATGGCCAATAGGCCCATGAAAAAGATGCTCAACATCCTTGTTTATTAGAGAAGTGCAAATCAGTGAGGTACCACATCACTCCAGTCAGAATGGCCATCATTAATAAGTCTACATACAGCAAATGCTGGAGCGGGTGTGGAGAAAAGGGAACCCTCCTACACTGTTGGTGGGAATGTAAATTGGTACAACCACTATAGAAAACAGCATGGAGGTGCCTCAGAAAACTAAGTGTGGAATTATCACATGATCCAGCAATCCTGGGCATATATCCAGCCAAAACTATAATTCAAAAAGATATATATCCCCTCATGTTCATTCCAGCACTATTCACAATAGCCAAGACATGAAAACAACCTAAATGTCCATCAACAGATGAATGGATTAAGATGATGTGGTACATATATATGATGAAATACTACTCAGCCATAAAAAAGAATGAAATAATGCCATTTGCAGCAACATGGATGCAACTAGAGATGCTCATAAGTGAAGTAAGTCAAAAAGAGAACGGTAAATATCATATATATCACTTATATGTGGAATCTAAAATATGACACAAATGAATCCATCTATGAAACAGAAACAGACTGTAGCCATAGAGAACAGAATTATGGTTGCCAAAGTGGGGGAGTGGGATGAATGGGGAGTTTGGTTTTAGTAGATGCAAACTATTACATTTAGAATGGATAAGCAATGAGACCCTACTGCATAGCATAGGGAACTATATTCAGTCTCTTGGAAGAGAACATGATGAAAGATAATATGAGAAAAAGAATGAATGACTGGGTCAGTTTGCTGTACAGCAGAAATTGGCACAAAATTGTTAACTGTATTGTTATTAAAAATTTTTTTAAAGAATAAGGCATAGTGGAAAAATGTCACTTTATGCAAAAAATGATTAAGAAAAATGTTTTTTTAATTTAAAAATTAAAAAGTATTAAAAAAAGTAAAATCATGAACACAGATAAGATCATGAATATGGATACAGAACAGGACCGAGGACTGAATCTAAGCATCCTCTAACATTAAGAGTTTGGGAAGAAAAGGGAAACCTTTAAAAAGGAAACAGAATAGTGGCCAGTGAAGTAGGAGGGAAACCAGGAAACTGCTGTATCCTCACCTAGAAAAGAGGAAAGTCTAGGAGGATCAGCCCTGTCAAAGTCTTCTTGGTAAAACTGGGAGTAAGAATTGACCGTTGGTTTTAGCAAGGTCAGTAGGGGAGGTGGAGGGAGTGGTAATTAGTATTTGGCAAGGATGTTTAAGCTTCTTTTTGTGAGCTGGCATGAGTGAGGGTGTTATCTAGCCCCATCCACTCCTGGCTTCCAGCAGGAAACTGACTTTTACCCCCTGCCTCAGGTAGAATTCTTTAATTCCCTTTACTTTGCAGAGACCAAACTGCCAGTGACCTCACCCCTTTCATTCCTGGAGCATTGTAGATTTCTGGCTGTGGAGATGTTTATCCATGAGCCAGCTATACAGTTTTTATTCTCCATTTTCTATTTTGTCTCTTGTAAGAGAGCTTATTATGAGTTTAGAACACCAAAATTGTATTAAAGCATAAATTTGATTAATTGGAAGTCCCTTACTCTCGACGAACATTTTTTTTTGCCTTTTTTTAAGGGCCACACCAGCGGCATATGGAAGTTCCCAGGCTAGGGGTCAAATCAGAGCTACAGCTGCTGGCCTACACCACAGCAATACGGGATCTGAGCTGCATCTGTGACCTGCACCACAGCTCATGGCAATGCCAGATCCCTGACCCACTGAGCGAGGCCAGGGATAGAACCCACATCCTTATGGATGTTAGTCAGGTTCATTTCCACTCTGCCACAAAAGGAAACTCCCAAACATCTGAACATTTTGGATAGTGTGTTAGTTAACCCTTGCTGTGGCACAAGCCAACCCAAAACTTAGTGGCTTAAAACAGCAATCATTTATTTAATTCATGATTCTGCAAGTCAGAATTTTTGGGTGGATCAGCTGTACATACTTCTGGTCTTTGCTGAGTTCTTTCATGTATCCATGGTCAGCTACAGGTCAACTAAGGAGCTCCGCTTCTGGGGATTAACTGGTTGACTTGGCCATGTGGTCATTCACTATCTGGCAGGCCAGCTCAAGCTTGTTCATTGGTGGCTGAGCAGAGTTCTAAGAGTTAGAACAAAAACTCATAAAGCCTCTCCAGGGCTAGGCTTAGGAAGGACGCAATTATCTTTTCTGCTATGATTTATTGGTCAAAGTTGGTCACATGGTCAGCCCCTTTCAAAGAGTGGGGAAAATGGATTCCTTCTCTTGGTAGGAAGAGATGGAAAGCCACATTGCTAAGGAGCATGGATACGAGGCTCCTTTGGCCATTTTTACAAACAATGTACTACCAACAAAATATGAAAAGACAAATTGCTGTGGGATTATTTTAAGTTAGATATAAGGAGAAAATATATCAGCAGTAGAGCATGTGAGCGATTTTTGAGTGTTGGGTATAGAGGAGGTGGTGATAAAGGCTCTTCATTAGATTCCAGACAACCCGTTGAGTATTTGCCATAATCAAGGTATGTGCTGGAAGCTATGGGAGAGTCATAGAGGGACTCCTTCGTGCTTTTCAAGTAGTGATTAGGAGTGCAGGGCAAGCCTCCAGCTGTATAATAAGGCAGAATATTAATGCTTTAAGGTGCCTGGTCAAGGGAAATCTTTGGAATGAGGCAGACTTCAAGTGCAGGCTGAACGCACGAAGCCACAAAAGATTAAAGACTCAAATGAGACAGATTATAGGCAGTGGTTGCTCTTTGGCCAGCATCCTTTCTTAATTGGTAGCAGCCAAAAAGCTAAGAAACGCATCAGTCCACAGGAGACAAAGGAAAAAGAATCCAAGTTCTCCCAGTTGATTTTTTAAAAAGTTAAACCAGAAAGAATTTATGGCTTTTAATTTAAAGAATACTTGTATCAGCAAGAATTCTGCACACTTCAGCAAAGACAGGTCCTAGCTTATGGTGGCTCTGGCAGGTTTTCAGGGTGTTAGCAAGACACCCCTTCGCAGCATAGCCATCCAATTGTTGGCCTTCTCAGGGCTCAAGTCAAATAAGGCCAGGAAGAGACTCTAATGGCTAGTTCTTAGATGGCATTGACCAATGGATTCTTTGTTCCTGACTCCAGAAATCCTAAGAGTTTCTTTCTTGTGGAGTTTGCTTGTTCTATAGAACTGAAGACCATCACTGAAAATGCCCTTTGGCCACTTTTTAATTTGTCTACACCACCCAGTGATTTTTTTTTCATGCTATCACAATGTGACTCAGATATTGATTCCCAGAAGTTATGAGCTTTTCTGGCTAATGCTTAGGTAGAAGGCAGGACATGGGAGGGTTTTTCATGTGTCTTAAGGGGCCTGAGGACTACGGTCCCCAAGGAAGCCAGTTCTACCCAAACTGTTGCTCCTCACCAAGCCATTGTTCTTCTTGAAAGCCACCGGAACTCCACCCACTGGTGCAAAATGAAGCTGGCACAGGTAATCCAGGCATTCCCAGAATGCTCAGTATTCTTTGCAGGGGTGGAGAGAGATGATGCAGGGGTTAATCATCCCAATATAAGAACTAGTGAATATTTTTGGAAATCAATGGAAACTGAAGCATGATAACTATTAATCGTGCTTCTACCCCCTGAAATGAATGCAATCCAACACTGCATTAAGCACATGAATTCGTGTTACATGAGAGATTCTATTCTCAACTCACGAAACAGTGAAGAGACAAAAACAAACGTATTTGACTGCTACTCTGGGCTAGAAACTGCTTTTATTTTTGGTCAGTCACCACATCTAATCAATTCCCCTGTCCTTTCAGTTTTCACTCTTTGAAATTTCTAGGATCTAGTCCCTTCTCTGCATTCCCACTGCCACTCCCTTCATCTGCAAACTTATTACCTTTCAGTCGAATTATTGGAATTGCTTCTGTTATGGGCTGAATTGTGTCTCCCCAATTTATAAACTGAAGTCTTAACCCAAACACTGTAGAATGTGACTGTATTTGGGGTTGGGGCCTTCAAAAAGGTAATTACGGTAAAATGAGGTTATATCAGTGGCCTCTAATCCAATATGACTGGCGTCCTTATAAAAAGAAGAGATTAAGACACACACACACGCACACACACACACAACCAGAGGGAAGACCTCCTGAAGACAGAGGGAGAAGACTGCCACCTACAAGCCAGAGAGGGAGGTTTCAGAAGAAACAAACCCTGCCAACACCCTGATCTTGGACTTCTAACCTCCAGAATTGTGAGAAAAGTAATTTCTGTGTTTCTAAGTCACTCAGTCTGTGCTGTTTTGTTATGGCAGCCCAAGCAAACTAATACGGCTTTCTATCTGGTTTCGCTCTCAAACTGACACTTCTAAAAGCTGGATAAAAGAAACCATCTCTTTCCCATTCTTGAGGTCAAGGAGACATCTGAAACTATAGTTTTGCAGACAGTTTCCTCACCGGTCAAAGAAAGGAGGGCCACCAGAACATAGTACAGCCTGTCAACGCTCCATCCATCCTGGCTAAAAGATGCTCGTGCACAGTGGAGGGCTGTGAGTCAGGCCAAAGCCAGATGAAGCTAAATGATTGGCCAGAGGAAGCCCAGAAGGACTGCCCCTCTACAGGTGATTTAAAGGACCTCCAAAGCAAGTGTTGCTTGCTCTCCCCTCCCCCGCCCCCACAGCCTCCCTATGCTTTCTCCATATCTATTTTCTCTCTCTTTTAATAAACACTTATTTCCTTCACTGAAAAAAAAAGTGGAATTATCTATCTCAATCATTAGTCTGACTTTGTCACTTGCCTGCTCAAACCCTTCAGTGGCAACCCACCTCTCAGTGTTTTCCACTTTAAGAGTTCTGGAACAATAGTTCTAATAAGATGCCCCACCACCACCGGCCCCATTGTGTAAGACTGGGAATTCTGCAAGTCTCCAACTTGAGGTCACAGTATGCATTTGGATATTAAAGGATTTGAGAAGTTATATAGTCAAAAGACCTGGGTTAACCTGGTTTAACCCAATGCTTGTTAGATTTATTTGACTATGGAAATGTTTTTCTTGACATGTACACATTATAACCACTGGAACTTGTATTCTATAATGCAAACTTAGGAAAGGCTGCCCTGTACAATTAAATCCCCATATTTCGGCCTGTCCTGCCCAATGAGGGTCAGCAGGTTAAGCCCACAAAAATACAGGGCGCCTAGTTGAATTTGAATTTCAGATAAGTCTAAAAAAATCAGTTTATCAGAAATTCTGATTTATTGGAGGGTCTCATACCTTAGCTGGCAATGCTATACAGAACCCTTGGCGACCTAAACTATAAGGAAAAGACTGAACCAACATGAAGTTGGCAAGAATTTTTTTCTCCAGTTAACATAGTAGGAAAGGATAAAGTCAAGGTTGATTCTTGGCTTTCAGTTGGATTCCTTCAATTTGCCACCAACCCGTGTTCCCTTAAAGCAGTGTCTCTCCCCACTGACTGCACATTAGGATGACCTGAGAGGCATTTCAAACTACCTACACACCATCCCAAACCAAGTGACTTAGAATTGGGGAGTTGCTGAGTGGGGAGTTTGAAAGGGAGGAAGGGAGGCAAGAGAGGCATCCAGGGAACAAGACTTAGGGAGGCTCTGACTCTCCGGGCTGACCCTGAACTTGCACAACCCTGAGAGTCAGGGCCTCCGTACGTCTTGCGTCCAGTACACCTGCTGGCCTCACCCTAGTCAGATCCTGTTAAAAGAAGTAGGTGCAGGATTGCGGAGAAGAGCTTGCTGGGGATGTCTGAGCTGCCCTGAGCCTTATCTCCACATTTTTGTTGCTTTACAAGAAAATGTCAACCTTTTCCGGCAACGGACATGAACTCCAGCCCATAAGCATGAGTCAGGGGAGGCTTCACCAGGCCAGGTTGTCCCGAAATATAAACTGGCAGCTGACCCCAGCTCCCTTAGAAGGCCACTCCTAAACATTACAAAACGCTTGGGTTCCTCATTCTTTTTCAGTGCAGGCTGGTGATTTTTGAGGAGCTTCGCGTCCCCGGCAACCCATAGCTTTTGTTTTATATTCAAGTATGGTCTTAACTTTCTGAACATGTAATGAAAGTATACGCTTCATGCTTCTCTCCAAAACTGTGTAGATTCTTATCCTCACCCTTCCTCCTCCCGCTCCTCCTTCTCCTTGCTTTCTGCTTTCTGATCAGTGATTTCATGCCCCAGCCCTAGCAGGCTGGTCAGAAAGACACACTCTTAATCCTCACTGGAGGCAGCACCAGGACAGCTTGCCTGGGAACAGCCCAGGCCAGCCTCGGGAGGCCAGCTCTTGGATCCATCTCTTCCTTCACTGGCCTCTGAGTTCCATGATGTCATAAGCTCCTACCCATTGCTACTGGCAGGTGGCCAGATCCTTCTCTGCTGATTCCCAGAGGCTCTGCAAGTTTTGAAACACTAGGGCAAGAAACTTTTTAATTTTCCAGGGTTGGGAAAATATGGCAGTGGTGGATGGGCACTCCCTGCACAGGGAAAATTAACTTCTTTCTATTGTCATAATTGAATGATTTTCAAGGATGTTCTTCTTATCAGTGGATTCAAAACATACGTCTTCAGAGGAAAATTTGTCAGGGAAAAATACAAGGGAAAGGGTCAGATAAGGCACAGTTTGCAGCAATTTCCCATTAATAGCAAGATCACAGGATTATACTTGGCTTAATAGCCATGTCCCTGTAAAATTTCACATAAATGGAATTTTTAAAAAATTAAGTCACTGTAAGTACAGGGGAGAGATTGCTAAATAAAGGAAGCCTGAAGGGCCTTGCTTTATAAAGTGAGGGATTTTTACATAGGACACAACATCCATCCCACACACATACATCGAATTTTTTTATACAAGTTTACAATTTTCCACAGGCTGCATTTTCATGAGGTGAGAGTGCCTATTACTCACGATGATGACTGGTCTGAGGCCACAGCTCTTCTTGGCCTCTGAAACTGAACTTTTCACAATGTTCTCTGAGGAGTAGCTACAAGGGTCCATGGGGACTTGTAGCTGAGAAGGATCATTCCTGTGTTAAGCTGACCCAGCATCCTCCTGGCCTACCTCCAGACTGATGTGGGCTCTGGGGTACCCAGAAAAATTGTCAATGGCTGGACATGGGAAGAGTTGAGGAGGAATGTAGTGAGGTTTAAATGATGCCAAATGCAACAAGAATGGCAGTGTGCTGAGATGGATAGAAGCATGAGCTCTGTGGCCAGACTGCTCTGACTCTGCTTCTGTCCTCTTGCTAGGTGACTCCCTGAACTTCAATATCTTCACCTGTAGAACAGGGTGTTTATAATAGTACCTGCCTCAAGGTAGCACCTGGCATACAGTAAGTACTAAAAAAGTGTTAACCATTTTTAAATTGCCTGGACTAGCTCTATTCAGATAGGAGAAAAATATCAAAAGATCAAAGATGCTAATGTATACCGGGTATTGGTCCATGCCAGGTACATGCTGAATACTTTAATTCTTACATCTTAAGCACACAAAGGCACTAATATTACCCCTACATCTCAGTGGAAACTAAAGTTCAGAGAGGTTAAGCAATTTGCCTAACGTCACACAGCAGATAAGGGACAAAGCAAATATGTGAGGTCAATGCTATGGCTCTTTCTACTCTGTCTCAGGCCTGAGGAGACCAAAGCCTGAAAATGACTTATCAGAGATGATGGCTTAAGACATGGAAACAACCCAAATGTCCATCGACAGATGATTGGATTAGGAAGATGTGGTATATATACACAATGGAATACTACTCAGCCATAAAAAAGAATGAAATAATGCCATTTGCAGCAACATGGATGGAATTAGAGACCCTCATACCGAGTGAAGTAAGTCAGAAAGAGAAAGACAAATACCATATAATATCACTTATATCTGGAATCTAATATACTGCACAAATGATCCTTTCTACAGAAAAGAAAACCACGGACTTGGAGAACAAACTTGTGGTTGCCAAGAGGGTGGGGGAGGGAGTGGGATGGTATGGGAGTCTGGAGTTCATAGTCGTAGACTATTGCCTTTGGGATGGAAAGGCAAAGAGATCCTGCTGTATAGCATCAGGAACTATGTCTAATCACTTGTGACGTATCTATGTATGTATGCTTAACTGGGTTACCATGCTGTGCAGTTGAAAAATGGACATAAAACTGTAAACAAGCTATAATGGAAAAAAATATATATGATGGCTTAGGGCCTGAAAGGTATTAGGATTTGGAAGTCAAATTTGTTCAGGAAGTTACACCAAGGAAAGAAGGATGGGAAATTCTTTGATTTATTTCACAAAGATTTATGAGAATCTACAGCGTGCTGCTGCTCCAGGTACAGAGGTGACCCCTGGCTTCAAAGGCTGGTAGGGGAGACAATTAAAATTACAAAAAAAAAAAAAAAACACGAAAACCCCAGCCAGTGTTAGCATTTAGGTGTGAAGACTGTGCTACTGGATCTCTAAATAAAACATGACCCACTTTATCTGAGGAAGGTTTCAAAGGATGATGATGCTTGAGAGTCTTACAATTATTATCTTACTCACTCCCCTGGTACTTGGGGGAGGTACAGGGAGTCTTACTACCCTAGGGCAGGGACAGCTAGCTACCAGGATCTAAAGCCCCCCTTCTTATGAAGAGAAACCTGACTGCCTTGGGAAGGCGAGATGGCCAGCTCAAAGTTGACCTTTTCCAGACTCCTTTGCAGGGAGTTCTGGCCCATAAAATGGAAGCAGAGGTCATTGGGTTAGACCTCCAAAAAGGCTTCCTATAAAGGGTATAGGCTACTTCCATGGGCTTTTTTTTTTTTTAATTTTATTTTATAATGATTTTTATTTTTTCCATTATAGCTGGTTCACAGTGTTCTGTCAATTTCCTATTGCACAGCAAGCTGACCCAGTCACACATACACATGCATATTTTTTTTTGTCACATTATCACGCTCCATCGTAAGTGACTAGATAATAGTTCCCAGTGCTCTACAGCAGGATCTCATTGCTTATCCATTCCATGGGCTTTTTCTTGCTCTTTTCCCCTCTTCCTGCTTTCTGGCTGACATGCAGATTTGATAGCTAAGGTTCCACCACTAAACTTGTGCCCTTGAGAAAGGAAGCCTCAAGCTGACGATGGCAGGGCACAAGAATAAGAGACCATGTCCCTGATGAGCAGGACTTGCTGTCCCAGGCTCAGACTGTCTCCCTCCAGATTTGTGTGTTTAAAGGACAGCAAAACAAACTTTCATATTATTTAAGCCTGTGGTATTTTTGGTTATTATTACTAGCATCTGACCCAGGCCCAAACTGGCTTATGGCCCAGGGGCCATTCAGTGGTAACGCTGGGATCCCAGCTAAAGCAGCCTGACTCTCTAACCCACATTCTTACCCACTGCTGGGATTAACCCAATAGCCTAGAGTGCTTCCTTGAAATTTTCATCCCTTTCTGGCAACTGTTTGGCCCCAGCTTCAAGGGCACAGAAGCACTTGATAATGTGTTTTGAATGACTACAGTGAATAACAGCCTCACAGCAATTTCCCCAAGGAAAAGGTTTCCTGGGGGGGTTAGAGACTGGTCCCTGCTTCTCAAATTTCCCTGGGCCAGTGTCAGTACAAAGCTTGAGAGAAATCTGAGGTGCTTTGAGATGCTAAAAGAAGTGAAAGAATAAATTAGAAATAATAGATTGTAGAAACTTACAGATAGATAAATAATTCTACTTAATTAAATGACGTGTATGATCATTTAAATGATGTATGCACACATCATTTAATTAAGTAGAACACACACATCATTTAAGTAGAATTCTTTTCACAGTGAAGCAAAATTGTATTTTTTGTAGGAAACACTAAAAGTATAATTAAATGGGATGAAAGCAAGAGTTGCTATCCCAAGGCCTTTTTTTTTTTTATCTTTTTGTCTTTATAGGGCTGAACCTACAGCATATGGAGGTTCCCAGGCTAGGGGTCCAATCGGAGCTACAGCCACCAGCCTACGCTAGAGCCTCAGAAACACCATATCTGAGCCACATCTGCGACCTACACCACAGCTCACAGCAATGCCAGATCCTTAACCCACTGATCTAGGCCACAACCTCATGGCCCCTAGTCGGATTCGTTTCTGCTGCGCCACGACAGGAACTCCCCCAACTCCTTTTTTAAAATTTATTTTTTACTAATTGCAAAGCTGTCAAATATGACTTTATAAAAATTTGAAAGCGAAGTCCCCATAACTCCTTCTGTACATAAAACCACATTAAATATATATTTTATAAGTGGGTTCATGGTGTATATACTATTTTGCAAGCTCTCCTTTTTTCATTTAACATCATATTTTGGAAATTTCCCCATGTCTTGCATTTAGACTAACCCGATTCTATTTAAGGTAGCACAGTATCCTTTATCCCAATGCTCCCCTTTTAAAAAAGAGTGGTTGGATGTATCTTTGACCTTGGGCTGTAAAGTGTGATCAGGTGTTTATAAGAGGTAGTTGCCGAGAAGGGCATCAGAGATTAACTCTCACCTCTAACTGGAACAGGCTGGGCTCTGGAGTAGACGGGCTGGAAAACGTCCAGTTCTAGAAAGAAAAATATTCTGGGTCAATGTTTGGTGGCTAGAAAGTCATGGAACTCAAAGTCTGGAGCAAACATCTTAGGCCTGTCAGGATGGTTGATAGGCTTCTAGGATTCCTGAAAAAATGCTCCCTCTGACCCCTTCCTGGCATCTGTGCACCTGGGGGTGGGGATAGGGGATTCCTCTGAGAAGCAGGTGTCATCTGTGACCCCACAGAGAACTAGTTCCTCGACTGGCCTTCTCCTGGAGCAC
>PVHT021183527.1:555780-617439 GCA_004024745.2 Catagonus wagneri | reverse complement strand
AGCTACAGCTGCCAGTCTACACCACAGCCACAACAACAATGCGGGATCCGAGCCACGTCCGCAACCCAGAGCTCACAGCACTGCCAAATCCTTAACCCAGTGAGTGAGGTCAGGAGTCGAACCTGCAACCTCATGGTTACTAGTCGGATTCATTTCCGCTGCGCCACAATGGGAGCTCCTCCGCACATTCTCTGCTTCTAGATCAGTATGGTTTTCCCCACAGACCATCACTGAGACACCTACAAACTCCCTCTGACCTCCTTAAAGTTATGGAACTCTGGAATTTTCAAAGTTGAAGGGAACCTTGAATATCAGCCAGCTTGAATTCTCACATTTGGAAATTGCAGGAAGTTTGAAAATGTTGAGAAGCCATAATATTTCAGGAAAAAAAAAGACCAAAAGTGGTATTTTTTCCACTAAAGGAAGAGAGAAGTTACTCTCTGGCTCTGTCCGGTGACTCACCATTGGCTCTCTAGGACATGCCATGTAATGGAAAGATTCTGTTCCCGTCGCTAGGTAGCTGTGACCTTAGAAGGCCGATGCTTTCCTCGGGTGCCCTCTGTTCTCACTATAAGATAAAAACGTACAGTGACTACAGCTGATGATAACGAATTATCTTACATTGTAGCCCAGCACACACACACACACACACAGAACTGAAACAAAAGTTCCAAGACTCTTTTTTTTTTTTTTTTTTTGTCTTTTTGCTTTATCTGGAGCCGCACCCGCGGCATATGGAGGTTCCCAGGCTAGGGGTCTAACAGGACCTGTAGCCGCCGGCCTTCGCCACAGCCACAGCAACGCGGGATCCTTAACCCACTGAGTGAGGCCAGGGATCGAACCCGCAACCTCATAGTTCCTAGTTGGATTCGTTAACCACTGAGCCACGACAGGAACTCCGAGACTCTCTACTTCTTATGAGGGCAATGGACTCTTTTCTATTCTACTCTTCGAAAAGAACTCTTTGCAATACACTAAATCGATTTTACTTCCCACTAGAATTTGTTGGTTGTTTTTTTTGTTTGTTTTTTGTGGGGTTTTTTTTTTTTTTTTTTTTTTTTTTTTTTTTTGGGTTTTTTTTTTTTTTTTTTTTTTTGCTTTTTAGAGCCGCACCCATAGCATATGGAAATTCCCAGGCTACCAGCTGCCAGCCTCCACCACAGCCACAGCAACGCAGGATCCAAGCCGTTTCTGTGACCTACACCACAGCTCACAGCAATGCCAGATCCCCAACCCACTGAGCAAGGTCAGGGATCGAACCAGAATCCTCGGGGATATTAATCGGATTCACTTCCGCTGCTCCACAACAGGAACTCCCTCACTAGAATTTGAAATCTCCAGGGTGACAAACTCTGGACCAGATACCCTCTGAGGCGCCTCTGGCCCTGGTTCCCTGACATTCCTCGAGGCTGCCCAGAGCCTCTTGGAGGTTTCTTTCTAGAAGAGCCAGTGTCTGGCTCCTCCGGACACAGCAGCTCCAGAGGTGACTTAGAGGATGACACTCTGTTTTGGTTCTTCAGGCCTCACAGACTCGCATTGGTCATGTGGCCCTGCACCCCTGTGCCTATAAACACAGCAGGGAAAGTGGCCTTCTGGTCACAGCCAGCTGGGGTTTGGTGGAGAAAGATCTGTCTTCAAGCCGCAGAGTGAGAGAAGACATTCACCATATACTGCATACATCCCACATGACAGACATACATACACACAAACGACACACACACTGGCACTTCAACGATGATACTGAAGCACTTTGTTTTTATTTATTTCAAAAAAAAATTTTGGCCACATGGGCAGCATACAGAGGTTCCCAGGCTGGGGATCGAATCCGAGCTGCAGCTGCCAGCTACACAACAGTTGCCGCGACGCTGGATCCTTAACCTGCTGCACACAGTGGGGATTTTGCAATTTGTTTTTAAAAATGACACTCTTTTTAAACATCAAATAGTCAATCAAGTAATATTGCTAAGCTATTTCAGTTATAATTCTTTGGAATTGAATTAAATTTTCATTTTGTGAGTACCCTTTTTTAATGTTATATTGTTAATCCACTAGTTTGTAAAAACATAACACTCTATAATAATGTTTACATTTTTTAATAACTTACACATTTGCCTAATATTTTTGAAAGAGGCTTATAAACGTGTGCTTTTGAAAAGTACTACACTGATGTTTTCAATGATATGAATTCTGAATATTTTCAAATGTAACAGTATTAGTCCCAGTACTTCACCCTCAAGTGAAATAAATCGCGAAATCCTGGCACCACCATTTGGCCTTGGAATTGCCGTCACCCATAGGGACCTGGTAAAAGTACTCGTTACCATGCGTCATGATGATTCTGAAGCGGCTTTCGGCGCCTGGCCTAGTGCTGGGCATCTGGAAAGCTCTGAGGAAACGTCTGGTGAGAGAGTGGCTGAAAAGGAAGAAGGGGGGGGCAGGGGGAGGAGGAAAAGAGAAAAAGGAGAGAGAGAGAGAGAGAAAAGAAGCAGGGGAGGGAATGGGAGTGGGGCAGATAAAGAGGGAGTGAAATAGAAAGAACAACTATACATTTCTTCTGCCTCAGACGTCTCTCCCTATGGAAATCGGAAATCGAAGACCATTTCCATAACAGATCTTGTTCAAAACGTTATTGCTGGAATCCACCTGGTGAAGGGGCAACTTTGTGGGATGTTCACTGGAAAATTCAGCTTTCCGTCTGCTGGAGGAAGCAAATCTTGCTGAGACATTTGACACGTACAGTTGTTTAGTCTTGGACATGCACTTTGCCATGGCAACAAAAACCCTGTCTTGGAAATATATGCATCACTCGTCTCCAGTTGTTTTCTTTTCATCTCTAAGGATCATACTTGAGTTTTGGAAGGAAGGATAGGGTTTTATTGTTTGTCCTAATGATAAAAATAATAAAGTCTCATTTTTTTGAATAATCAGAAGATACAGATAAGCATAAACAAGAAAATAAAGATGGCATATTAGTCAAAACATCTAGAGATAACAATTTTTTATTTTTCCACTTTTTAGGGCCGCACCCACAGCATATGAAAGTTCCCAGGCTAGGGGTCAAATTGGAGCTATAGCTGCCAGCCTACGCCACAGCCACAGCAACACAGGATCTGAGCCTCGTCTGCAACCTACACCACAGCTCATGGCAAAGGCAGATTCTTAATCCACTGAGCAAGGCCAGGGGTTGAACCAGCATCCTCATGGATCGATCTTAGGTTCCTTAACTGCTGAACCAGGAAGGGAACTCCCTAGAGATAATAGTTATTAACATTTGGTGTTCATATTTTATTTTTAATGCAAAATTCAAAAAACCATGTAAATATGATACTATATATTCAATTATATAATCTTTTGTTTCATTTAATATGTTGAGGATATCTCTATCCTTTTTTTTATTTACATTATTACACAACTTTGTATTCCCCTACGGACAAATCTTTAGGTTTGCCAATTTTTGGCTATTATAAATGACACGCTAAAGAACATACTTGTACAGGCAATTTTGTGCCTTTACCCAGTCATTTCCTTAGGATAGATAAATACTTAGCTGTGAATATTTACATGTCAATATGCACATTTTAAAATGCTCTATCAATTTGCCAAATTGCCCTCCAGAAACTTTGAACCAATTTACATTCCCTTTAAAGTGTATGAAAATACCTATTACCTCACACCCTCATCAACACTAGTTATTATGGTTCTGTTCAAACTTTCCCAGTTTTATAGGTTAAAAGGTTTTTTCATTTCTATTTTAATTGGCGCTTCACTTATTACTAGTGAGGTAAAATAATTTTTACATTTTTTGGCCATTTACATTTCTCCTTTTTTGCGTGACTTGCCTGATCATGTTTCAGCTGTATTTTTCTAAACGTTCTTCAAAAGTCAAAAATATTAACCCTCTGCTGTCATATATATTGTGTTCTTTTTTCAGTTTTTCATAACTTTGAATATGTAGTTTAGACATATAGAAGTTTTGTTTCACTTTAAGGAGCCAATATATCAACAGTTTTCTTCTTGCTTCTTGCTTTTTGATTCATGGTTATAAGATTATTCCTCATTCCAAAATTATGTATTTTTAACCTGTGTTTTTTCTATCCTTTTTTTTTTTACATTTATATTTTAAGTCATCTAGAATATATTTGATTTGTAGTGTGAGGTAGGGATCTAAATTTTCTCCTAACTTGGTAATGAGGTGTTTCATTAACATTTGGACTAAATAGCTCATATTCTTCCTATTGATTTGAATTGCCTTGATTACCATACTCTTGAGCTCTTCTCTTATTTGCCTTTTTCTGAAGCCCTAAATCCATGTATATTATTCCTTTGGAACCACTTATCATTTTAACTATCCAGATTGAAAGATTTTATTCCATAGACTCCAAGAGATTGTAGAATAATTGCTACAGCTACTTTTCACTGAAAGAATGAGATCTATTTAGGTCCTTAGGAGGTGTAGGGAAGCAGAGGGTTTTCCCCCTCAGGTCACAGAGTTTCGAAATGGAAAGACATAAAGACCTTCTGTTCCAAGCCCCTAACTTTACACATGAATGCTAGAAATCTTAATTGACCTGTGTATGATTAACGTAGCTAGTAGCGCCGAGCTGAGACCAGAACCAAAGCTAGTCCATGGAGAGGTGAAATTGCAACCAAGGTATATTCCCCTAAAACCATGCTGGAGAAGATGTTAGAGTGAGGGTCCATCAAGGACAGCGAAAGCAGAGTTAATAGAAGGATAACCCTTTCTATTCTACATCTCCAGGAACTTTGAGGGGAATGAGAGGTTTCTGGAGCACCACCTAGAGAGGGGAGTTAAATGTATAGGAGCCCCTGCTGTTACCTGACCTAGTTCTCTAGAAAACTCCACATAAAGAGGGATGTCATAGCCTAGCCAGGGAGTGTACAAAGCTCATGTGCAGTTGTAGGAGCAGCTTACCCAGCCTTGAGCCATCAAAGTTTCAGATATTTCTCAAGAGTGCCCCTCTCACCCTGGTTGATTCCGTGAAGGTCATTTAGGTCAGACGCCAGCAAGAGCCATCAGGAGAGGCAGGAAATGTGTACGGCTCTGTGGGCACAGCAAAGGAGAGAAGCTTTTTGTAGCCGAGGAAGAAACACTGGTAATATGAGGAGGGCTGCATGTTTGCGTCTTCTTTTCTCTATTGAGAAAACTCTCAAACTGTGTTCTTTCTTACTTTCTCTTTTTATTATTGGAGTATAATTGACTTACAATATTAGATTGGTTTCTGCTGTACAACGTAGTGATTCGATCTTTTAATAGATTATACTCCAAAGTTGTTATAAAATATTGGCTATGCCCCTGTGCTGTACATCACATCCGTGTAACTTATTTATTTTATACTTAGTAATTCAATCCCTTTCCCCTCTCCTAACCTTCCCCCATCTCTCTTCCTTCTGTAACCACTTAGTTGTTTAACCGTGTTCTGTACAACAATCCAGGTCCCCTCCCACCTCCCACCAGGTGGAAATCCGTTCTCTAACAAACTACCTTCTATCTGACATCATCGACTTTTTTAAAATGTTTAGTTAAAAAATACATTTTGTTTCCTAAAGGTCGTCTGTGCTTTGTTTTCTTTAATAGGAGACATAGCCATATGATTTAAAATTCAAAGTCACAAAAGGATGTACAGTGGGAAATCTCCCTCCCACCCATGGCCTTCAGCTAACCACTTCCCCGTCTAGGGAAAACCAAGTTCTAGTTTCTTATCCACCCTTCCAGACTTATTTTCAACATACTCAAATACACAGGTACACACATATATTCTTCTGTGAAAAATTTTACACAAAGGGTAGCATCTCACATACTCTGTCCTGCATCTGGATGTTTTTATTTAACAATAAGTCCTAGGGATATGCTGTATCTGTACCTAAAGAGCTATTCCATTCCTTGTCGTAGCTGCATTTCATTATACTGTATTGCATGAATAAAGCATATTTTATTTAACCCATTCCCCTGTAGATAGACAATTATTGTCCAGATTTGCCTGTACACACAAGGCCGCAGTTAATACATTATTTTACACATCAGGAAATTTATATCAAGAATAAAGTCCTAGAAGGGGAAATACAAGATATAAGCAGGTGAGCATTTGTAATTCTGACAAAAATTGCAAAATTTCCCCTTTTAGAGAGTGTACAAGTTTAAAGCCCTCCTAGTAATGTTGAAATTGCTTGTTTTCTCACACATCTGCTAATGTATTGTTACCAACTTTAAGCTTTTTTGCTATGAGAGTGAACGCTAATGTCTCAGTATAGTTTTAATTTCTATTTCTCTTATTATGAGTAAGATTGAGAATCTTTTTATATATTGAAGGGTAATTTGTATTTCTGTTCTATAACCTGTTTATACTGTCAGTCTTTTTTATCTAGTATGTTATCGATCTTCTTTGTTATTGATCTTTTATCATTGATTTGTAAGAGCTTTCTATACAGTAGAGCAACTAGCCATTTATCTATGATTTTAGTTGCATATATTTTCCCCAGTTTGTTTTTCATCTCTTAAAGTGACTAATAGCATTCTAAAAATCCTTTTATTTTAGGGTTTCTGTGTTTTCTGTCAGGCTTTCCCAATCTACGATTGTAAAAGAAATATCCTAGGGCTTTTTTTTTTACACATTTATGGTTTGTTTTTTTCTTTTAAATATTTATCTGAAATTTATCCTGGTGTGAACTTTTAGGTTTGGATACATTTTTTTTCCTGCAGATGTCTATCTAGTTGTTCCAACATTATTTATTAAATACTTTTATTCCAGTATCATTTATTAAATAATTTGTCTTTTATATACTAATTTGAAATACTGTCTTTATAATATCTATATTTTCAAGGTATTCACATATCATAATTTATAATAAAACTTTTCCCTTGTAACATCTGTCCTCAAAATCTTTATAAATCTTATAATGATTTCATATCAGTCTTTTACAATCACTGGAAAATCCATTTTCATAATTTTCTTCCCTTTACTTCTCTCGTTTTTGCCTTAAAATATTATGCTTTGTCATGATAAGTCTTCACTAAACCAGAAACAGAGGGGAACTTTCTCAAACTGATAAAAAAAAAATCTACAAAAATGTAAAACTAACATTATACTTAATGGTGAAACACTAAAAACTTTCCCACCAAGATCAGGAAAAAGGCAAGGATGGCTCCTCTTGCAACTCCTCTTCAGCACCAAGCTGGATGTCCCTAGAAAATGACACTAGGAAGATGAGGAAAGGGAGCAAAAAGAATACAGACTGGGAAGGATGAAATAAAATTATCTCTGTTCACAGACAACATGATCATCTATGTAGAAAATCCTCAAGAAGCATCAACAACAAAAAAAACCTCCTGGGATGAGTGATTACCACAAAGTTGCAGGATATAAAGTTAATATACAAAATTCACCATATATCCATACTCTCATCCAGGTAAGCATAGGTGAATGGCTCTTAGGTAGACTGGAGTTTCAGGGACAGAGCAAGGCTCTGAGCAGAGAATCAGGGGTTACCTAACTAGAGATGGCTACTGAAGCCTAGAGAATACTGATTTACAAGGAACATGTAGAGGAAGAAGAGTGATGGAAGCTGAACCTTGTACTGCACAGATGAAGAAAAGTATGAAGGAAGAACTGGGGAAGAAACTACAGGGGAAACAATGGACTAATAAAGGATGAAGAGTAAAAGTCTCTGAGGAGGAGCCAAATAATACAGAAGGATCCGTGAGGTGAAGGATAAGGGGAAAAACCACTAGATTTGGTGACAGGAAGATCACTGCTGCTCTTCAGAGCAGGTCACTTCCCATATTCAAATCCACCCACCCTTTTCATCTCAATTGCTTCCTCTTCTGGGTGGATGGAATTGCTTTCAGCAGATACCACACTCCCAACAAAAGAATTAGAAAAGGCAAATAAATAAAATACAGAAAGTATCTCTTTGCAAGAAGCCAGGAACTGCTTGAAGCAAGGAAAACTGGAAAAGCTAAGGCACTAGGAAGTGAAGAATGGGAGGAAAGAGCTGCTTCTGCAGCTACTTTTGCACTCAGTAGCTTTTGCAGCTACTTTTTTTGCAGAAAGCTGAGAATCCCAGGGCGGGATGCAGTGCAAAGTCTGGCAAAGAGCTGCAAAGGAACAAGAGAAACCAGGAGAGTTTTGGTGGTGAAAGACTCGGGAAGCCCTCAGGTATACAGCCCTTTTTCCTGAGAACTTTTGCCAAATACTGGGCTGTTCAGAGCAGGGATTTTAAAATGCAAGTGGAAAAGTTGCCCCTGAAAAGCTGAGTGAAATTTTTCAGCAGTCCTGCAAAACTAAGATTAGAGTTTAGCAACCACTGGGGTTGGGGCCTTGCAGAATACAATAGTTTTTTTGTTGAAAGTGCAGGAGGTCAGAGATGAACCAGTGGAAGACTGAGACTTACCAGAGCTATAATTCAACCTTGACTCAGCAAATCACTAATTGGAATAATATGATCAGCTATCATTCTGTTTGAACAGCATGAAGATAGTAAACCCTTTCTGAAAGAAGAGATCATCTGAAGTCTCTATGACTTAGTGTATACAATGTCCTGCATTCAGTTCAGATGTACTAGGTCCACCAAAAGACATGACTTGATCTAAACTAATCATGTCAATCCCACTCCATTTTGCCAGCAATGGATTACAACGTAGTTCTGGCTCATGAGTTGGAAAGAGGCTTCTAGGGGGTTCTGGGAAGGGTTTTTGTTCTTGATGGAAGGAGAGGCGATATAAGGAAAGAGCTTTCTTTAAGCTTCCTTTATCCCCAGTCTCTCACTTCTTGAACCTGGTAGGGTGAGAATGTTATGTTTGGGACCATGGCAACTATCTTGCTACCATGAAGGAAAGGCCTGAAGAAATGCCAAAATGACCTCATTGAATTTCTAGACCAAACTTGGAACTACCTTCAGATTTCTTGTTACGTGAGATCATAAATGCCTCCATTATTTAGGTGACTGTTATTTGAATTTTGCATTTGTAGGAACCAATTTTTTTTCTAATACTCTTTGGAACAAATCCAATTTCATGTCCATTCCATGACCTAGAACAGGGTAGACAGATCAGCGATCCTGTTTCCGTCCCCATGTAGGTTTCGGTCTACTTTCAGACATAAACCTCATTGACATCCTGGGCTACGTGTCATATGTGGCTTTAGGTAACACCTCTAAAGCCCTCTGAACAAAGAATTTCTAAATGGTCACACCTGGTAAGCAGGTAGCTACAGGTCAATGCAGTGGGATGAGGAAGCAGTACTAAAGAGGAGAGTGAGGCCCGAAGCCCGGAAAGCAGAGAGAAACCAAGAAGGTATATAAAAACCAAAGAGGTAAAATGATTGGTGTGAAGGAAAATTCCAAGAAAATAGTCAGAAAGGATACAGAGGAACTGGAAAAGGGAATTTTTCATTGCTTAATTGTCTAGAAAATAATCTAACAAAAATGTGCAAGCCTTTTTTTTTGGTAGAAAATTTAAATTCCTGTAATGGGTATAAACAAAGCCGTAAAAAAAAAAAAAAAAACAGAGAGATACTTCAATTATATGGGACAATTTGATATTTGAGGAAAATCACTTCTTCACAATTTAAAAAACTGATCCAATGTAATTTCAGTAAAATGCCCCTCCTACAATGTTGGGGACTTTGAAAAACCAATTTTAAAATGTATGTAGAGGAATAGACACCCACAAACAGCTTTTAAAAGTGTGCAGAAAGAAGATTTGCCATACTAGATATTAAAGCACATCACAAAGCCACAATTTTAAAAAGAAAAAAAAAAAAGGCAAGTGAACAAGTGGGACAGAATAGAGAACCCAGAAGTAGACAAACTATAGACAGGAACTTGGTACATGATTAGAAGGAACATCACAAAAGACTGGAAAATCAATAGATGATTTAGTGTTGGGAAAACTGACTCCATTCCACTTCACACCTCAAGTCTAAAAAGAAACTGCAAATGCATTGAAGATCTAAGTGTTAAATATAAAACTGCAGGATAGAAGAAAATATGGGTGATTATCTCTGCTTTTGAGTGGAGATCTATGACTTAAGAAGACCTCAAGGAGTTCCCTTCGGGGCTCAGTGATTAACGAATACAACTAAGAACCATGAGGTTGCGGGTTTTATCCCTGGCCTTGCTCAGTGGGTTAAGGATCCAGCGTTGCTGTGAGCTGTGGTTAAGGTTGCAGATGCGGCTCGGATCCCGCGTTGCTGTGGCTGTAGCGAAGGCCGGCAGCTACAGCTCCTGTTAGACCCCTAGCCTGGGAATCTCCATATGCCACGGGTGCAGCTCTAGATAAAGGAAAAAGACAAAAAAAAAAAAAAAAAGGAGAAGACCTCAAATGTTCAAATCATAAGCAGAGAAAAACTGATAGATTTTTCTACAAAACAGAATACTTATTCCAACAAAAATTATCTCAACGTCAACAGGTAGATAGTGGACTGGAAGAAGTTATTAACATCCTGAACCAAAGGATCTATATCTAGGAAATCCTCTCCAAGTAAAAGACAAGGAAAATAACAGAAGAAAATGGCAAAATAAATAAGCAATTCATAGAAGGGGAAGCCTCTGAAGGGCCAATAGGTTTATAAAGAGGCCCACCATCACTAGACATCAGAGAAATGCAAATTAAAACAGCAATGAGCGGTCACTTCACAGAAAGATACTAACAAGTACAGCAAAAGTGTACTACTAATGGAGTAGGAACTGGTGGAACCATTTTGCAAAGCAGTCAGTCCCTAGAGGAATCAAAGATGTGGTTTCAGCCCTGAGTATGTGCCCAGTGCAACTTGAATGTGCAGATCATAAGCATATACACTAAAGGCATTCATCATGGCATGTGCATGTGTGTGTGTGTGTGTGTGTTAGCAAGGATTTGGAGGCAACCTGGTGTTTATTGATAAAGCGATGGCTTAATGCAAACAGGATGGGTCACTAGGCTCATGAGAGGTAGTAAAGGAGGCTTACATAGAGCAATAAGGGTTGGTTGCCAAAGCCTAATGATGGAGAAAATATGTAAAAAGCAGAATGAGTTCTGTAGCACAGAATCCTATTTGTGAAATAAGAACACACATATAAAATGGCAACAGATAGTACCTATGTTGGTGAGGGAAGGGAATGGGGATGAGAAATGTTTATTTTGATTGTGGTGATAGTACATATGTGTGTATGCGTATATATACACACATATATATATATGTCAAGACATCAAATTTTATACTTTAAATAATTTAAAGCATTTTTGGTATGTCAATTAGACTTCATTAAAGAGGGTGGATGGATCGTGACAGTGGCTTATGAGCAGATGGATGATTAACTCTATTCCCGGGCCCACATAAAACAAGATAGAGATACACAGGGTCAGTGGCCAAAGAACTCCAGTGGCTCTCAAATTGTAATGTACGCGAGAATAATCAGAGGTATCAGCTAAAAGATTTGAACTCACGTATTGGCCCCACACCCAGAGATGCAGAGCCTGCGTTTTAAACCTGCACCCGAGATGACCTTCCTGTCTGTGGACCTTGCCATATTTGAAGATATATCTTCAAGGGAGAGATAGGAAATGAGCCGGGTGACACAGCAGAATACCTGCCCAGCCCTGGCAGCAAGGAAAGGACGCTCCAGCCAGGGGCCCTGTCGGAGAGCATGGGCTGTCTTTCTTCCCCCTCCCTCTTGTGCGGGCTGGGCCCTAGGGGCTTAACCCGGAGGGGTCTGGGTGATGGGGATTGACAGCAGCCATCTGGGGAGTGCATCTGTGGGTAGGAAGACCCCAGAGGCATTTTCTTTACCAGGCTGCTGTGAGCGGGGTGCCTCCCGTGGTCCAGAGCTTGACGGGATCGCCCTCGATCCCCGTGGGCCTCCCGGGATCGGGCTGCAGGCTAGCGGGGGGTGGGGTAGTGGGCTATGAAGAGAGTGAGGATGACATATGTGGGACATTGTCAGAGGCACAGGCTGGCGTCTGACCTGATGAGAGGAGAACCGGCAGAATCCTCTCTCAGCAAATCTCCTGGTAGACACCCCCCCTCCCTGTGCGGCTGGTCCAGGATTTTAGCCATGAAATTCTGTCATCCCTCCAGCACCTGCTTTGCCCTCGTCCCCACTGGTGCCTGCTTCCGGTCTGTACATCAACAGTTGGGCTGTTGTGCGGCATCGAGTGCATCACCCAGAGGAACGCTTCCTAAGCACCGGCTGCGATTGCAGCAGAGGTAACTTGGCCTCAAGCTTGACCTTAGACGCATCGCCTGGCGCACTCAACCCCGAGCCTGCAGCCAGAGAAGCCGACCTCCTTGTGAATGGAATACAACCACCCTAGTCAAGAATGACCTGGGCTCCCTTCTACGGCTATTTATCCAGGCACCGTTCCCCCAACAGCTCAGAGCACCAACAGGAGCTTGGATTCACTGTCCCCTTCCTAATATGCAGAATGGCCTGGTTTCCTAGGGACAAGGAAGGTTTTTCAGATTTGTACAAACAGAGCAAGCATATTTGTGGGTATCCAGGTAACAAACCCGGTTTGAAACTCCTGACAGCATAATTCATAAGCCCCAGACAGAAATGCTAATGTGGACACAGATGCTCCAAGGAACTAACTACAGTGGAAAAGATTAAGAAACGATCCCAAACAGAATTCTCTCTAGAAATCGTTTGCTTTCCCCCCCAATACATGTGAATATTTTCATGCAAAGAAAAAAGAAAAGAGAAAGAAACCAAATGGCAGGGAATTCAGAGATGTAAACATTTCAAGCTTATTAATAATCAGTGAAGTTTTCTTTCCTCAGGAACTTCTTGAAGTCAGCTGTTTGATGTCAATTGTGTGTGATGGGTAAGCGAGTGTGTGCGCATCTGAAGGTCTGTGTGTGTCCCTGGGTCCGGGTCTCCAAGCCTGTTTGAATGAGACAGCGCAGCTGCAACTCCCCTGGTGCCGAACAGCCCAGGCGGGCTGACAGAGCCATTCTTCTCTCTAAGTAATGTGTTTGCTTAAGCATGAACATTAGTGTCAGAAGCGCTTAGTGCAAAGAAACCTTTCAGGGGTGAAGCAGTCATTGCCAAGTCTATGCGTCTGGGAATTCGTTATGTCTGTGCGTCTGGGGTTAGGAGTAGGGTTAGGCAACTCTTGTATTTTCTAATGAAGTTGAAAAGATTAAAAATAACAAGAACGCTATTTCTAAAATCATCTATTGCTTGTGGCGGGGGGGGTGGGGGAGGTGGAGTCCAGCTGTGCAAATGCCACCGTCTTGCCCTGGGAATGCCTTCCTGAAGAACTGAACAATAGCTCTTGTTATGTGGGCCAGATCCCCTTGCCCTCATCAGCCCTGTCTTCTGAAGTGAGCGAAACGAAAGTTATTTTACACCCGACCTTGCACAAACCTAATGTGCCTAATTAGCGGAAGATTTGCTTCTAGGAGAGGAATCTGATGTTAATCAGGAGAGTCCCATCTTTCAGAGATGAGGGCCCATCTTGGGCAGGCTGTGTATTTTTCCTTCGCTTTCTCACAGTAGCAACACTTGTGAACAGAACTGACCATTCCCCTGCCCCTGTTGCCAGCAGGGCCAGAGGCATTCCCTTTGGCGACTGCTGGCCGGAGATGAGCCGGGGACAGCCCGCTAGATTCACAACTTGCCGGCCGGGTCAGGCACACTGGGCTCCTGCATGAGAAGGGACTAAACCAGGTCTCCTTCTCCCTCTTGAACACATGGTTCTTCCCTGCAGTCAGTGTTTATTACCAGCTTCCTGTGCAATGGGCCCCTCAGTGGTGTGCAGTGGTGAGGTGATGAGAGGCAGAGGGTACAGAGAATATATAAAAACGACAATAAAACTGACAACAAGCCATTCTGCTGCTTATTATCCCCAATGCTGACAATTCAAACAGTGTCGGTAATAAAACACTCCTGCCTACAAGCTCTGAACAATTGTTTCTATTGTTGTGGCCCCAGCACAGGTGCACTCAGCCACAGGTGTTCCTTTTGCAAATAAGTCTGTGACAGCTTAAAACCAACCCTGCCGCATTTTGTGTCCCCACCTCCTGCAATATGATGCATTCCTGCATTTAAACAGATTTAAAGTAAGCAAAGACAGCACAGCGATTGCGGAGACAAACAGAAAATACATGATTTCCATTCGATTTGACCACATGGAGTTTTCATTTGTGTTTAATATGTAAGACGATGACACAGGTTGCCAACTACGTGGTGAAATATTTTTGTTCAAGTGCAAATTTAAGTTCATACAAGAAATAGTTCACTGAATCGAACATAAAATTAAAGTATATTTTTTATTTATTTTTTTGCTTTTTAGGGCCACACCTATGGCATATGGGTGTTCTGAGGCTAGGGGGTCAAATTGGAGCTGCAGCTGCCAGCCTGCACGATAGCCACAGAAACACAGGATCCGAGGCTCATCTGTGACCTCCACCACAGCTCACGGCACTGCTAGATCCTTAACCCACCGAGTGGGGCCAGGGATCGAACCCTCATCCTCATGGATACTAGTCGGGTTTGTAACCCTCGGAGCCACAGTGGAAACTCTTAAAGTTTATTCTAGATGAACATTGTTTGAAAACCAAAGACCCAGAGAGCGAGTGATTTCAATTTTATGCCTCCTACCATGGAAATCCATAAATGCATATGTCGCTCTCTCTAAGCTTAGCAGATCTAAGCTTGGTATAGGAGAATTCGACCTGGAATTTTGCCTCTGGAGCCAGTGACTCAATGACAGAAGGAGAGTCTGGAATCCATTCTTGTGAGAGTGGTCACAGTGCCGAGAGTGGTCCCAGTGCCGAGAGTGGTCACAGTGCCGAGAGTGGTCACAGTGCCGAGAGTGGTCCCAGTGCCGAGAGTGGTCCCAGTGCCGAGAGTGGTCACAGTGCCGAGAGTGGTCCCAGTGCCGAGAGTGGTCCCAGTGCCGAGAGTGGTCACAGTGCCGAGAGTGGCACCCAGTGCCCAGCAGCAGTAGAGTTGTTAACGAGACTGTGATTTTGGCTGTAGGTCTGGCCTTCTTACAAATCTTGGTTTCTGCTTGTTTGTCAAGCCCGATTCTCTGGGCTTGCAGTTGACTCTCTAAGCAACCCAGTAACCTTCTAGTGAATTCCTTCTCAAGTTAACCAGAGTTGGTATACTGTTTGCAGTCAAAAACTCTTACTGGTATTCCTAATTCAGAAGAATAATCTGAGGATGAATTTTGAAGCCCATGATAACTGTGTACAGCAAGTAAACAAGAGCCCTAAAAATGTAGAGCAATAGCCTTACCGGAAATGTCAAAGCATATCTCCTAACCTGCCAAAGCCCATGTCATACGCTAACTGTTCTTGATTGTCCTGGCCAGATCTCAGCAGATCCGACAAGACACAAACCAGAGGTTCTCTTTGATTAGAGAGGTTTTCAGAAAGTTTACTCCATTTAAAATCAATTAGAGGTGGGCGTTCCCTTCTTGGCTTAGTGGTTAACAATCCCGGCTAGGATCCATGAGGATATAGGTTTGATCCCTGGCCTCACTCAGTGGGTTAAGGATCTGGTGTTGCCATGAGCCATGGTGTAGCTCACAGATGCAGCTTTGATCCTGTGTTGCTGTGACTGTGGTGTAGGCTGACAGCTGCAGCTCTGATTCAACCCCTAGCCTGGGAACCTCCATATGCCACAACTGCAGCCCTAAAAAAAAAGAAAAGAAAAAAAACCAAACATATAAATTTAAAAAAATAAAATCAATTAGAGGCAAAAAAAAAGCAGTTTGAAAAACATCCAGTAAGAGCTGTGGTTAAGGCCATAAAATTTAGAAATAATAGAGGAACAGAAGGTACCTTGTCAACAAATGTCTGAAAGCAAAATTTGAAAATGTCTCATCCATGCATTTATTTTTGTCACTTGTTTGCTCTGCTCTGAATGCTCTTGGATCAAAGGAATGGAAAGCTCCTCAGTAAGCTGCCAATAAATATTTTAATTCTAAAACAGGAATGAGTGACATTCAGTAAACTCATTCAATTCAAACTCTATTCATTTCCAAAATTACTGATTCTACTCATATCCATTCGAGTTACAGCAAACACCTCATTTTTTTATTGTAGAAGGAATTTAAAAGAATTTTATTATAGTTGATTTACAATGTTCTGTCAATTTCTACTGTACAGCAAAGTGACACAGTTATACATACATACACACACATTCTTTTTCTCACATTATCTTCTGTCATGTTCTATCACAAGGACTGGATGTAGTTCCCTGTGCTATACAGCAGGACCTCATTGCTTATTAACTCCAAATGTATCTACTAACCCCAAATTCCCCATCTATCCCACTCCCTCCCTCTACCCCTTGGTAACCTGGAGTCTGTTCACACCTCGCATTTGTGTTAGGTTCTATGATCTTAAATTCCTAAAAATATCTAGACTGAGATTCACTCCTCTTTCTATTGGGATTAAGATATCATCTTGGGGAGTTCCGGTCATGGCTCAGTGGTTAACGAATACAACTAGGAACCATAAGGTTGCGGGTTCGATCCCTGGCCTCGCTCAGTGGGTTAAGGATCCGGTGTTGCCGTGAGCTGTGGTATAGGTCGCAGATGCGGCTTGGATCCTGCATTTCTGTGGCTGTGGTGTAGGCCAGTGGCTACAGCTCCGATTAGACCCCTAGCCTGGGAACTTCCATATGCTGCAGGTGCAGCCCTAGAAAAGGCAAAAAGACAAAAAAAATAAAATAAATAAAAAGATATCATCTTGGGAAGACAGTGAAAGTTTATATAAAGAACCTAATACTGTGTTTGTCACATGGTACAGCACCTGGGCAATTTTTCCCTTGCTTAGTTTTCAGTAAGCATCTGCTGAGGACCAAGAATTATTTGAGGTATCAGAAAACTCCTCATATTTGTACTGTATTTGCTGTCTTCCTTCGGCTCTTTTGCTAAGAGGTAATAAATGGTCTTTCTAAATACCAGAATGAATAGCCACATCTACCAACTTCCTCAGCCTAACCCTGCTCTGCTCTCCCGCCCACCCCCAGCATGCACGCATGCGCTCTCTCTCTGTATATATATATGTATGTGTGTGTATATGTGTATATATATATGTATATATATATATATATCGCACACACATGCATGCATGCACACACACACACAATTGTGTGCACACTTACTCAACACAAACTAACTCTAACTCAGGACTCAGATACAGAGTAGGAAAGGCTATGCCACCAAAACACCTTCTGCTTCTGCAAAGCTGCCTCCACAGTGACTCATCTAGGTCTGTTCCTTCGTTATATGTCCTCATGGCATCAGGTGTGTTTCCTTCACTGTGCTTACTACTAAATAATTTTATAGGTGCTCACTATGCAATTCCTGCCTGATTTTCCCCCAGACTTCATTGGGAGGAGTGTCCATCACTGTCTCTCACACATCTGTACCCCTAGCACTGAGTAGAATGCCTGGTACCTGAAATATATTGCTTGAATAAATTGGAAACAGCTCTTGAAACCCCATACCTTTTACGAAATCTGGGTTTCAGGCTCTTCATATCCCCACTATTTCACAACTCTCTCAACTCTGAACCCTAAAAATGTCATAACATTTGCCCTGGTCATTCCAAGGCAGTAAACATACACTGCAGGTGGTTAGTCAACTTAATTCAGGTTTCAACTTAAAGTCCATCAAGGATGGCCTGGATAAGTAGGCAACTCAAGTGGACTAGTATTTTGGCACTCCATTCAACAGTCACTTATTTAAATATTTGTTCAAACTTCCTAGAGGGGTGGTGGAGGGCTTCCCGGGGTCCGTTGACCACTGGTACAAAACTATGCCTCACCTTTGCAGTTCAGCTCTGGTCCCAAGCTGACATACTCCAGCCCGCAAAAATTCTTACAATGAACCAGATACACCACTTTCAGAGGGCATTTTGGAGACCATTAGCTTTTCTTTGATCGTTCTCTTTGGAAGACTCATTGCCCAGCGCAAGCAATTCGCCAAATTATCCCTTCTAATCACACAGTACTCTCCCTGAGAAGGCTCCCGGTGAACACAATTTTTTCCATCTTATTACATTTCTAGAGGTGTTTCAGGACCCATTTTAGATGGACACCTCATTACATGCCCATCTGGCACACACTTTAATTTGGCTTCTGGGTTCATGATACCAGTTACTTAGGATTCAAAATAAACAATGTATATGTTAGCTAAATATGTTCATGCCATGGCCAGAAATCTCAATCCTAGGAAAACAAAAAGTACAAATAAGGGGGGGGGGGGATCTGTACTCCTTGAGATGTTCTTTGCAGTGTCTTTTGAGGGGGTGGAGGAAGAGGGGATAGGTGGGGAGGGGTTATTTGATCATTAACAGTTCCACCCAAGAGTGAGGGAATACATACCTACTGAGGAATTTGCTTATGTGACTATGGGAGCTGGCTAGGCAAGCCCAAAATACACAGGGCAGGCTGTCAGGAAGGACAAGCTGGAAACTCAGGCGAAAGCCGAGTCTGCGGTCCAAGGCAGAATTCCTTCTTTTGCACATAAACCTCAGTTTTGTTCTTAAGGTATTTCAACTGATTGCATCAGGTATACCCAGATTAGCAAGGTCAAGTTTCTTTATATAAAGGTAACTGATTGTAGCTATTAAGCCCATCTACAAAATACCTTCATGGCAACACCTGGATTAGCATTTGATTGAACAACTGGGTTTACCCTAGCCAAGTTCACACATAAAACTATGATTTTTCCTATTATAAAAGCAATTATAGAAAAATAGGCAGAAGAAAAATATTGCCTAGGAATCTATCACATACAGACAACCACTATTAACACTTAGCCATGTTTAAATGCATGCCTTCTAGTTTTGTCTTTCTAGCAATTTATTTATGTATAACAGGAAAAAAAAGGAAATAAATGAAGTGCTTAGCAAGAGTGCAATGGTCAAAGAATTACAGTATATGCTTGTTAAACAAGATTATGCAGCCCTTAAAAGTTACAGCTATGAAAATGGTATCAACCTGAAAAAATAACGTGAAGTGAAAAAAAGCCCAGGACAAAATTATATCCCCATCTTGGTTGTGATTATAACTATGTAAAAATTGTGTAACCTGGTAACTTCAACTAGAAATAAACAAAAAATAATGCAGCAAGGAAGGAGGGATGAAGAGTCAGAGCCCAGAGAAGTTTTAGGGAAGTGAAACTATTCTCTATGCTACTATAAGGGGTAGTACCTATGTCATTATACCCCGTCAAAACTCACAGAATGTACAGCGCCAAGAGAGAACTATGTGAGGTAACATAAGTAACTATGTAATGTAAACCACAAACTTTGGGTGATAAAGATGTGTCAGTGCAGGTTTATTGATTGTAACAAATGGACCCCCTCTGGTGCTGGATGTTGATAATGGAGGAGGCCATGCTCATGTGGGGGCAGGGAGTATATGAGAACTCTCTGTACTTTGTGTTCAGTTGTGCTGTGAACCCAAAACTGCTCTAAAAAAAAAAATAAATCTATTAAAAGAATAATAATTCAGCAAAAGTCACTGCCACCCACCCCAGATCCTGCCAGTACTTATGATTTTAGGTGCCCTGATTGGGCAACACGGACCACTGCCAATAGCCATGACTCTGCCTAGGGGCTTTCTCCGTCCTCTATAGCCATTCCACCTGAGCAAGGGACAAAATTAAATTGCTGGAGAATATCTTCCCGGGAAGAGTCCTCAACCAACAGCTGAGGGAAGTGGCCCTTTGGCCAAAGTATCCTGGACTTGTGTGTTGCCCCCTGATTCTCAGAGCACCCTGTTAGATGCAAGGCCAGCAGCAACCTGCTCTAATTCACACTGCACTGGCTTCCTTCCTTCTCTGTCTCTCTGTCCCGCTTCATTATCTGAGGTTTCCTCATCTCCTAAATGAACCACTTGCCCTGTCTTGGTTTGGTTCTAGGGCTTATATTTTCAACAGGGTGATATATATAGTTCTCAGGAATCTGGTTAGGGGGGCGGTTAGTGTGCTGTGTGCGTATCTGTGCTTTCTACGTAACAGTGTAGTTCATACAAAAAAGCACAGATATACACACGGTACACTAACAAATTTACAATATATTTCATGTATTAAAAATTCCTGGGCCTAGAAATAAACCCATACACTTAAGGTCAATTAATCTATGATGAAAGAGGTAAGAATATAAAGTGGAGAAAAGAACTTACATAAGTGGTGCTGGGAAAACTAGACAGCTACATGGAAAAGAATGGGATTAGAACATTCTCTAATACCATACACAAAAATAAGCTCAAAATCGATTAAAGACCTAAATGTAAGATGGGAAACTGTAAAACTCTTAAAGGAAAACATAGGCAGAACACTCTTGTATTTTGTAGCAGTAGTTTTTTGGATCTGTCTCCTAGAACAAAGGAAATAAAAGCAAAAATAAACAAATGAGACCTTATTAAATTTAGAATCTTTTGCACAGCAAAGGAAACCATTGACAAAATGAAAAGACAGCCTGTGGAGTAGGAGAAAATATATGCAAACAGTATGACCGATAAGGGGTTACTATCTAACATATATAAACAGCTCATACAACTCAGCATCAAAGAACAAACAACCCAATTTAAAAATGGGCAAGAGACCTGAATAGACATTTTTCCAAAGAGGAAATGCAGATGGCCAAC
This sequence comes from Catagonus wagneri, assembly GCA_004024745.2. Classification (NCBI taxonomy): domain Eukaryota; kingdom Metazoa; phylum Chordata; class Mammalia; order Artiodactyla; family Tayassuidae; genus Catagonus; species Catagonus wagneri. Next base: position 596,823 of record PVHT021183527.1, on the reverse strand, counting down.
AGGCACATGAAAAGATGCTCCACATTGCTAATTATCAGGGAAATGCAAATCAAAACCACAATGAGATACCACCTCACACCTGTCAGAAAGGCAGTCATCTGAACACAAGTAACAAATGCTGGAGAGGATGTGGAGAAAAGGAAACCTTCCTATACTGTTGGTGGGAATGTGAATTGGTGCAGCCACTGTGAAAAACAGTATGGAGGTTACTTTCAAAACTAAAAATAGAACTACCATATGATCCAGCAGTTCCCCTCCTAGGTATATATCTGGGAAAAAATGAAAACACTAATTTGAAAAGATACCTTCTCCCTAGTGTTCATAGCAGCACTATTTACAGTAGCCAAGGTATATAAGCAACTCAAGTGCCCATCAATAGGTGACTGGATAAAGAAGATGTAAAATGTATCATATATATATATATATATACACACACATATATACACACACACACACACAATGGAATACTATTCATCCATAAGAAAGAATAAAATGTTGCTATTTGCAGCAGCATGGATAGACTTCTTGGAGGGCATTAGGGTAAGTGAAATAAGTCCGAGAAAAATAAATACTTTATGATATCACTCACATGTGGAATCTAAAACATACAGCAAACTAATGAATATAACAAAAAAGAAGCAGACTCGCAGATAACAAACTAGTAGCTACTAGTGGGGAAAGGGGAGGGTAGGGGGGGAAAACAGAGGTCGAAGAGCAAGAGGTAAAAACTACTAGGTATGAAATAAGCTATAAGGATATAGTGTACAACATGGGGAATATAGCAGATATTTTATAATAACTATAAACAGTACAATCTTTAAAATTGTGAATCACTGTATTGTACACATGTAATCCATATAATATTATACATCAACTATGCTTCATTAAAAATGTGTATAAAAAAAAGAAATACCAAAAAAATTCATGGGGGAGTGATCAGGAACAAGTGTTTCAAAAAGCCCATAGGGGGATTAATTAAAAAAAAAAAAAACAGCATGAGAAACATTATGAATAGGCGCGACCGGAACACAAACAGACAAATAAAAACATTTCTTCTGTTAAGATGATGGATAAAATATGAATTTTGAACTCTAACTTTTTAACCTCAATTAGCGATGGGATCTATACAATAATAATTTAAAAAAACAGAGAAGCAGACTGCAGAACAGTACTTTTGACCCAGAGAGAAGCACCTGCTCTTCACATGACTGGTGTGCCCCGGTGACCTCAATGTCCTTGCTGCTACTTACACCTTAATACCACCCACTTCCTTGCCCCCACCCCACCCCCATCCTTTCATTCCCCTTTCTTGACAGTCTGGGCAGAATCACTTTGTGTTACGAGCTATAACTACAGTGGAGTTCCTATCCGTGGCTCAGCGGTAACGAAACCAACTAGGAACCATGAGGTTGCGGATTCAATCCCTGGCCTCGCTCAGTGGGTTAAGGATCTGGCGTTGCTGTGGCTGTGGTGTAGGCTGGCAGCTGTAGCTCCGATTCAACCCCTAGCCTGGAAACTTCCATATGCCATGGTCGTGGCCCTTAATAAAAGGAGCTAAAATCAGATTGTCTTTTCCTTTTTTTTCCTTCAGCAAGGAAAAAAAAATGCAAGCATACAAAAAAACTCTGTCTTCATGAGAGTGAGTACACAGGGATGTGAAGAGCGTGAGAATGGAAGAATGGGCCAGGAAACCCTGCCTACGTAGCAGGTGAGGGAGGAAGAGGCCCTGGTCGTGCCCAGGCTGGAGGAAGTCACGGAGGATCCGCCTGAGTGTCCCGCACCTTCACGCCAGGGGCAGGAGATGAAGCAGACACCGGGAAGCTTTGAGACCGGGCTCTGTCAAGTCTGGAATCCAGAGGCTAACAGCGGGCTCTGACAGTGCTCAGACTGTCACGTGGAGAAAGACTCTGGCTGCAGAACCCTGAGTATGGTGAACGGCTGGGGGAGGCTTAGGAACCAATACGGCGCTCACAACCAGCCTTGGCTATTTGACAGCCAGAGCAATGAGATCGAGTCAGTTCCACATCATTACTCCCTGCCACAAGGCCCGAAATTCTTGAAACTGGCCCAAGGAAGAGCTTCTTTTCTGGCATTTATAAAAATGCTAGTCTGGAGTTCCCTTCATGGCTCAGTGGTTAACGAATCCGACTAAGAACCATGAGGTTGCAGGTTCGATCCCTGGCCTTGCTCAGTCGGTTAAGTATCCGGCGTTGCCGTGAGCTGTGGTGTAGGTTGCAGACGCGGCTCGGATCCCGCGTTGCTGTGGCTGTGGCGAAGGCTGGCAGCTACAGCTCCTATTAGACCCCTAGTCTGGGAACCTCCATATGCTGGAGGTGCAGCCCTAGATAAGGCAAAAAGACAAAAAAAAAAAAAAAAAATGCTAGTCAAAGTGCTCTATTGTCCTATCTCATCCTAAAATAAGGTCAAAGGTTGGTGAACGCCACTGTTGCAACTTTGCTCCTGGGTAAGAAGGAGACTGGCTCCAGGAACTCAGTTGGGTTCAGGGAGAGGAGGAGCTGGCAATGTCACTGATGAGACCCAGAAGCTATTTGCACAAAGGCAGATTCTCACATGCCTGGATAGGTAGTCACAAACTAGACAGACTCTCAGAGTCTGTGTCTTACCCCTCTGATTCAGTGAGCTTTATTATCTTATGCAAGGGCACAAGACACTTTCTCCTTATAAACTAGCCCTTGAAGAAGCTTGTAAAGCTTTTGTGGCACAGGAGGTAAAATTCCACTCCTGTTCAAAGTGCAGCGTTTGTGGAGAGTGAGTCATAGTGATTTCCAGCTTGTCCGGCAAACGCTTTTCGCTGTTAATGATCTAAACTTCTGCTTCCCACCTAAAGATGAAACTGAGAAGCTCATCTGAGGACACACTTTTTTTTTTTCCTCCCGGTCTTTCTGCCTTATCTAGGGCCGTACCTGCAGCATATGGAGGTTCCTAGGCTAGGGGTCTAAAAGGAGCTGTAGCTGCCGGCCTTCGCCACAGCCACAGCAACGCGGGATCCGAGCCACATCTGCAAACTACACCACAGCTCACGGCAACGCCGGATCCTTAACCCAATGAGCAAGGCCAGGGATCAAACCCGCAACCTCATGGTTCCTAGTCAGATTCATTAACCACTGAGCCACGACGGGAACTCCTGGGAACACACGGTTTTAATAATAAAGACACTTATCCTTCATTGAGAGCTTTCAAAGTGCCTCTTTCCATGCATTATGTCATTCTACTCTCAAGACGACCGTTTGAGGTTATTGTGAGGTTGTTGGTGCCTATTGTACAGATGGGAAAACTGATGATCAGGAGGTCAGGCAACTTGCCCCAGGATCACAAGCCTAATAAGTGGAGTAGTTAGCTTAACTCCAGGGATTGTACACGACACTTCCTCTCAATGGAACGATGGCTTTATGAGAAGCATTACACTGCTAAAGGTAGGTAGGTAAATATAGCAAGAAAGACCTTTGACCACAGAGGTTACCACTGCATGCCCTTGAGATGGGAGAGTTCAGAAGATCAACTTAGGCAGTAGACTATTTAGTGCATTTGCCTGTGATCCCCGGCAGCACGCTGTGGCTTAGCAAAGGGCTCTCCAAGTACCTGAACTTCCTCTCAGGGACTTGAAAAAAGTAGGTTGAACTCTGTGATTTTACAACATTCTGAAAAACATCCTTAGGTTACCTTCCAGGGTGTGCTTCATAAAGTATTATAGTGTCATCAAAGGAGCTCCCTCCTCTTGCCAAAGACTTTCCAGAGTCCCCATCTTTGGGGATCCAATCTCAAACGTCTCATCCACTCCTACAACCTCAGATCCCCGAAAAATTCCAAACCCTCTTTCTCTACCTGTTTCCAAGATGGCTATGTGCTCATGTTGCCCCCAAGAAAGGTACAGTCTGGAGTTCCCGCAGTGGTTCAACAGAAACAAATCTGACTAGTATCCATGAGGACACAGGTTCGATCCTGGCCTTGCTCAGTGGGTTAAAGATCTGGCAAGCTGTGATGCAGGTTGCAGACAAGGCTCGGATCTGCTGAGGCTGTGGCTGTGGTGTAGGCCAGAGGCTACAGCTCCGATTCACCCCCTAGCCTGGGAATCTCCGTACACTCTAGGTGAGGCTCTAAAGAGACAAAAAAAAAAAAAAAAAAAAAAAAAAAAAAAAAAAAAAAGAAAGAAAAAAAGAATAAGAAAGTTACAGTCTATTCTTTCACTCATCTTAAGTATGCATGGGCCTTAATAACTTGCATGACCAACAGAGAGTGGTGGGAGGGTCCTTCTCAGACTTTCAAGTCTAGGTCAAAATAGACCTTGCTATTTCCATCGGAGTTTCTTGGAATAATCGCCCTTGACAGGGAGTTGCCATGCAATGAGTGTGATTATCCTGAGACTACCATTCTGCAGGGAGCCAAACCCACCCTGACTGGTCCTGGAGGAGGGAGAAGTGCCAGGGAGCACGAGGCACCGCGCTGCGGGCGGAACAACCATCGTGGAAGCCGACCCTCCAGTCCCACCGCCGCCAATACCACCTGACCCGAAGCCAAACCATCCAGCCAAGCCTTCCTTGAATTCTTGACCCACAAATTTATGGGGCAAAATAAAAGGCTATTTTAAGCCATTCAGTTCAGGAATAGTTTTTTATGTAACAAGTTATACTGAAACCAGCATTTAAACCTTCCATCGAGCTTCTCGCCTCTTCTGAAATTGCAAATAATCCTAACTGCTTTGTTATTACCAAGACGTCTTTTAGTGTTATCTTACTTGGTGTCTCCGCAATCTCTGATATTTGTCTGCTTCCCCATAGAAACACCCTTATCGCCAGGGCTTCTCCATTCTCACCGATCCTTCCTCCTCAGCCTCATTCTCCTCCATCTCCTGGCATCTTAAAGGGGTTGAGTTCTGCCTTAGACTCTTCTCATGCTACACATACTCCCTAGTTTTCAGACGCGCCTTACAGATGACGTTATGTTTTTAAATCCTCCAGAGCAAATCGGAAAGTGAGAGTTAAATTTTAGTATTTAAAAGACAATAATATTGCAAAAGCCAGGAAAATGGAAGCAACTCAAATGTCCGTCAGCTGTATGTGATACCTTCACATATGGAATATTATTCGGCCTTAAAAAGAAAGGAGCAGTTCTCTTGTGGTGCAGTGGGTTGAGGGTCTGGCATTGTCACTACATGGCTCATCACTGCCGTGGCACAGGTCGATCCCTGGGCTGGGCACCTCCACGGGTCAAGGATGCAGCCAAAAAAAAGGGGAGGGGAGGAAATCCCATCACATGTTACAGCTTAAATGAACCTTGAGGACATTATGCTGAGCAAAATAAGCCAGTCACAAAAAGACAAATATTGTGTGATCTAAAGTTGTGAAAATCAGTGAAATAGAAGGTAGAATAGTGGCTGCCAGGGACTAAGCTGAGGCAGAGGAAGAGTTATTTAATGAGAACAGCATTTCAGTTTTGGCAAGGTGGGAAAGTTCTGAATATTTGTTTTACAACCATGTGTCTATACTTCATACCATAGAACTATACACTTAAAAATGGTTAGGACGGTAAAACTTATGCTGTGTTTTTTTCACCACACTAAAAAAAGGCAAAGCAAAAAGGTAACTCTTCAAGACAGTAAGAAGTTGTATATCAATATTTGAATAGTCTTTATTTTTTTCAATGCCCCTAACTAACCATTCTTCAAAAAGAGGGATACAATTATGCGCTAAACCTTGGATGACCAGCAAATTACGTAGCCCTGGCATTTCTCTATTTGAAGATGATAATGTTCTTGTTTATACACTTGGTGGGGTTCATGGAATTTCAGAGCCGGAGAGATTCAGAGATGATGTGGTGCTAATCTGTTGTGTCCATCAGAACTGCGGAGTCCAAATGTTAGATCAGGTGACTGAGGAAGATTGGGTCCTACTGACTTCCCTCTTGATTTTTGCACCAGCTCTTCCTTTTTCCTGTACCACATTACCTTTGCTGAAGGAATGGGTAGTGAAATAAAGGAAGGAACAGCTGAATAAAGACCCCTGAAAATGATAAGAGCAAACTTGATATACCGATGCTTCTAGTGGGACGTTTCTCTCAAAAATGTCATCAGTTAGCTTGTTTTGTTTTGTTTTGTTTTTTTCAGGGCTGCACCCCGGCATGTGGAGGTTCCCAGGCTAGGGGTCTAACAGGAGCTGTGGCTGCCAGCCTTTGCCACAGTCACAGCAACGCGGGATCTGAGCTGCGTCTGCAACCTACACCACAGCTCACGGCAATGCCTGATCCTTAATCCACTGAGCGATGCTAGGGATCGAACCCACAACCTAATGGTTCCTTGTCGGATTCGTTAACCACTGAGCCATGACGGGAACTCCCAGTTAGCTTCTAAAAGATGGTAGATTAGTGTACGGTGGTGAAATATTGATACCCAACTGACATTTTCTTGCACTTAGTTCACAGCATAATTGTTTTGTGTTTCTACTGTTAAGAGCAAGAAAACATGAAACAGAGGAGTGTCGCTGAAAAATCCTCATTCTTTTTTTTGTGTGTGTGTGGATGTATTTAGAGAATTTAGATCATTTAAAAGACCCAAAGTAGTTCTCACTAGAACCTTGAGGACAATATCCTAGGACCTAGGTCATCAATAGATCAAAGCAAAATGTGATGAGTAAAGAAAGAGTTAAGAGCATTACACAAAGGGGAAATATTTATTGGCTGTTCCAGCCAAAACTTTCTTAGGAACAGTACAAGAGCCCTATAGGAAGCTATGGAATTTTACCCCAAAAGTTTTAAGACTGCTGTATCGCATGTCTTTTAAACAGCATGGAATTAAGCCAGTTAAACAAGGATATGGTTTAAGTGATCACAGACTGATGAGATGATCTCAGAATGTTAGTAGCCACCCGTAAGATGTGCTGCAAATAATTAAGATGATGAGGCAAAGGTCAAGATTATGATCCAGGGAAGCACATGGCTAGCTCCATTTACCTCTACCTGTAAAAACTGTAAGATTGCTGCTAATCTCTTCCCTGACTCTTGCTTGTCTTGAACTGAACATGTCCCTGGTTCAATAGCATTGGTTTTCTCTGCCCTGCAAAGAGGTTGAGGCTGGATTTATACAATACACCCTAGTCTTGATTGCTGAAAGGCAGAGACAAGGTATGTAGACTTTTCCTGACAATGCTGGGCTCGAACTTCCTTTTCATTTTTCTCATTAAGGTTAGTAATGAATCATTTATGCTTAGTTAAAGGAGAGAAGGGTTCTTTGCCAGTACATCCGTGTAACTCTCCCAAATCTGAAACTGTTGCCAGACATAAGGTTTGTGAATGCTAAGACATCTGATCTGTTCTCTGTCCCACCTAGCCAAGCCTCCTTCTTCTGCCTCACTTCCAGGAACACTATCATGGTGCATGCACATCAGATAAGTTACATTACTACCGTTTCTCAATTTTTCAAAGAAAAAAAAAATCTAAATTACTTCCCAGTGGTTTGCCTCTTTTAGTGTGACTGTGAACTGTAATGCAATATACATGCAAATTTTTTAAAGCTATGTATTTGCTAGTACCCATACTGGGCATCAACTATGTTTAAGATACTACACTAAGTGCTTTATATACATGTTCTGATTTAATCCTCACATTAAAGGAAATATTTTATAGATAAAAAAAAGTACAAAGCCAAAAGTTTCAAGGAGCTTGTCTAAACCCACAAAGCACTCAAAGGGTGGAATCAGAGCTCAAAAATAGGTCTGTTTGATACCAAACCCATACTTTTAGCTACACAGAAATGTTTTGTATAGATTTGAGAGAAATTATGTACACATAATGACTTTAACAAATTTTACTTTGACTTTAGTCAGTGTCTAATTTGACACTGACAAATACGGACACTGACATATAGCCAATTTTTTGGTTTTGTTTTTAGATGAGATCAATATTTAAATCAATGGACTCTGAATAAAGCAGATTTCCCACCAGATGAGAGTAAGCCTTATCCAGTCAGTTAAAGGCCTGAATAAAACAATGGACCGATCTCTGAACAAGAAGGAATTGCACTAGCAGATAGCTTTCAAACTTGGACTTCAGATTTTGGACAAGCAGCCTCTATGTTTCTACTTTCATATAATACAATTATATTTCTTGAAATAAATCTCTATGTATATAGATATACACTCTATTGATTCTATTTCTTGAAATCAATTTCTTGAAATAAATCTCTATGTATATAGATATACACTCTATTGATTCTATTTCTCTGGAAAACCCTAATAAACCCTCATATTCCGTAAGGCATGAGTCATATCCAAACAACCATAAGCCAATGTGTGAAATATTAATACTGGAAATTCTTAAAACCAAGGGCTTAGAGCTTATTAAAAATACAAAAGCTAGCCCCCACCTAGGACTCACTGAATTAGACTGTCCAGGAATAGAACCTGTCTATTTTTATTTAGCTCCCTACAGGTTGTGACATCAATTGCTGGTTAAAATATAATTGTGTTATATGAAAGAAGAAACATGGAGTATTAGTCAGGATAGATAAGGTTGTGCCATGATAACAAATACCCTAGAAATCTCAGTGTCCATGCTACGTGACCAATGCTGGTTGGCAGAAGGGTCTTCTGCTCATGAAAATTGTCCTTCACTCTGCGTGTTGGTCAGTTATGTGGGAAACAGATGACATACTCAAGTATTTAAGAACAGCTTAATAAATGGACTATTTATAAAAAGTGAGGGATAATGTTAAGGGAAATCAACCAAATATTTAATAACCCTAGGGCCAATGATGGCAGCGACAAGAACCTGCAGAGAGTAGGTGCTACCCAAGAGAACCTGGAGATCATAGAGCAATGCAACCAGCCCGTGGAGACCTGGAAGGGAGGGAGTGAGAATAAATATCTCAACTCCACTCTTTCTGCCTTCTGATCTCTGGCCAATACCTCTCACTTGTCAAACCCAACCAGAAGACAGAGAACAAGGGGATCTGATGCTACAGTCCATAAAAGGCAGCCTCCCTAGGCACAGATTGTCACGGATAGTGGGGAATAGAGGCACATGTACAACATCTCAAACCCCGGCTGGCACCACCTTGAACACTGACAGTCAACGTGGTAGAAGGGAAGAAAGTGAGGCAAAACCTAAACTGTCTTTTAAGCTTCAGCCCAGAAGTGCTCTGGCCACTTGGGCTTACATTTCATTGACCTATGCAACTCACATGGCCAAACCTGACCTCAAAGGATGGGGGAGCATGAGGGGTGGGGGGCAGGAGATAGAATTCTTCTCCAGGGAGAGGAAGTGAATATTGGTGATAGTAAACTATACAAAGGAGGCAAAGTGGATGGCTGGGAGTCAGACTTGGTTTTTGTTTGGTTAGGTTTTTCTTTTAAACTGTATTTTTTTTAATCTTTTTATCCCCACCCCCACCCCCACGGTTTGTTTTCATTTGTTTGTCTTTAGAGTCACACCTGTGGCATATGGAAGTTCCCAGGCTCAAATCGGAGCTGCAGCTGCTGAATTACACCACAGCCACATGGGATCCAAGCCACGTCTGTGAACTGCGTCACAGCTCATGGCAACGCCAGATCCTTAATCCACTGAATGGTGCCAGGGATTGAACCCCTGTCCTCATGGATACTAGTCTGGTTCATTACCACTGGACCACAACAGGAACTCCCTTTTTTTTTTTTTTTTTTTTTTGTCCTTTTATGGCCGCACCCGCGGCATATGGTAGTTCCCAGGCTAGGAGGTAGAATCAGAGCTGTAGCTGCCGGCCTACGCCAGAGTCACAGCAACGCCAGATCCGAGCCGCATCTGCAACCTACACCACAGCTCACGGCAACGCCGGATCCTTAACCCAATGAGCAAGGCCAGGGATTGAACCCCAACCTCATGGTTCCTAGTCAGATTCTTTAACTGCTAAGCCACGATGGGAAATCCCCATCTTATCTTTTAAATTTTGCAACATATAAATATATTACCACTCTAAACAATAATAGTAAAATTAAAATGATACACTTGAAACTAATATCATGTTGCATGTCAACATTACATTTTCTCATTTGTAAATTAAACTTTTAAGAATTTTTAATGAAACTATTATCATAAGTCACAATAGTCAACATTGGTCCTTCTGACCCACTCACCTTACAGGGAAGCGTCAACCTCCCACTGCAGACTGAACAGTCCAGACACTAGCTTTTCTGGCCTCCTCCGATACTAGGACATGGGCACATGACCAAGTTCCTGCCAATCAGATGCAGTTGCCCCAGACTTTAAATGGGCTGAACCAACTCCCTCCTGGTGATGGGTGGTAGCTAGAATGGCGACTACATCCAGTTTCCAGAGTCATCAGGGAAAGTGGCACACCCAGGTTTCAATTCTGGTGATTCTAGGAATGCCACTGGCGATGTCGGCAGGTTGTGCTCATAGAACTAATTCCATGGCATGATTTTCAGCATTGTTTTGGATGTGTACCCTCCGAACATGATTCCTACTCCTTTTGGAAAATTAGGAACTACCCAATATCTTTTTTTTAAACTCCATTTTCAAATTAGCCAGAGTTTGGTGTCTGTTGCTTGTAGCTAAGAACCCTCATTTGTACAACGCCTGGCTTCTGGCCAGTAATTGCAAGAAAGAATAATTATAAGAACTAGATGAAGTCCTCTTTAATTTCCAATTTACAAAAAGAAATTCAAGGGATTAGATAAATCAGTAACTAGCAGCTTAATCTGTCTTTAGCATTTCTACCTGTGTAAAGTTTTCGGAGCTGGCTGCTTGTCATTGCCAGCATCAAGAGCTGCAGGGCAACATGGGTTTTAAGCGATTTGAATCACCTGAAAATTAAAGTGAGCTTCACAACAATTTAAATTTTAAGATTTTTCTTAGGATTTTTCTCTTATTTAGATAAGATCCTGGGAAAGTAAGGACACCAAGTAAAACAGAGCAAAACCTGAACTGAAGTCAGGAAATTCAGATTCCGGTTTGGGGCTGTAGGTGACAGAGATTACTAGATCTTTGTTTTCTCATATTAATCAAATGATTGCTTAGATTCCTTCCTCTCTGATGCTCTATGCTTCTAAATTGTTAAAACACAGAGTAAATTCTGCTCCAAACTGGTTATAGCAGCTCAAAAAGGCACTAGCCAGGTAGTCTGACTGAATTACTCTATATTGAACTTCTCTGTACTTAAGACTCTTTCACTAAAACACGTTTAGACATGGTGCTGTGCACCAAGGAAAAGAGGTTATCTGTTATCTTTTGTGTACTCTGACCAATAAAATTATTTAAAAGACACAACCGTTTTCCTACCGCCTTATATTTTCTTAATCTCGAAAGCTAAGGCTAGTGACCAGAGCTGACTAAGAGGCAATTCATCAATCAAGAAGATTGGCTGTCTATGTTTGTTTTATGTCTGCTTTACTCATAATGCCAAAACGTGGAAGCAACCAAGATGTCCTTCAGTAGGTGTAGGGATAGATAAACGGTGGTATATACAGATGCTGGGATATTACTCAGCACTAGAAAGGACTCAGCAATTAACCCACGAAGAGATATGGAGGAACCTATAACTCATATCACTAAACGAAAGAAGGCAATCTGAAAAGGCTGCATATTGTATGATTTCAACTATGTGACAGGCAGGAAAAGGCAAAACTATGGAGACAGTAAAAAGATCAGTGGAGCCAGGGGAAGGGAAGATGAACAGGAGGAGCACAGAGGATTTTTAGGGCAGAAATATTCTGTGATGCTATAATGATGGATACGTGTCTTTGTACATTTGTCCAAATCCAAGGAATATACAACACCAAGAATGGACCCTAATGCAAAATATGGGCTTTGAGTGATAATCTGTCAATGTAGGCTCGTCAGTTATCACAAATATACCACTCTTGTAGGGGATGTTAATAATAGGAAAGACTGCATGCATAGGGGCAGGGAGTATATAGGTGGGGAGTCTCTGCATCTTCTGCTCAATGTTGCTATGAACCTAAAACTGCTCTAAAAAATGAAGTTATTAAAAACAAACAAAAGAGACCAAAAAAGAGAGCTCCATCAGCCAAAAAGATTGGCTGATTATGCATATATTCTCAAATTGATTGATATGAAGAGAAGGCCACCTACCACTCTGCTTAGTGATGGGCAGACAGAGGAAAAGATGGATTTGGAGGCTGATACAGACACACACAAACTATTCTCAAGTGCCAGAGGGAAACAAATGCAGTACCTCGTCTTAGTAGAAAGCCTATGCTTTCATTCAGTAAGCTGCATCACTCCACCTTCTGCCTTATCCTTAGATTTTTAATGAAATATATAATCTCTCTATTTAAAATCCTGGAAGGAGTTCAAAACTGAATCTCCTCCTAGCTAATTTAATTGAAGGGCTTTGTAGCAACCTTTTAATCATATCTCCCCCAATTGCACACAGCTGGAGAATAGCACGGCTCTATTCAGAGTTCAAAACAGCCTCTCTGTCTTATTGCTGACTCAGATTTCTAAAAATTACATTCTGTGGCTGAGCCTAGCAATGAGGAGAAACTTAAATTTGGAGGAATTTGGAGAAAACCATGTCCCTTGCCAAAGAGAGGTCCTTGTTCAAATGTTGAGTTGGGCAAAACTTGTCTTCCATGTTCCAGCCTCTTCTTTCTTGGTTTCTCTTTCCTTGACCCCTTGGATAACTTCTACCATCTCTCCATTCATCAAGGTATGTTTTCAGAAAGCACTGATAACTTTTTTACCTTTAGTTGAAGAATAGTCTCCAGCCTACTTCCATACACTGCCCAACCCATTGTAATCTGGCTCCAAGGCTAATCTGTATATCAGCGCCCACAGAAACTTCTCTCACTGAGGCCAACGATAAGCTCTTCATTGCCGAAAACCAGTGGATACTCCTCAGTCCTATTCTTACTAAACTCCTGTAGGGGAGAGAGGTTGAAAATTGTCATTTTCCCATCCTTTTCACTAACAGAAACTATTTTATTTGCCCAGTTCTAAGGGGTGAGTCATGATTGATCTAACCAGTCAGAACAACTCCTTCCACTTTGTCAATGATTAATCAGGGAGTGGGAAGGAGCCTTGGTCAATGAGACACAAGAAGAAGAAATCTTATGGGTCCCTTAGGAAAGATTTTCCTCCTTAAAGAGAATGAGAGGCCTGAAGAGAAAGGTTTATTGTCTCCACTGCTCTTGCTTTCTGCTTAGAATGCTCTCAGTTGCTTGAGTGTCCAGCCTAGAACCTTGAGGGGGACATTTTTAACACAGTGACAGTGGCAGAGCAGAAGGATGGAAAGACCAGAGATCACCCACCTCAGACTTCTTGATAAGTCATTTGTACAACATAACTCACTTTCATTCCTTTACTTGCAGCCAAATGTATCCTAAGTAATACACCCTCTCTGTAGCACTTGATATTGTTTTCCCTTAAAAATTCTCCTCTCCATGACCCCAGTCAGCTCTGGTTCCCTTCTCTGTGCTCCTCTTTCTTCACGTGTCCTCAAATATAGGTGCCTCCCCAAGGACTAATCTTTAGCCTTTTCTGTGTTTTCCCCAAGTTGTCTCTTGAGGAGAGTCCCTCTGGACCCACAGCTTTCATTACCACCCACCCTCTGACAAGCCCCTCAGACCTCTCTCTGAGGCTCTATGGCAAGATGTTTAAAAACAAATCCAATCATTTTCCCTTTGCAGACAATCTCTTCCTCCTGCATTTCTCATCTCAGTGGATTCTACAACCTCTGCCCAGTCACCCAAGATGATAACCCTGGCATGATTCTAATCTTTCTTCCTCAATTATTCATCTGCTCTCCTAGTCTTCACCACCACAAATGGGTTACAAAGTCATGTTCAGTAACCTCCAAGATATTTTTAGAATCCATCCTCTCCACTCTCACTGCCACTTCATTAGTTCACACTTTCTCATCTCTTGCTAAAACTATTGCGAGGCCCTCTTCACTGACTCATTCCCCAGTCTTGCCTCCTTCACTCAATCCTCTGCACTTGCCTCAAGGATGATTTTAGCCATCATCCTCCACTTCATCTTCCCCTGACTCCTTTAAAATGGCATTCGAGGTCCTTCATCATTTGACCTCAGAGCACTCTTCTAGTTCCATATCCTCTGAATATGATCTGATTAAGGGACCTCTTTTTTTTCTTTTGCATAATCTAATTTCTACACTCACCTCTACTTTATCTACCTGGTGTGCTCTCATTTATCTTCAGTTCTTGTCTTCTTTCAGCTCTGAAGTCTCTTTCTTTATCCTCACCACCCTCCTCCCCTTCTTCTCTCCTCCAAAAAAAGTTAGATATTCCTCCAGACTATCTTGTGATACTTCTACCATGGCATCTCTCAACCAGTTCCAGAGTCATTAATGACTTTGTCCAATTCCTTTAGATTCTGAGCAACTTGAGGACGAGGACAGTCTTGTTCATGTTTTCTCTCCGATGTCTAACAAGGTACTAACTGATAGCAACAGTAAATGCTTATTGAAGGAAGAATTAAATGAGTGAATGATGTTCTCACTCTCAGGGCATTTGCAGTTTACAAAAGAAGGAACCACTATCCATAAAAAGCAATCTCGAATTAGTTGATATACCATCTGAGGGGCCAATGGGGAGGCATTTTCCCAATGCTGGTTAATCACACTATATGGACAGTTGTTAATCCGCAGTAACATCCCTGTCTTGCCGGTTGGGTAAATTTTCTTCCTGAAAATGTCAGAGATTTTGGCCTCTCAGCAAGGCACTTCACAGGCTATAGGTTGTCCAAAATTAATTATAGCCTTTAGTGAATACACTATGGTGTTTTTGATGTGGTAATAATTCCCTTAAGAAACTTGTCTGAAAAGTATAGTCCTTCTTAAAAGATGAATTCAGAAATTTTATGGAATGCATCTGGAATGTGTATAGACAAGAAGGAGAACTTTAATCATGCTGTACACTTAAGATCCAGGTATAAGTACCCAGATTTGTTAGATTCCGTGTACACACTGTGTTTAACATAGTATGAGCAGATTCAGTCATTTAAAAGATACAATTATCACTGAATGCAGGAACAGTTGTACGGGAGCTTCTCCATCTCCCTGATTCAGATCAATTGTCTACCCTGCTCTGTGCCGCAGAGAAGATGACCTCTGTGCACTGCATCTATTTGGCTCCTGGGCTTTCTGCCTTCTTGGGTTTGGCCAGTGAGCATCACCTGCCAAAGATCAGGAGGGAGAAAAAGACAGAGTACTTATACCCTGCCAGGTCATAGTTTGCCAGTGACTGCAGTCCTCAGTCAAATGCCACAGCTCCTATTAGGTGGAACTCTCCGAGTTTCTGTAAACTCCCCCTCTTCTTGCCTCTTAGGCATAGAGGACATAGGGATGGTAATAGCAGCCTGATGTTGCTAACACAGGGAGGTTCACTATTTCCCGTTGGTTTTCCTCAGCCCTGCTCTCACCCTTGTATATTTCCCTACATTGAACCCTCTTTATTCATCCAGTTTGAATACCACCTGTTTGCTGCTTGGCTGCCAACTCATGTGATCAGGTTGTTTAGGGAGGCAAGGAGGATTATTCTATTTACACCAGGACCTTTCTACTCCTGTCATTTGTTAATACTAACCCTTTAAAAAAAAAAAGAGAACAAGAAATACTGCAAATGTTTGCTCAAAACCACATCCACCTGTGGGTACAAAAAGGTCCCAATAACAGCAATAAAACAATATTTTGAGGTGGTCCACTGGAGAATTTTGGTTTTCTGTCTCTCTATGTAGTTCCAACATAATCACTCTCAATAACCTGGGAGGGGAAGAGGGACATTCACCTGCTTCAGAACTAAGGCAGTTGCTCCCAATAAACTGGATACAAGAGCTCCCCTGGGGAAGCTGCTAATCTTCGAGGCACATTAAAACATCACTGGGCTAATAAAACATCACAAGAAATATGACAAGACAGAGAAAACCATATTACTCAGAAATCCTTTCAAGAGGACAACAGTGTGTGGTTGCTAGACATACTTCCACGAGTCAGAGGAAGCAAGAAAGGAGGATGAGATTACCTCTCCCCTGTGAGCCCGGCTACAGTAATGAAAGGTGGTCCAGCCTCTGAGAAGAGCGGACCGGGTTAGTGTTGAGAATTATGCCACACTATGGATATGTTTTCCTAGACCAGAGCTGGAGTGAACTTGCTTTGAGCCAAGTAAAAAGTCTGAAACTGCTCTCATTGACTCTTTTTTGCCTCCTTTCCCAACAGAGCTAGGACTTTCTCCCCTAAGAAGTTGGTGTCACAGGACATCAATACGAAGAGATGCCGAATTATTGACCTGCCCAGGGCGCTCACCTAGGTGCTTCTGCTCCATTCCTGACCACTGAGTGGTAAAAAACGCTCACTTCTTCTTCTCCAGCATTGACTTGAGCTCCTTGACCCTGGTCTGTAAGCGTGGTGTCTTCTTTCTCTTACTCATATGTCTTGGTCTCTATTTGCAATGGATCATGTGGAGGTGAGGCAAATGCTTTCCACCTCGGCGTGTGACACAGGTTCACAAAACAGCTGTCTGGGGTTCCCAGTTTTTAACAAAGGTTTTTGTAATATAGCTCATCATTGTCATTGTTGTTCTTTGTTTTGTCTTGCTTTTGTCTTTTGGGGGCTGCACCCATGCCATATGGAGGTTTCCAAGCTAGGGGGTCAATCGGAGCTGTCGCCACCAGACTACGCCACAGCCACAGCAGCTCAGGATCCAAGCCACATCTGTAACCTATACCACAGCTCACGGCATCGCCAGATCCTTAACCCACTGAGCGAGGCCACGAATTGAACCTGTGTCCTCATGGATGCTAGTTGGGTTCGTTTGCTGAGCCACGATAGGAATTCCTGTCATTGTTGCTCTTTTTTTTTGGGGTGGGGTGCTTTTTAGGGCTGCAGCCGCGGCATATGGAGGTTACCAGGCCAGGGGTCTAATCGGGGCTGTTGCTGCCGGCCTACGCCACAGCCACAGCAACACAGGATCCGAGCCGCGTCTGCAACCTACACCACAGCTCACGGCAACACCAGATCCTTAACCCACTGAGCGAGGCCAGGGATCGAACTCGCAACCTCATGGTTCCCAGTCAGGTTCATTTCCACTGCACCATGACGGGAACTCCTGTGTTCTTAAGTTATATTTTTATTGCTGCCCTCTCTCCCCAGGATTTTTTTTTTTTTCGTGTCTTCTCAGGGTCATACCTGTGGCATATGGAGGTTCCCATGCAACGGGTCATATTGGAGTTGCACATGCTGGCCTACACCACAGCCACAGCAACACCAGATCTGAACCACATCTGCAACTTACACCAGAGCTCAGGGCAATGACAGATCCTTAACCTACTGAGCGAGGTCAGGGATCGAGCCTGTGATTGAACCAGGGATTGAACACGTTGCTAGTCAGATTCGTTTCCGCTGAGCCATGATGGGAACTCCTCTCCCCAGAATTTAACCGAGTATCTAAGAGACTGAGTTGAGGACAAGCTTATTTACATTTAAACACTCTGCTTCTGGGAGTTCCCGTCATGGCTCAGTGGTTAACGAATCCACCTAGGAACCATGAGGTTGTGGGTTCGAGCCCTGGCATCACTTAGTGGGTTAAGGATCCAGCATTGTCGTGAGCTGTGGTGTAGATCACAGACTCGGCTCGGATCCCATGTTGCTGTGGCTGTGGTGTCGGCTAGCAGCAACAGCTCTGATTAGACCCTTAATCAGGTGTGGCCCTAAAAAGACAAAAAAAAAAAAAATTCTGCTTCTTTGTCAAGGTTTGGGACTAGCCTTAGACAATATTGTTAATAGAATGCGTTTGACAATGAGAGCCTTGCACTGCGGATGCCCAGAAACCCCAACGTCCATGGTCCCTTAGGCAACAGTGCATTTATTGCCATATTTAACTGCTACTAAGTCTAGAGGGTAAGCACAAACTAAACAATTACTCTAAGCAATACCCTGGTTGACCTGCAAGCTAAGAGCTATAAAAGATTTATTAAGGAAGTATCAGTTGTCAGATTTGTTGAACACTTCTTATGAACTCCCCATATTCTCTTGATCTTACCTGTCTCCATGGTCTGTGGACACTGGTTCTGCTCCAGCCACCTCCATGCTCCCAACTCTGGGTGGGCTTCCATCAGTTCTGTGGGAACAATCTGACGATGCCCTGCCACGTGTCCACATGTGCATCTGACCAACTACCCTGGGGTCCTGGGGCCTTCTTATTGCTTCTGAAATGTGTTAAATAGAGATTATTTAAACTCTACAGCTTTCAGATGCTTCATCCGTAAAATGAGGAGGAAAATTCTCATCAAGAGGAGACAAGACTGGTGAATGGTTTTCTCTCTTCCTCCTCCAACATTGGCTGTTCTGAGACAGAATCATTCATATGACCTTTCATATGACAGTCCTCAGAGATTAAGGAATCATTGCATTTGATATCAAGTGGGGTCCAGATTTTGCCTTGCAACCTGCTTTCTGGAAAATCCAGGCTAAGGTAGCATATTCTTGACGTCTAGCGATGAAGCAGTCTGCATGATAAAAAGGAAAGAGTAAAGATTTGGAGAGTCAAGGGACTTGGGCTCTGGCCATTTGCTAACTAAATGCCATATAGAGATTCTTTAACTGCTACAGCTTTCAGATGCTTCATCTGTAAAATGAGGATAAAAATTTGTACTTCAGAGGTATGAAGACTCAGTGAGATAATGTACATTAAAAGCAAATTAATAGCGATCACTGATATTTTTCTGTCAGGCACTGCATTAAGTGAGTGTAAATGCCTAATCTGTCCAGTTCATATTTGTACATTTTTCATTTTAATATGATAGATATAAATCATCATATTAAAAAAAACATACACCCAACTTTTAAAATAAGAGACATAAAAGTCACGAAGCATTTGAACTAAATGAATTGCTACAGATGGGCAATAAATCTAACTGGGAGATTTTTAGCAGCTTTGACAAAAATAGAAACATATTGGGTTATATTTTACCTTTGTCTAATAAAAGAAAGTAAACAAAAATTTTATAAATAAAGCAATGTTTAACCTGAACTCAAAGGTAGGTTACTGTGTAATCCTTAGATAATAGAATACGTCTTCAACTACAATTTTATAAAATTGTGAGAATGTCCTAGAGAAATTCATCTACTGATCCTATATAAAGCCTTGAAGATAAAAATTAAATTGTAACAGTGAAGGCATTTTATTGGATTGTGTGAAATTGTATAATAAATTTATTTTTTGATTATCTAATTCTGTAGTTCTACCAAAACAGAAGTTTACACATGCTTACAAGTGTAACATGTTGTCATGAAATTTCCACAGTTATGGATAATTAATTCCTTCTGCATCCCTTCTCTTTCTTTTCCATTCAAGAAAGAACACCTGGACATTGCCATAGGTATCATCTTAATACTGTTTTCATTTAGAAAAGAGGGTAAATAATTGGCAAAATTCAACTGTCTAACTCATATTAATATCAAATTACTTGCAACATAAGCTATTTTCCAAAATGCTCCTTTTCCTTTCTTCCATTCCCATGACCCCTCTTAACTTAAACATTGAATTGTTTAGAGTCTATGTTTATTTATTTATTTTTGGTCACACCAGCATGCGTAAGTTCCAGGGCCAGGGATCGAACCCATGTCACAGCAGTGACCGGAGTCAGTGCAGTGACAACACAGGATAATTAACCCACTGAGCCATATGGGAACTCCTGGATTCTGTGTTTTATTTTCAGATGATGAACATACATGCACCAATTTACTATTGATGAGGTTCAAAATTTGACAACTTAATTTCTTCGTACAACATTTTTCTCGTGAAAAAAATTAGAAAGTATTACCTTCAAGAAACTCCATACCTTGGAATTCCCATCGTCATGTAGCGGTTAACGAATCCGACTAGGAACCATGAGGTTGAGGGTTCGATCCCTGGCCTTGCTCAGTGGGTTAAGGATCCAGCGTTGCCATGAGCTGTGGTATAGGTCCCAGATGTGGCTCGGATCCGGCGTTGCTGTGGCTGTGGTGTAGGCAGGCAGCTACAGCTCTGATTTGACTTCTCTTAAACTTTACCTGATCCACTATTTACAGTAGAGTTAGTAGCAGAGGTTTGTAGACTCCTCTACTTGGATTTTACGGGAGTTAAGGCACAAAGAGTAGTCCAACAACAGTCTGCTTTCCCCCAAAACTAGAAGTGGAGAGAATAACTCAGGAAAAAAACTACAATTTACCTACAGAGTATCACACAAACAAACATCCTAAACCCATGGCTTCACCAGGATTTCCTCCTTTTGATGTTTTCCCAGTGGTTTCAAATGCAAAACAGCTTGACCTCATGTTAGATCTGGGGGGTTTAGCAAGGCATAATACCCATTTCTTAAGTAGAAAGGTAAATGACAGAAACATGGATTCCTTTTATTACATAGAGGGTATAAAATTGTATGTAAATATAATTTTGTATTTAAACATTAAATTTCATCACGTATAGCATGTTTCATTAAATAAGGTCATTAAAAATAAGGTCCTGGAATGTCCTCCAACTTCTATAATTTAAGAGCTTCCCAAAGGCTGGGTAGGGATGTGTGGATCCTTTGGCTGGGAAGCTGCATCAGCTCAACAGAACTTAAGCAACGTGGAAGGAGAAACAGGTAGCATCTTTGAACTGTCCCTTTCAAATATCAGATGTCTCAAGGGAAACCTGGAAAATGTCAAAGGGCATTTTCTGGCACTGGAAAGTATGAGGCACTATTTTTGACTCCAGGGAGAGTTAGCCAGGCACTTGAGAAAGTTGGAATGAGGGAAGAAGGGTTGTCATTTAGCGATGGCCAAAGAGAAAGTCATTCCTCTTCAACGTTGGCAAAAGCTTGGAGGGTTCCCGGCAGTTAGGCTAATATTTTTCCAAAAGAAAACATTTGAATCCATCCAGGCATGTAGACAGATATTTGGTTGACACTGCAGAGTTCTGGGCCAGCAGGGAAAACATGGTTTTGACATGAAAAAAGTGTATTTAAAATAGGTGTTAACAATTAACTACCTTGATCATGAAAAAACTTTGTCTTTTGAAAAATATCTGATTTCCCATAATATTTTTCCTTGTTTGGTTAGCCAGGATAGGTTAGAAGGAAAATATACCAAAAATTAACATGACAAACTACCATCTAGTATTCAGGTTAGGGCCAGAACAAAGGAACTCAGTGGTTATTGATGGAAGGAAAGAACAAATGAATGAATAAATAAACTATTTGATGGAGTTATTTCATATTTCAGTTAATTGAGGAAGACTGTCTATCAACTGAGAAATTTTTCTTTTGGTATTGTTCAGCCATATTACTCTTTCTGGAAATTATTAGCCAGTTGGTTCATTTGCTTGTATTTTCAAAAAAATAAAACCAAGTCCTGAACAGAAATCTGTCTTCTTTTTTGCTCTATCTGGAAGACATAGATCCTATTCTTTGGCATAATGGTAACATGTTCTTTGAATATACATTGGAAAGAAGAGGTAAAGGTACACAGCCTATTTTCTATGATTTATGGTTAGAGTTCAATTAACACTAGACTTTTGACAGTAGTGCCATGATATAGACATAGAAGAAGCATTTATGGCCAGTGACCTGGAAACGGATTATGTGGTTTGGTCTGTTGTTTATGGATGGAGATAAATGCAGGAATTGATCTGCACTGTAAGAGGATTTCCATTACTTGTACTTATTTTTTTTAATGAAGTAAAATAGAACAGAACAACATCAGCAGAGGAAGTGATCGAATAACCTCTTTGTTCCTCAAGGTACTAGACTGAAAAACTTGACCCCACAATTTGAGAAAAACTGTGTGCCTCTAAGAGCTTTCCAACCAACTAGGGGTCTATGATTTGACAGATAAATGGTTCTCCTTTCCCCTCGAAGAAAACAGCAAACCCCCAATTATATAAAGAACCTCGGTCCAAAGCTCTGGGTTGAGGATGAGTCCATCTTCTTTGACTTCAGCAAGCTGGAGGCTCAGAATGTTGGCAGGCTTCACTGATAAGAACCTGGTCACATTGGCACCTATTCTTCAGGCTTCGCTGATCTCATGGATTAGCACAGAGTTTCCTGATCACCACGTCTCTGCAATGGCCTCTCATGCAGAGAAACACTCTCTCGGTTTTGCCTGATGTTCTGGACCGTGGGTTTTTTTTTTTTTTTTGTATTTTTGCCTTATCTAGGGCTGCACCCGCGGCATATGGAGGTTCCCAGGCTAGGGGTCTAACAGGAGCTGTAGCTGCCGGCCTTCGCCACAGCCACAGCAACGCGGGATCCGAGCCACGTCTGCAACCTACACCACAGCTCACGGCTGTGCAAGGCCAGGGATCGAACCGGTAACCTCATGGTTCCTAGTCAGATTCGTTAACCACTGAGCTACAACGGGAACTCCTGGCCTGTGCTTTCACAGCACTTGTTTTCACTCTCAAAATGGCTCCAATTAGAACAATAAATCAGGGAGTTCCCGTCGTGGCTCAGTGGTTAATGAATCCGACTAGGAACCATGAGATTGCGGGTTCGATCCCTGGCCTTGCTCAGTGGGTTAACGATCCAGCGTTGCCGTGAGCTGTGGTGTAGGTCGCAGACGCGGCTCGGATCCTGCATTGCTGTGGCTGCGGTGTAGGCCAGTGGCTACAGCTCCGATTCGACCCCTAGCCTGGGAACCTCCACATGCCGCGGGTGCGGCCCTAAAATGACAAAAGGCAAAAAAAAAAAAAAAAAAGAACAATAAATCATACAGTCATCCCATGTCTCATCAATCAACCGACTTCGGAGGTCACTCTCTCAACAGTTTTCCAGAAACACTGAAATCTTCCTCTCTCCTGGCCATCCTGGATTTGACGATCTCTTGGTACTATAGGTAATTAACTCAAGAAGAGTAACTGGGATAGGATACATTAATTCTCTGTGTGTCTATGAGTAGGTCGATTACATTTCCTGGCCTCAATTTCTTCGTGTAAAATAGGAATGTTAAAGTAAATGATCATTTCAGCAAACCCAACCAAGCTGCAGACCGCTGCTCTTCTCTCTCATTCACCCCCAGGGCCCCAGGGCACAGCAGAAGGAAAGGTCAGGTGTCCTGCCATACCTTCCTACTGAAAGTCTCTGTTGAATTTAATAAACTCGGCTGCTGTAGGGCAATTACAATTCCTGGCCTCAATTTCTTCATGTAAAATAAGGATTTTAAAGTAAACAGTTTTCTCAGTAACAAATGTCATCTTGGCTGAAACCAACCAAGTTTGAGTCCCCTACACCTGGGCACACCAAAGCAAAGGGCAGGTGTCCTGCCAAAGTCTACTCAAAGTCTCCATTGAGGGAGTTCCCGTCGTGGCGCAGTGGTTAACGAATCCGACTAGGAACCATGAGGTTGTGGGTTCGATCCCTGGCCTTGCTCAGTGGGTTAAGGATCCGGCGTTGCCGTGAGCTGTGGTGTAGGTTGCAGACGCGGCTTGGAGCCCGCGTTGCCATGGCTGTGGCGAAGGCCAGCAGCTACAGCTCCTGTTAGACCCCTAGCCTGGGAACCTCCATATGCCGCGGGTGTGGCCCTAGATAAGGGAAGAAGACAAAAAAAAAGTCTCCATTGAAGTCTAATAAACTCAGCCATTTTGAAGCTGTTGTGGATTCTTATCACTATCCTAATATTCAAACACACATATCCCGAGCTCCCAGAGACATTCAGGCCAGCTTGAGGGAAGCAGTGCTCCTAGGACCCTGTGTATAGAAACTCTGGCCTCCAATTCCACATTGTCCCTAAAATATCATTCCTGAGAATAATAACTGATCTCTTTAACTGCCTGGAAGTCTTGACACTCATTTTTGAGAAATACAAGTACATAGTAGACATACGTCACCATTTATGATTCTAGAGAAATAGGTAGGAACATATCTTTTCTTTTCTTTTCTTCTATTTTCTTTTCTTTTCTTTTCTTTTAATGGCCACATCTGCAGCAAATGGAAGTTCCCGGCTAATGGTCGAATCAGAGCTGCAGCTGCAGCCTATGCCACAGCCATGGCAACACTGAGCCCAAGCCACATCTGCAACCTATGCCACAATTTATGGTAATGCCGGACCCTTAACCCACTGAGTGAGGCCAAGGATCAGACCTGCATCTTCACAGAGACAACACTGGGTCTTTAACCCACTGAGCCACAGTGGGAACCCTGGTAGGTGCATATCTTAACCAATTCAACTTTACATTATTTAAAATATTTACCTTGCACTCTCCCACTTCTAAAAAGGATTTGAGTTTGCTTTCATCTCATTAACAACAGCAATCTCGCTAGTTTGTTTATTGATTTTCTTTACAACCCAACAGTTTCTACTTAATGACTAAGGGCAATCGCCAGATCAGAGGTCAAAAATGCAGTCAGGATCTTGGCAAGACAAAATCACACACAAAAAGAAGTTCTGGGGATGGAGTGGAAGGAAGAATCAAGAGAAAACAGGAGGACGCTCTACAGAGAAAATGGATCATATGCTCAAGACAAGAAACTATATAAGTCAAGAAACAGAGTCCTTCAGGTTCTCAGAGGGGACAACTTACCATTCATCCTTTGTTTCTCAGTTCCCCTGTATCCTTTCCATCAGCCCTCTTTTCATTCAAAGTCTGAGTGAGTCTCTGTTCCTTGAAACCAGATAATCCCTTGAGACAAAAAAAAAAAAAAAAAAACTGTTTATTAGACCTCTTAGTATAACTCCAGTCTAGAGGAGTGTATCCGTCAGAATCCTGAGAGCAAACAGATGCAAACTCACCTTGAAGATTTACAAAGGTGGGGGTATTCGAAGAGCAAGGGAAAGTGCAGAAACTCAGGGTTAGTAACTCATTGCATCTGCGCCTGAATACACAAAGGAAAGGAACAGTTACTGGAACTCAGAATGCCGAGAGTCCCACCCAAAGAAACACCTTGTGAGGAGCAGTGACTTAGGTCAAGGACCATGGCTAGTTTGAGGTGACATCTCAGAGAGGGAATCCGGGGAAGCACATCTTGATCTTACTTTTCTGCCTCCAACACCCGGCTGGGGCTCCCACTTGAACAAACCCTACCTGAAGGCAGAGGGCGAGAAAACCTATCAGTGTTGTCCACGCAGCTCACTGTCCCAGGGTAGATGTCTGCTTCATCCACATTTATCCAGGTATATTTACGGCTGCAACTTCCTAAGAGAGCAGCTAAGCCTCCCACACTCACAGCTTTGGGCCAGAAAGCACTATCTATCCAAAAGGAGAAGTGCAGGTCCCGCCTAGTCAAATGCAAAGACACAGCTCTCCCATAGCATCATTCTGGCCCAGCAAGGCCAGGGCGGAGCCTCACCCATCTGCAGTCGGCCTCCCCCGTGCCTGGGTCTGCCTGGGAGGAGCAGCCTTGCTGAGAAAGGGAGCCGTGGGCCGTCATGAGAAGTGGCAGCCGAGTGTGAAATCCTGCCACTGGCCAGCGGCAACTGGAAACAAGGCTGAAAATAGCTCAGGCAGAATCCCAGCATCAGGACAGGGGGAGAAATGGTGCTTTTACCAGGAGATGTCCTTTTAAGCCATTTAGAGAACGGTGTGGAAATGGTATTGTCGTGTTATTTTTATTCCAAACATCCATTCCCCAAGGAACCCTGAACCACAATGCCCTTCTGTGTCCCCAGGGGACCCAGGACTGTTCTGGTAAGGCTGAGAAAGCTATGCAGACGGACACAGCAGATGACAGCTTTCAGGGCCCCGGCTTCAGGACAAATCTGCCCATGAAACGTGAAAATGCTGTCTCACTCTCAGAACAACTTATGGTTCTTTTTGTGGAGTATAGAAGTCTCTCCTTTGATTTTATCACCAAGTCTTTGTAAAGTAGAATATCGTGTTCTGTGTTTTCAAATACATTCCATAAAACCCAGCGTGGCTGCCTAATAATTTGAGTATCCTAAGGAATAAATGCATTTTCTTCACCATCTCTACCAACCTCTCACAACTGCTCCTTGAAAATCATGAAAAATTCCATTAAATATTGATATTTGTGCTATTTTCATCACAGAAGAAATGATCACAGCCTCCAACACAATCACCAACTCCAGAGCATAAATTCTGAGTCAGCATAACTCAGTAGACTGGTACTGAGTTTCTTCCCTGCACTAGACACTCAGAATATTAAGATGAGTTTTAAATGGCCTGAGCTTAAGGAAATGAACACATAAAGTTTTATAGTATAGGGTAATAAGTAAAGTAAGACTTTATATTTTATAAAAAGTGAGGGAGGTCATTGCATAAGAGAGAGAATGATCAAACCTTATGTAGGCAAAGAGGTTTCCTATAGTAAATGGTATATGAACTTTGCTTTAAAAGATGAATAGGAATTAGAAGGTAGCTAAGGGTTGATAGGCATTCCAAGCAAAGGGAAGAGTATGTGCAAAGGCTAAGAGCCCCAAATGACCAAGTCATGTCTTTAGAACTAGAAGCGAGTTGGCACGGCTGAACCTAACTGCTCAGGGGAGAAGTTGAGGAGGAAGGAAGACACCAGGCAGTCAGCAAAGTGTGATTGGCAGGGTGCATGCCAAGTAATCTAATGGCATGCAGCAGTTTGCAAATGGTTTCTTTTCTTTTTTTATTATTATGTTTAATAATTAAATCAGAGTGTCTACCCCTATAAAGTTTCATCTCGCCCAGTTCCATTTTGATATGAATTCTTGAGTGGGAGGGAGAGTGGCATTAATTCCATCATGCTGTGAGTTGACCATCACCTGTGTGTCCCCAGGGGAGTGTGTCACTCAAGAGAACACTGTCTTTCCTAGAAGCAGGACAAGGAAAGAAGTGCTACTACCAGGCTACACAGAGACAGCAAAGGGTTTAAGGCAGGGCTGTGAGATGGTCACACATGCATTTAGCAAGGGCCGCCTGACAGCACTGTGAAGAATCAGATGCTTTGGCTGGTAAGAGGCACAATGTATTAGATTCTTAAGGCTGCTATAACAAACACCACAGAGAAACCTGTTTTCTCAAAGCTCTGGAAGATTGAAGTCCAAAATCAAAGGGTCATCACAGCTGAACTCCCTCTGGAGGCTCTCTGGAAGAGTTCTTCCTTGCTTCTTCTGGCCTCGTGTTGCTCTCAGCAGTTCTTGGCTGCCTCGGCTTGAAGCTATATCACATCATTCTCTGCCTGTCTTCACATCACCCTCTCCTCTCTCTGCGTGTCTTTTCTATCTCTTATAAGGACACACATGTTTGCATAGAGGGCCTGCCTGGGGAATCCAAGCTGGTCTCATCTCCAGATCCTTGACTCAGTTATGTCTGCAAAGGCTCTTTTTTCCAAATAAGATAGCATTCACAAGTTCCAGGGATCCGGACATAGACACATTCAACACACTGCACAGAAGAATTCTGTTTCTCCACCTATGACCAGTGGACAAGCTGCATGAGTATATCCTGGAATGCTCCCTCTGTCCTGTGCACACTGCTGGACTAGAGATGTGGGCACGGTAAGGAGATGTCAGCCACCAGGGTATGGGTGTGGAAACTAGAATCAGAGTGGTCAAGACTCAGTGGTGACTTGAAAGTGGAGGTAAGGAGGATGAAGGAAAACATAATGACTCCCCCAGGTCTATCATGGGACCCCTGAAAGATGGAAAAGCAGACAGAAAATGTCCCAAGAACCTCCAGGCTTGGAAGAACTAGCAAGATCATTTCATGCAACCCTTATTTGTGATACAGAATTTCCCTTTTTGCTTTCTTTAACAAACAGTTAAGCAGCCTCTGTTTAAGCAATTTACCATGTAGTGTCTGGATTTCATTGTTGACCGTTTCCTTCACTAGCTCATAAACTGAATTTGGGGAAAAGACCATGTTTGTTGGCCTCACTGTTGTTTCCCCAGCACCTAATAGAGTATCTGGCATATGGAAAATGCACCATATATGTTTTGGAAGGAACAGATGAATGAATGAGCAACTCCAGAGGCAGGAAGATGTGGGCACTAAGAATTAGCCTGGGCAAGACTACTCAAGAGTTATTACAGTGGCAACTCCTCAATTTGGGGCAGCTGTACTTGTAAATTCCTCTGTATACAGTCACTTATTTTGCTCCCTAGATCGAGTCTAAGTCTTCTTCTATGTGAAGGTTTCTTTCAAATATTTTGATGAGAACTTTTGTGTCCCCTAAGACTCCTTCTTCCTTTGGCTAAATGTCTTCACTTTCTTTGGCCACCATGGCCTGTTTTAGAATTCCACCAAAATCTGGTTGCTCTCCTTTCATTTACTCGACTGTTTATGAGGACCACAGAGTGCTCTGCACCAGGGCTGTGTACTCAGTAGGGAACACTGCCATCATGCACTCACATGCCAGTTTGTCAGTGTCTCTCTGAAGTTATTAAAGAGAGCAATCCGTAGCACTAAGAGAAACAGATACGCCTTGCCTTGTACTGGATCTGGGCTTCTTACTACTATATCTACAGTAAGGTTGTTATTTTTTATTTCGCTTGGTTTTTCACAGCACTAGACCTGGTGTTGCCAATTGTTTGTACAATCATGGGTCATGAATTAAGGTTTTTTTTTTTTTTCCAGAATATCTTAGTCTGCTGGGGCTGCTATCATAAATTACCATAGACTGAGTGACTTAACCAACAGAAATGTAGTTCTCTTAGTTTTGCATGCTGCGAAGTTTGTGATCAGCATGCCCGCGTGTTTGGGTTCCGGTGAGGCCACTTCCTGATCTACGTAAGGCCACCTTCTTGCCCTGCCTTGTCTGACAGAAACAGAGATCATCCCGTGTCTATTCTTATAATGACATTAATCCCCATTCACAGGGACTCTAACCTCATGACCTAATTAACTCCCAGTGGCCCCACCCCCAGATATGATCTCGTTGGAGATTAGGGCTTCAACATATGAATTGAGGGGGACCCAAATATTCACTCCATAGAACTGAGTATATACAGAGTTTGAAGTACATAGAACAGTCAACACTGGAGCACTTTTACCTCTTACATACAGGACGTGTGATTATGCTCTGTTATGGTAGTGAAATGAGCAGAAGTGAACCCCAGCAATCCAGAGGGGCTGGGTATCTTTTCAGTCATCTGTGAGAAACAGATGCTGTGTCAAGCCCAGGAGACAAACCAGCTTCTTGGGGGCTCAGGTTACATCTTGTGTTTAGTGAAGCACATCAGAATCATTTGCAGAGTGGAGCCAAAGTTGATTGCTTTCTTTCATATT
The DNA here is from genome assembly GCA_004024745.2 of Catagonus wagneri. Classification (NCBI taxonomy): domain Eukaryota; kingdom Metazoa; phylum Chordata; class Mammalia; order Artiodactyla; family Tayassuidae; genus Catagonus; species Catagonus wagneri. The sequence continues at coordinate 567,667 of PVHT021183527.1, read as the reverse complement.
TCTCTATGATTTTATGTGCATTCCCCCCCCCCGTTTTGATAATAATGAACAAACCTGCAATAGAACAAGGAGAATTCAACCGAACTAATGGAGCCGTTTGCAGTGAAAGAAAATCCCTTCCATTTGGTTGAATTCCTTTTATTTTATTGAAGGTTTCTTTCTTTCTTTCTTTCTTTCTTTTTTTGCCTTTTGTCATTTTAGGGCCGCACCCGCGGCATGTGGAGGTTCCCAGGCTAGGGGTCTAATTGGAGCTGTAGCCACTGGCCTATGCCACAGCCACAGCAACACAGGATCCGAGCCGCGTCTGCGACCTACACCACAGCTCACCGCAACGCCGGATCGTTAACCCACTGAGCAAGGCCAGTGATCGAACCCGCAACCTCATGGTTCCTAGTCAGATTCGTTAACCACTGCGGCACGACGGGAACTCCTGAAGGTTTATTTCTTATTTGTTCGCTATTGAAGCTCCAAGCTTCAGAAAGGATATTCTCCTTTAAGGGAACACAGACGTTTGACTTAAAACTCAGTATTGGTATCCCATTTTTTACTAATGAAATTATAAGAAAATAAAATCTGCTTGTCCTACAGCAATTTGGCTGCAGTTCAAAAATTTTTCATTAAAATGAAATAACATGTTCTGGAAATCTAATTCCAGGAGAATTAAGCACACTTACCAAACAGTCATCAGTGATCCAAAATGAAGGGAAAAGCTATAGGAAAACTGCCAGCAAATGGACAGTTGAAAGAGATTCTAAGTATTGTCCACCTACCTCTGTGTGGTCATTTCTGGGCCCATTTGTTTTTAAGTGAAAATTTTGAAACTCATACTTCATTTTTTTTTTGGCATGAAATGACACATTTATTGATTCTCATTACCCTTCAAGAATAGTTGAAGTGAGGAGTTCTCTTGTGGTGCAGTGAGTTAAGGATCCTGTCTTGTCACTGCAGTGGTTTGGGCTACTGCCGTGGCATGGGTTCAATCCCTGGCCCAGGAAGTTCCACATGCTGAGGGCGCAGAAAAAAAAAATATTTGAAGTGAATAAAGAAAGATTGTTTGCATTATAAGCCATTCAGTTTGTCAATTAGAGGTAATTTATAGCTAATATATCTGTTGGAGTTATAGGCAAATAGGCAATGGTTAGAGGCAGGCAAGGATACCAAGAAAAATGTAATGAAAGGTGGGTGTGTGTATATTAGGTGTGCATAGGTAAAGCTGACCCAAACTTTTTGGTTGTTTTAATTTGCCTAGGTTTTCAACTTTGAATAAAAACATTTACTCAGTCAAAGCACTAGCTCTATAATGGTTTCATTTCCAAACACCATTAGATTATCTGTTCCCCAGTGCCAAGCCCAATGTCAGATACATAGTGAGTACTGAATATTTGTAGAATGGGTGAACTAAGTGAGGTAATGAACAAAAAATTCCACAGCTCCTGCTTTGTCTGATAGGAGTATAAGGGTCAGTAAACATTTCTAGATTCTGAAACCAGCATTTCAGGTACAAATATTTAACCCACCCAATAGAGAGCTATCCTTCACGTTAGAATTATAAACAGAATACGGGGTGATCTGATCATTATTCTTCCTTACTTATGACACAGGGATGCAATTAACATTTAGTTAAAATATTTATGTCTGTATAAAGATATCTGCATGTTTACATTTGTCTGCTGTGCGTAGAATATAATTTTACCTATAAATGGTTTCCAAACTAGAATGACATTGATCAATTGGGTACCGCAAGCATTTTTAACAGATATCAATCATTGAAAGTGATTTGGAAATTTGGTGATGCTCTTTGAGGTTTCCAGTCACGTCCCACACATACATCTAGTCTAGGCCAAACAGATTGCAGCGAATGTATGTTTGTGCATGCGTGTGCACGCGTGTGTGTGTGTGTGTCTGTGTGTGTGTGAAAGCACTTGTGGATTTTTTGCATTTGCTTACTTTGCTAACACAATATTAATCTCTGCCTGTCAGTCCTAGAGGAATTTTACACATTCACTGTTTATGTAAGCAATCAAATGATCATAGAAAATCAGCCTGACCATAGAGAAGAAATCACGGTGTATCTTGAATTAACATTCTTCTTATAATTTTCTCAAGAGCTGCCAGAATGCTCAGGGATTGCCAGGATATGATTAACTGTCTTAGTTCAGTTCCCATCATTGTGCAACGCATTTTAAAATACAGGAGCAAATAAATGATGTCATAGAGACAAAAACTCTGCAGGTAAAAACTAGCATAAAGCAGATAAGCATTCTCTGGCTGGGGTACAGAGTTCTGAAACCTCTTAAAATAATTAAGTCTTACTCTGAAAACACTATGTATCAGGTGTGAACTGCCCAAACTTGTTTCGGAACAGATCCATTTCTTGCCCATAGAGATTTTCTTTTAGACTTTTTTTTTTTTTTTGGTTTGTTCATAGGGTTTTAATGCCCTAATTCATGTTCATGCAGTTTAATTCATAGATCATTAAACTACTTCAGCGCTTAGCCCATTCACTGATCTGAAAACCTATTCCTTAAAATGTTCTTTTTCTTCCATTTAAAAATGAGAAAAGACTCTTTTTGCCAATGGCTATCGGCTCATCCCATTTAACTAAAGACAGATTCCTTGCCTACCATGTATATATGCAAAAATTACCAGAGGCTGTCCTAAATTGACCAGCTAGATCAATGGCTTTGGTGTCAGTGAGGTCCACATATTGGCTAGGCAGCATCCACCTCTAGTGGAAGAAACTTGGGAGTAAGGACCAACAGATTTGCATTTTAATCGTGGCTGAGCCATCAAAGAGCAGTGTACTTGGTCAAAAAAGAACACCGATCTAAGCACTCATTAAATTCTCAAAACATGTTGAGGTAGGTTTATAAAAGCACTACCAGAATTATCTTTTACACGTGCAAGGACTGAGATACTTTCCCAGAGTCAAGTCCTAGGTTAAGGGCAGAGCCAGGATTCTCCCTTACCAAGGTTGGCTATTATACTGCTACTACCGTGATCATGTATGTGAAAGGACTCTGAAAAACATAAAGAATGATTATTCTGACATAGGATGGAAGCTCAGTAACCATGTGCTGAAATTTGGAATGGGTGTGTAAGGAAGAGATAGCTTATGGTGATGCCTGTTGATCATTGACTGCCAATCGATGATGGCTACCATTCAGTTTTGAGAAGTGGCACATGTTAGATAAATATGGCAGCTAAGCTAAACATAGTCTTACCGTATCATTCAGCAATTACACTCCTAAGTATTCACCCAACTGATCTGATAATTCATGTCCCCCCAAAAAACCTGCACAAGAATAATTATCATGATTTTAAATATTTATTACAAATAAATCACCCAAAACTGGAAGCAACAAAAATGCCCTTCAATAGGTGAATGGATAAACAAACTCTGGGACATTCATGCAATGGAATATTATTCAGAGATAAATGAAATGAGCTATTAAGTCCCAAAAAGGCATGGATGGATTTTAAACGCATAGCACTAAGTGAAAGGAGCCGATCTGAAACGGTTATATCCTGTATGATTCCAATTTTATGATATTCTGGAAAAGGCAAAATTATATAGTAAAAAAGGTCAGTGATTTCCAGGGGCTAAGAGAGAGAGGAGTCAGATTTAAATAGATTAAACAAAGGCACTATTCTGGATGGTACTCTAATTGGATATATGTGACACTATGCATGTGTCAAAATTCAAAGACCGCTAAAGCAGGAAGCTTGAAACTTAATGCCTGCAAACTTAAAAAATAATTTAGGGAGTTCCCTTGTGGTATAGCAGGTTAAGAATCTGGAGTTGTCATTGAAGCAGCTCTGGTGGCTACTGCGGCACAGGTTTGATCCATGGTTTGGAAACTTCCATATGCCGAGAGTATGACGAAAAAAAAAAAAGGTGATATAAAAACCACCTATGAGTCCACACCAATATAAATGAATAATTGAATAAATAAATAAGAAGGACAATGAGAGAAATTGCCCATGCAAAAGAATTCCAGAAGTTCCCGTTGTGGCTCAGTGGGTTAAGAACCCTATATAATGTCTGTGAGGGTGTGAGTTCCAATCCCTGGCCTCAATCAGTGGGTTAAGGATCTGGTGTTGCCGTGAGCTGCGGTGTGGGTTGAAGATGCGTCTTGGATCCAGTGTTGCTGGGGCTGTGGCGTAGGCTGGCCGCTGCAGCTTGGATTTGACCCTTAGCCTGGGAACTTCCATATGCCATGGGTGAGGTCATAAAAAGAAAAAAGAAAGGAAGAAAGAAAGAAAGAGAAAGGAAAAAAAAAGGAATTCCAAGTAATTTATTTAGATACCACACCCTCAAGGAGGTGGAATAGATCTCCTTATCCTTTTAGCATTTGCTGTGCAAAATGACTTCCTTACAAAGAGTACAGCATGGAAGGGGTTTAACTGCACAGTAGAGAAACATGATGAACTAATTCAGCCTAAGGCATGTGGAAGTTCCCAGGCCAGGGATCAAACCCGAGCCACAGCAGTGACAACACTGAATCTTTAACCACCAGGGCACCGGGGAACTCCAGCAGTATATTTTTTTAAAAGGGCAGATTTGGGTTTTACCTAGAAGACCCCACCACTGAAAGACATTGCTTCTCACCAACTTCATAAATAATGTCTCAGTGTGGAGACCAAAGACATCATCAGACCAGTTCATTAAAAAAATCAATTTATCTCCTTGAATGTAATAATGATCTTAGTCACAACTGCTTCTTACAAATGAATGTGGATATTAGAAAGGGATTTTTTTTTAATGCAGAGGTATATTTAATTATTTGGCTAAATAAACAATAATCATGTTCAGATCGTCACAAAGAGCAAAGTACTGCATCTAGTTGTGTGACCAGTTTCCTAAGAATCACTACCATTAGAAGTTCAGTGCCTGCAGCGGTTAACGAATCCGACTAGGAACCATGAGGTTGAGGGTTCGAGCCCTGGCATCGCTCAGTGGGTTAACAACCCGGAGTTGCCGTGAGCTGTGGTGTAGGTTGCAGACGCGGCTCGGATCCCGCGTTGCTGTGGCTGTGGCGAAGGCCGGCGGCTACAGCTCCTGTTAGACCCCTAGCCTGGGAACCATCACATGCCGCGGGTATGGCCCTAAAAAGACCAAAAAAAAAAAAAAAATAGTTCAGTGCCTGGCCGGAGTATCCTTTTCCTAGAGGGAGGTTTATTGGGTGATTTATTTTACAATGAAGCCTAACACAGCTGGGGCCTTACTGTTCCTCAGTCTCTCCAACAACATGATGAAATCCCTGCTCTGATGGAAGGACGCAGCGGAATTGTGGAAAGGGGTATTTGGGCCTCTGCGTTGTTCTTGGCCCTACAGTATGGTCAGTGAAACACTGACTCTAACATTTTCGCAGGATCAGATGACTAAGTGTGAACTGGAGGAGAAGGCACTTGGTGGTCATCAGTATTTCACCTTACCTTTGCCTGGAGGCAGGTCTGAGAGCAGGACTACAAAATAAAAACAGCAACTCACATACACTGGACACGTATCCTGTGTTTTACTGTTGGTCAGTCCTCCCAGCAACACTGTGGGCAGTAGGGTCTTTAAACTTTTGAAGGTGTCCAATAAATACTATGCATCTTCACTACCTTAATTCTCAACAAATTGGGATACAAGACAAAGAAGAAACTGATGGAAATAATATCACTCCTGATATTGACAGGGTCTCCCTCACCATGCTGCTGAGAGAGTAAATTGATACCACCACTTTGGAAAATTAAAGCTGAACCTATACTTTATGCCCCAGCAATGAACCAATAAATAGAAGCAATAAATAGAACCAATAAAATGTGTACACAAGTGTTCATCAAAAGACATATGCTAGAATGTACACTATGTTTATAAAACTGGAAAATACCCAATTGCCCAGCAACGGTAGAATAGACAAATAAATCTTGGTAAATCCACCCAATGGATTATTATATAGCAATAAGAATGAGTAAACCATAACTACAGCCAAATACAAAAGAGCATGAACTGTGTGATTCCATTTATGCGAAGTAAAGAAGCAGGCAAAAAGAATTTGTGGTTTTAGAAGTCAGGATAGTGGTTGCCTTGGGTGAGGTGACAGAGCCTGGGAGGGGACAGACATGAGGCTTCCTGGGCGCTGGTAAATGGTAAATGGGTGCTGCTCAGTTTGTTTGGTTATGAAAATTACAGAGCTATACACTTAAGCAATATGCACCTTGCCTCATACTTTATACCTTAATAGCAAGGTTTTTTTTTTTTAATTCTCTTTTGAGTCTACCTCCCTCTAGATACCACTTCATTCCTCTCCTCTTTAAAGCAAAGCAAATGTTTTTGAAAGTATTCTTCATTCAATGGTGCCATTCTCTCTTGGAACCACACAGCAAGGCTCTTGCCCTTGACTCTGCATAGCCCCTGCTATGAAGATTATTGATGACTTGTAGATGGCCACATCCAACTGCTGACTTGTCTCCTTTTACTTATCAGCAGTATTCCATACAAATGATTACTCTCTCCATAGTCGCCTGGCTCTACAGTCACTTTCACTCTCTAAGTAAGCTCATCAATTCACATAGCTTTACATACTGTGTATATCTTTATGACTCCCCAATTTATATATCTTTAGCCCAGATCTCTCCTTGGAACGCCCCACTTGTACATCGCACAGCTTACTCAGCGTCTCCCCTTGGGGGTCTAACAGGCATCTTGAACAATATATCCCAAATTCAACTCCTGACATCCCCACATCTGCTCCTCCCACGTCCTTCTCCTTCTCACTAGGCTTCTTAGCTCTATTCCATCCTCCTACCTGCACAGGCCCGCAAATCTTGGAATGATTCTAGACTGTTCTCTTTCTCTTACACAATACACCTAAGCCAGAAACCAGAACTGTTGCTTTTACCTCAATGATACAGCCAGAAGTTGCCCACTTCCCCTCACCTCCACTGCTGCCATGCTGCTTCAAATCATTGTTATCACTTACATCATTCTCTCTCAAGAGACCCCTAACTGCTACCCTTTGGCCCTGGGCTCCCCGACCCCTGGCCTCTGGGCTTACTACCCAACGGATGATTTCCTATACCAGGTCATCCAGATCGATAATTCAAATCTTGTCCTTTGTCTGCTCAAAACCCTCCTAACGGTTTCCACCTCACTCCGAAGAAAGGACAAATTCCAAACTATGATCTTTAAACCTCTGTAGGATCTGAACTCAACCCTCTCAAATCTCATCTCACACAGCTCTCCCCTGTGCACTCTGCTTCAGCCTCCCTGGACTTTGCAGTCCCTTATACGGCCCAGGGATTTCCCCTGACTCTGTGCATTGGCACTTGCTGTTTCCTCCCTTTAGAATGCTTTTCTAGGAATTTCCATTGTGGCCCAGTAGGTTAAGGACCAATGTTATCTCTGTGAGGATGTGGGTTCAATTCCTGGCCTCTCAGTAGGTTAAGGATCCGGTATTGCTGTGGCTGTGGTCTAGGCCCCCTGGCCCTGGAACTGTCATATGCTGCAGGTGCAGCCATTTAAAAAAAAAAAAACAGGAATGTTTTCCCCCCAATATGCACATGATTGGCATTTTCGTTTTCTTCGGGTTTTTACTCAAATGTAGTTTTGTTTTGTTTTGTCTCTTTTTGTCCTTTTATGGCCGCACCTGCGGCATATGGAGGTTCCCAGGTTAGGGGTCTAACTGGAGCTGTAGCCACCGGCCAATGCCACAGCCACAGCAACGCAGGATCCGAGCCGCGTCTGCGACCTGCACCACGGTTCACGGCAACACCGTATCCTTAACCCACCAAGCAAGGCCAGGGATTGAACCCGCAACCTCATGGTTACTAGTCGGATTCGTTTCTGCCACACCACGATGGGAACTCCTCAAATGTAGTATTTTTAAATGAGGACTTCTGGAGTTCTCCTGTGGTACAGTGGGTTAAGGATCTGGCGTTGTCACTGCCAGAGCCTTGAGCCACCTCTGTGGCATGGGTTCAATCCCTGGCCTCAGGAACTTCTACATGCTGTAGGCGCAGGAAAAAAAATGAAAAAAGTTTTTTAAAAAAGAGGACCTCTGTGGCCATCCTGCCTGAAATTTCATACACAGCTCTTATCCCTCTTCTCTGCATTTTTTTTTCCTCCTTGGTGCTTCTAACTCGTGTGTGTGTGTGTGTGTGTGTGTGTGTGCGCGCGCGCGCGCGCGCGCGCATGCGCATGCACACGTTCATTTGTTATGAATTGATTGTCCTCCTCCCCCCGTAAATTGCAAGCTCTGTGAAGACAGGTGTTCATATATGTTTTGTCCCTTTGTGCTCCAAGCCCAAGGCGCAATTAGAAGGTAGCCATTCAAGGAATTCCCTTCGTGGCTCAGTGGTTAACGAATCCGACTAAGAACCATGAGGTTGCGGGTTCGATCCCTGGCCTTGCTCAGTGGGTTAAGGATCCGGCGTTGCCGTGAGCTGTGGTGTAGGTTGCAGACGCGGCTCGGATCCCGCATTGCTGTGGCTGTGGCGCAGGCCGGCGGCTACAGCTCCTGTTAGACCCCTAGCCTGGGAAACTCCACATGCCATGGGTGCCACTCTACATAAAAGTAAAAAGACCAAAAAAAAAAAAAAAAGACGGTAGCCATTCAATGCCCAACTGCCTATGACATTGTAACTCTTACCATAAATTAAATCACTCTCCTAGTGCAACATTCCCTGAGAGACTGTTTTCTCCCACAGGAGAAATTTGTTTATTTTTATTATTAAACCCAATTTACCACTAGATTCTCTAGCACAATTTGTACCTCTTTCGGGATCCTGAGGAACTTGCTCCTGGGTCGTGAACACGGGAAGCTGAACCAGAGCGCAGTTCTGAACCGGATCTCACAGCCACACGTCTGCTTGCTCATGGGATCTGCCTGCCTGTCCACTGGAAGGCTCCAGAGTGAGTTCTTCAGCCTGTCCCAGGACTGCATTTTGACATGTCAAAGCCGTGCGACAGCCATCTGTTCAGGTTACATAACTTGAGATCTGGAACGATTTTCAATAGAGGATTTGCTGCCCAAATAGATTCATTTGCAGAAAGAAAATTAAGGTTTCTTTGCTGGGAAAAAAAATGACCAGAAAAGCTATGATTTCACTGAGTATAAGTAACTTTGCTCCAAAATACAATAATTGAGGAAGACAAATATGCTTTACTATTATTTTCCTGCTTTAAAAATAGACACAAGGCTATAGTCCAGTTTTGTAAGTTCAAAGTGAATTTTTAATGGGAAGATGAAATTATTAATTTAATAGATCTTAATTTTGTTCAAAGCCTTAGCCCGCCCTATAATGCCTTAAGCAGAATTTGGGGGTTAGAGAAAGGGTTAATTGCTGAAGGCTTGATAAGCTTATTGGCATTACAGAATGGTCTTTCTTCCTGGGAGAGATACCAAATCCACCAGTAGTGGGAGAGAAGCCCTGATCTGTTTTCCTAACATCACCCATGTGACCCACAGTCACCTTATATAACCAAAGGAAACAATTTATGAAATGACTGCCTGGAGTTATGAATTAAAATTGTAGCTTTCTAGACAAGAATTTCTCTCACTAAATTTACTCGCCTAAACAAGGCTTGATTCTGCACATCATCCTTACCGGCTCCCTACTTTAATGTGCTGAGGATTTTTGTTAAACATCACTCATTTTTTCCACATGGAACTAGCACTATTGTTTTGTCTGCTTACAAAATCTCTGCCTTTGTAATCTTTGACAGGTTTTACTAGGAATAAAATCAGTCAGCAAATTACAGTATAACGAAAGAAGTGAAAATCATTGTGACTTCCATCACCTAGTAGCTAAGTGGTTAATGTGCTTGGTAGATTCTCCTGTGTTTTTTTGCATATGAACATTTCTTCTTGACAAAAATTAATCCTATTGTGCACACCATGCAATGTAATTTAGCTAACAAGATGAGACTAAGTTACATTTTGGGCGTTGGTTGTATATCAAAGAGAACCCAGCCATTCAGAGATGAACAGAGTCACAATAAAGAAGGAAGTGAGATAGTTAGGCTGCAAAGGACATTAACTCAGATTAAGGGAATGACTGATGGACTCAATGAATGGGTGGATGGATGGGAGCTACAGACCTGCCTCAAGATATTGCAGGTTCGGTTCCAGACCACTACAATAGGCAAATATTGCAATAAAGCAAGTCGCATGAATTTTTTGGTTTCCCAGTGCATGAAAAATTATGTTTATACTATACTGTAGTCTATTAAGTGTGCAATAACACTGTATCTAAAAAATGTATATACCTTAAAAAACATTCTTTATTGCTGGAGTTCCAATTGTGGCACAGTGGAAACGAATCTGACTAGTAACCATGAAGTTGCGGGTTTGATCCCTGGCCTCGCTCTGTGGGTTAAGGATCAGGCATTGCCGTGAGCTGTGGTGTAGGTAGCAGACGTGGCTCGGATCCCGCAATTGCTGTCGCTGTGGTGTAGGCCAGTGGCTATAGCTCCGATTTGACCCCTAGCTTGGGAACCTCCATATGCCACAGGTGTGGCCCTAAAAAGCAAAAAAGAAAAAAAACAGGAAAGAAAAGTTTTATGCTCCTCATCATCTGAGCCTTCTGCAAGTCTTTATCTTTCTGTTGGTAGAGGGTGCTGCCTTCATGTTGATGGCTGCTGACCGATTAGTGTAGCAGTCGCTGACCGTTGGGATGGCTGTGGGAATTTTAAAAATAGGACAGCAATGAAGTTTGCCCCATATACTGACTTTCACTTGGAGTCAATCCTCTCAAATCCTGCTTCTGCTTTATCTACTAAGTTTATATGATATTCTAACTCCTTTTATTATCATTTCAACAATCAAGTTCACCTTTTTGTATGTGCCCAATTTGTGGTGCCCCCAAACAATTACAATAATGACATCAAATAATAGTAATAATGAAAACGTTTGGAATATTCTGCGAATTAACAAAATGTGACACAGAGACAGGAAGTGAGCAAATGCCTTTGGGAAAATGGGCTAATAGACTTGTTCAGCATCTGCAAAGCCCAATAGAGCGAAGTGGAATAAAATGAGGTTTGCTGTATGCCTGTAGTTTACTGATGGCAGTCAGTGAGGAAAGACCTCGCTGACAAAGCAGATTTGAACAGAAGCCAGTGAGAGAGAGACAGCTCTGTAAGGCTCTGGGGAAAATCTCTCTAGGGAAAGAGAACAGCAAGTGTGAAGGTACCAAGGCAGATGTGAGCTCTCTGCATTGGCAGAATGGCAGGGAGGCCACCAGGATCACGGCGCACAGCACGGGACAATCCTGGGGGAGATGATGTTGCAAAAGCAGGTTTTCCTCTTCCCAAGTTTCAGTCCTGCTGACTATCTCAAGAAAAAGTCTGTTTTAATGCAAGCTCGTATTTAACACTCCTCTGATGCAAAATTTGTTACTCTAACTTTTAACGAAAAGATGGCAGAGTTTGGGATCACAGCCTTCTGAGGTGACAGTATTTAAGTAAAACATAATAGCATTATTGGTTTTGAGTTTACTTATTTTCACACTTATCTATTATGTTGAGTGATCTGGTTTTAATTAGAAGAGTTACACAGGTACCTGTAGAAGTCCCAATAAGGGACCATAAGTTAGAGAGGGAAATCTAGAGGACTTTGGGAGGCCACTGTAAATTAATAATTGCTCAAGAGGACCATCAGAACAGTGAGGCAGGGAGTTTCTGTTGTGGCTCAGTGGTTAACGAATCCGACTAAGAACCATGAGGTTGTGGGTTCGATCCCTGGCCTTGCTCAGTGTGTTAAGGATCCGGCATTGACATGAACTGTGCTGTAGGTTGTAGACGCGGCTTGGATTCTGCATTGCTGTGGCTGTGGCGAAGGCCGGCAGCTACAGCTCCTGTTAGACCCCTAGCCTGGGGACCTCCATATGCCGCGGG